>OY992878.1:63782100-63844600 GCA_963921405.1 Cepaea hortensis | reverse complement strand
ACAAAATAATAGAAGACATTACGCAGGTTAAATTTGATTGTAGCTTGACGTATAGACAAAAACATTTCTATTACATCTCCTCGCTGTATCTTGTTTTACTTACAACCTGGCGTGTCGGCATTCAGGCTTGTCTATTGTAGCATTTGTTTCAGTGAGTCATAGCGGGCTTCGCGCGGACACAGCGGAAAAGATTAACGTAAAGCCCGGCTTTCAGTGATGTCACGTTAGTTTAATCTAGCACAGTGATTTAGATTTACACCCTGTTGTCACTTGGTGCTTGTAGACTTCGAAATTTACAATCGTGTACAAGTGAACAGCGGGATTTCAGACAAGTGGTTGCTTCAAGTAGTTACTGTTTGTAAATGAGACATTGAAATGTTCGTGAAAGTCAAGAATATGAATCTAACATCAAGATCATTCCATGGCAGATAGTGCACTGGAATGTGAATAGTTGCATTGGAGAGAGAAGCGAATGTCAACGTTTATCATAAATATCTTCCTACACACACACACACGCACGCACGCACGCACGCACACACACACACACACACACACACACACACACACACACACACACACACACACACACACACACACACACACACACACATATAATGACCATTCTGAATTTCCGGAACAGGCACGGGTTGATATACAGTATCATAAACACATAAAAATGTGATAGCCCCATTGTCCCAAAAATCAATGCTCTTACAACCAAAACAACAACCACTATTTGGTTCTACCACCGTTGACAACTTTACAGATGTAAAACAACAATGGTCTGAGTTCAGAAAAACCAAACATATAAAACCAACATAATTCAGTACATCTTAACTAGACTAATTATGTAGTTTTTCTTTTCCTTTCCTGTTGTGCGGTTAGTATTCTTCTTCAATGCTAGCAGATAATGTCCCTATTAGATGGGGACCGAAATAAATGCCCTCAAGTTGTGTTCCACACATTTAATCTCCGCTGAAAATGTACTCCAGAGAACCTTATAATCCATAATATCCAGGAATAGAACTAGAACATACTCCCCATTCTCCAGGGGCTGAATGCATGAATACTCTGTTGCAAGTGGCTCTGTGGCCTAGTGAAATTGAGGCCTAATTACGTCAAACTTTCAGGAAGTCCTATTCAGCTAAGCAGAATGTATTTCCCTACATCATCATATAGATGAATAAGATGATGACCGTCCAGCATCTTGGCTTATGTTATCCGATTCTCAATTATGTACACGAGGATTTTCCTCACACCTGGTCACCAGTCTATAAGCCACCCCACACTTGATTATAAGGCATTCAGGCCGACATAGAACCAGCATAGAGTCATTCGTTACTATCCAGTCCAGTGTAGGAACAAACAATGCTGAGAATCACTCATTGGTATCATCTGTGACTATGTCCAGTATTTGTCTGCACAAGCATGGATCAAAAGAATAATATTTCCAGCACACAAACTGGGAGTCGCAGACAGTCGGATGATGCTTTCTGCTGTGTATGTATACACATTTACTCCACTAATTTCTTTCAGTGTCTTTCAGTTGGTGTTCAGGTCTAAGACCTTGTGTTGATGATTTGTGTCTTTCATGGTCTTTGAGTTGGTGATCAGGTCTACGACCTGTTGTTGATTTTGCTTCTTTCATAGTGTCTTTCATGGTATTTCAGTGTCTTTAAGCTGGTGTTCAGGTCTAGGACCTGATGTTGATTTTGCTTCGTTCATAGTGTCTTCCCATTGGTGTTCTTATCTAGGACCTGATGTTGATTTAGCCGCTGTATGAGTGGGTGTCGAAGGCTAATACATTTGAGTATTAGGAACAGGGACTGTCCCCTAGTTTCGTTGACCTTGCTGATTGATGGTGCTTCAGGCGGTACCTCCCAGAAGTAAAGGCAGACGATACTCTGGTGTCGGTGTACTCTGTATATCCTTTTATCTTGACTGACATTTAGATACGGGAGTCTGTACTGGGTATTCCAACTGAAATAGGAATATCAATCGCGTTGTGTCAATCATCTTTGTCCATGTCTTTTGCTGGCTAAGGCAGCTAATAAGTGCAGCAGTCAACATTTAGTTATTGGTCTCGACTGTATGTGTTGGTCATTCTTTCCATGTATCACTTGTACAAGCTTTTAACCCAGGATCCTATTTGGTGATAACGTCCAACCACCACCTGCCTTTCCAGATTTGGGAATGACAAAAGAACACAAACCCAAGCATTAATACAACTTGTGGTGTGGTAACATTTTCCCAACACAAATACAAGAAACAAAGGGGAAGGAGAAGGGAGTTGGTTTCCAATTGTTTCATCTCTCTTTGCTGATTGTAGAGTTATTCCAACTCCAAATGTGAGTAGGGTATTTTCTCACTTAGTATTCCTATTTGAGATTTTTACTGGGCTTTTCTGATGAGTGAGGGCCATCTTTTCCATCCAAACACTTTGATATTGCATCTGTCATAACGTTGCAAGAATTTCTAAGACATCGGCCGTATATCTAGAAGTCCTCGTCTATTTCTTTAGCTTTAATCAGCATTAGGCCAAGGGCCATCAATCATACCAGTTAACATTCTCCTGTTGTGGTACTGACATACACACATCATCATCATCATTTCCCCACTGGAGTAACAGTAAAATGTATAATCCAGCAATAAAATAACAATCATGAATAGAATACATAAATCTCATAACAAGAAAACATATGGATCTTTTTTATGAATAATAATCATCATATTAATAATGCAGGGGTCATTCTTGAGATTTCCTCTCATTCTTCAATCCATAACACCCGAATAGATGGTCCTCTTTTTTCCACTTGCCTATTACAACATGGGGTTAGTGAACGCTGTGATATAACTCACCCATTGTTGCTAGCATAAGAAGTATCCGGCAATTTTCCAGGAATTAACTTCTGCAGCATGGTAAGTGTTCTGAACGTTTTTAGCAATTTCTGAACATAATATTCGCCCAGGCCGACAACCCTGATGCAATGTGGACCGAAGGCACGTCCTGTCAGACATTCGAATATATATATATATATATAATGCGTTTTTCTTTCTTATTATACTCATCAAACTTGGCATTTCCCTTGCATACTTATACTAATATGTAAACAAGAAGGTTGTACCAAAATGGCACGATAGTTCAAGTTACAGATTAGCAGAAACGATTTCTCCAACATGAACTGGTCCATAAGATGCGATAACATTATTAGTTTCATGAAATGTACTTAGAGTTACTACTCTACATCACATAGAATATTTGGAGATTTATAGGCATTGATAGTGAGATAGTTCCACAATGCATAGAATAAGTTAAACATAGGAATTTGAAACTGTATAGCATAGGAAATTTGACAGCGAGGCAAAACATGTCTGCTTAGTAGAAAGCAATCAATCAGGCCCTCGTTTACAAGAATCGTTGATTTATCATCTTAACAATTCTTAATTAAACACATTGATCTATGTACCTTATCAAAAGACATGATTACACATTCATAATGCATTTTCAACATACATAGCTCCAGAGAGTGAAATAGTTTGGGTTGTTTTTGCCCTCCCCAGCGAGGAAGCTTGACGTGTGCGTCCTTTGTTCTGCTTAACAAAATGTCGACTAATCCTTTGTTAAAATCTAGCGCCACGGCCTGGCCACTCGACCAATCATTGACTTTCAATTTGAACTTAGATGACGTCACACAGGTCAAGTCTAGCGCCGTTTCTCTCCCACTAAGTATGATACTTAAGGAGTCAATACTAGGGATTTGCAGAGACGCTACAATTATATTACAGTCCTTATAAATAGGTGGCCAGCTGCCCAAGAGACATCTCAAAAACCATATTTACAAAATGGATCGACCATGAGAACCAGATCCAGCGCTTCAAATTCTTCTTCTTCGTCTTCGTCTTCGTCTTCGTCTTCTTCTTCTTCTTCTTCTTCTTCTTCTTCTTCTTCTTCTTCTTCTTCTTCTTCTTCTTCTTCTTCTTCTTCTTCTTCTTCTTCTTCTTCTTCTTCTTCTTCTTCTTCTTCTTCTTCTTCTTCTTCTTCTTCTTCTTCTTCTTCTTCTTCTTCTTCTTCTTCTTCTTCTTCTTCTTCTTCTTCTTCTTCTTCTTCTTCTTCTTCTTCTTCTTCTTCTTCTTCTTCTTCTTCTTCTTCTTCTTCTTCTTCTTCTTCTTCTTCTTCTTCTTCTTCTTCTTCTTCTTCTTCTTCTTCTTCTTCTTCTTCTTCTTCTTCGTCGTCGTCGTCGTCGACGTCTCCTCCTCCTCCTCCCCCTCCTCCTCCACCATCCTCCTCCTTCTTCCCCAGCATGCACGCACAATCTACTTCCATTTATCTCTGTGCTGTTGATCTAAATGCAAGCAACGGTAGCCTAGCACGTTTGTATGTCTACTGGGTGTTTATTTCTTGGCCTCTGAGTTTGTAAGTTGGGTATCTGTTATTTCTACCTTTATTCTTGTTCCCTTTTCTATTGAGATGTGTGTAATTTACCTACCTTGCCCCCCCCCCCTACCTAAATATTCAGTGTCGGAAATCGCAATATTGAGTGTATTAATAAGTGTCTGCCGCTTGCCTTCCTGTAATGCACTTTCAGTATTGCGGTCCTCCCAGTTCATACTTATTTTAAACGTTTAGTGGTATTTAATATCCATAGCTTTTCTTATCTGTTTCAGAGCTCATAGACTCAATGTCCTTTTCCCGTCTCAGTTTGTCTAGGAAGCAGTTTGGTTATTTCAAATTGAGCGTTTATATGACTAACTATACTAACTATGTTTATTGTGATTTTTTAAACTGGGGTTATTCTCGGCTTGATGGCGGGCCTGCCCCATTTCGTTCTGCATTTCTTTCTAGGCAATTATTCCGACGGATGTATATTGTTGGCGTGCTCCTCTTGGTATAGTTTCTTGGGCTACTAGGAGTATGCATTTATTGAATTCATCTACCACAGTATTCATATCATCATCATCATCATCATCATCATCATCATCATCATCATCATCATCATCATCATCATCATCATCATCATCATCATCATCATCATCATCATCATCATCATCATCATCATCATCATCATCATCATCATCATCATCATCAAGTGCCCTGCCAGCTCGCGTAGGCGTTCATGGCTCTCCACAGATCTCGGTCGTCGTCATCAGTGGATATTTTGTGGAAAGTGTTGGAGCTATGGTTAAACAAAGTTTAGTTGCCTTTGTGTATTTCTATATAAGTTTAAGTTAGTTACACACTCTTTACAAGATGTCGCTGTCAACCTCAGCATTTTTGGTCTGTGATTTCTTGGCAAGATTACGTTCAGTAGATTGCCATTGCGTTTTGAACCACCGGCGCTGACACCATTATATGAAAATACCGTCACAAAGCGGTCTGCTGCCAAATCTCCAACAGCTGTGTTTCTAAGACGGTATGCGGGATTACGAATTGCATCCGCAACTTCTTCACCACAGAACAATTTCTTATAGTGAGAACAATGAGCGAGGACAATGCATTAGAACAGTCAGTGAGGATAGCGAGTGAGAAAAGAGAATAAGGACAATATGTGAGAAATGTTAGGACAATGAGTGAGAGCATTGAGTGAGGACAGTGAGCGAGGACAATACATTAGAACAGTAAGTGAGAACAGTGAGCGAGGACAATGCATTAGAACAGTAAGTGAGAACAGTGAGCGAGGACAATGCATTAGAACAGTCAGTGAGGGTAGCGAGTGAGAAAAGAGAATAAGGACAATATGTGAGAAATGTTAGGACAATGAGTGAGGGCATTGAGTGAGGACAGTGAGCGAGGACAATACATTAGAACAGTAAGTGAGAACAGTGAGCGAGGACAATGCATTAGAACAGTACGTGAGGGTAGTGAGTGAGAATAGTGAGCGAGGACAATGCATTAGAACAGTAAGTGAGAACAGTGAGCGAGGACAATGCATTAGAACAGTAAGTGAGGGTAGTGAGTGAGAATAGTGAGCGAGGACAATGCATTAGAACAGTAAGTGAGAACAGTGAGCGAGGACAATGCATTAGAACAATAAGTGAGGTTAGTGAGTGAGAACAGTGAGCGAGGACAATGCATTAGAACAGTAAGTGAGGGTAGTGAGTGAGAACAGTGAGCGAGGACAATGCATTAGAACAGTAAGTGAGGGTAGTGAGCGAGGACAATGCGTTGGAACAGTGAGGGTAGTGAGTGAGAACAGTGAGCGAGGACAATGCATTAGAACAGTAAGTGAGGGTAGTGAGTGAGAACAGTGAGCGAGAACAGTGCATTAGAACAGTAAGTGAGAACTGTGAGCGAGGACAATGCATTAGAACAGTAAGTGAGAACAGTGAGCAAGGACAATGCATTAGAACAGTAAGTGAGGGTAGTGAGTGAGAACAGTGAGCGAGGACAATGCATTAGAACAGTAAGTGAGAACAGTGAGCTAGGACAATGCATTAGAACAGTAAGTGAGGGTAGTGAGTGAGAACAGTGAGCGAGAACAGTGCATTAGGACAGTAAGTGAGAACTGTGAGCGAGGACAATGCATTAGAACAGTAAGTGATGGTAGTGAGTGAGGACAGTGAGCGAGGACAATGCATTAGAACAGTAAGTGATGGTAGTGAGTTAGAACAGTGAGCGAGGACTATGTATTAGAACAGTAAGTGAGAACAGTGAGCGAGGACAATGCATTAGTATAGTAAGTGAGGGTAGCGAGTGAGAGCAGTGAGCGAGGACAATGCATTAGAACAGTAAGTGAGGGTAGTGAGTGAGGACAGTGAGCCAGGACAATGCATTAGAACAGTAAGTGAGGGTAGTCAGTGAGGACAATGAGCCAGGACAGTGCATTAGAACAGTAAGTGAGGGTTGTGAGCGAGGACAATGCATTGGAACAGTGAGGGTAGTGAGTGAGGACAGTGAGCGAGGACAATGCATTAGAACAGTAAGTGAGGGCAGTGAGTGAGAACAGTGAGCGAGGACAATGCATTAGAACAGTAAGTAAGGGTAGTGAGTGAGAAAAGAGAATGAGGACAATATGTAAGAACTGTTAGGACAATGAGTGGGGGAAGTGAGTGAGGACAGTGAGCGAGGACAGTGAGTGAGGAACGTGACTGAGAACAGCAAGCCAGGACAGCGAGCGAGAAAAGTGAGTGAGGACAACGAATGAAGACAGTGAGTAAGGACAGTGACTGAGACCAATGAGTGAGGAAAGTCACTGAGGACAGTAAGTGAGGAAATGAGTGAGTCCTCACTCATTGTACTTACAGTCTTCACTCACTGTCCTCACTCACAGTACTCACTCATTGTCCTCACTCACAGAACTCACTCACTGTCCTAATTCACTTTTCCCACTCACTGCTCTCACTTGCGAGTGAGGAAATGAGTGACGAAAGTGAGTGAAGACAGTCAGTGGAGAAAAATGACCGATGACAGTCAGTGAGGACAGTCAACGAGGACAGTCAGTGAGGACAGTCAGTTAGTACTGTTAGTGAAGACAATGAGTAAGAGCAGTGAGTTGGGAAAGTGAATTAGGACAGTGAATGAGTACCGTGAGTGATGACAGTGAATGAGTACTGTGAGTAAGGACAGTGAGTGAGTACTGTGAGTGAGAACAGTGAGTGAGGACTTAAGTACAATGCGTGAGAACAATTAGTGTAGACAGCGAGAGAGAAAGTAAGTGAAGACCATGAGAGGGGACAGTAGGAACCTCCCGCTTTACACACCGTCTCTTAGTAACATATCGAGTGAAACAAGTAAAGGTAATTAAACCGAGCGAACCATTGTTTCCAGACGAGATTTCACGTGTGTTGTATGTCTGTGCCGATTTCTGCTCCTAGCCCAAGCTCGAACGAAAAATTTAAAAACAATATTTCTGTTAGAAGTGAGGCTTTACTTTGGCAGAATCGAGACTGCGGGTGTAATTATGTCAAAATAAACATAAACCCGTCAGATACCTCTCCACCCTAGGGCAGAAGAGGAAGGCCTGAGACAGTTAACACACCGTAGAAGTAAGTGTAAGAGGAATTTGAAGAGGCACATTTCTCAATAGCAGTCACTGAATAAACAATGGCGTACGCGCTTTACATTCCAAGTGCCTCGTTCCTTAACTCTTTGCCTACAGTCTGAATTTTTTCCACCAGATGGGCACCGATTTTCCCCCAGTTAACGTAGCAGTCGTACAATAGTGGATAGTGCGTTTGTTTACCAAGACAGTTGGCGCTGGTTCAATTCCCAATAGTGGCAGGATTCCCAATAATTACGGTTCTGAAATCGCCAAGTTTGTTAAAAGGGTTTTAAGAAGGGAAAAACATAAAGCGGTTGGTTTGATACTGTCGGCGTCATCAAGTTATCCAATATAACTACTACATCACTATACGTTGAATACGACGGTTGTGGGGCTATATATTCTCACAGTAGTAAGAGCTCGGAAGCAGCGGAGATATTGTTCCTGAGACGAATGTTGCGAGTATCTTGCAATACGAGAGTAACTAACAACGGTTGCCTGAAAGTGACTAATGAAAGGAGGACATTATATACACATGAGAAATTAACTAATAACATTCTTTGGCCATGTGATGAGAAGAAACATAGCCACGATTAGAAAAGCCAGTGGGGAAAAGAGGCAGAGGCAGACTGAGAGAAATGATCCTTGATGGATTGAGACGGCAGCATGGAGGAATATCAT
The DNA here is from genome assembly GCA_963921405.1 of Cepaea hortensis. NCBI lineage: Eukaryota > Metazoa > Mollusca > Gastropoda > Stylommatophora > Helicidae > Cepaea > Cepaea hortensis. The sequence continues at coordinate 63,835,940 of OY992878.1, read as the reverse complement.
TAGCAGAGTTGATCCAGAACTCCACGAACCCAGCTGTGAGGGATATCAAGGCCTATGCCAATATATATATATATATATATATATATATATATATATATATATATATATATATATATATATATATATATATATATATATATATATATATATATATATATATATATATAAGTGTGTGTATGTTTGTGTGTGTGTGTATTACATGTTCCTTTCAGGACGTTGCGATCAACTCCAACCAAGTTTATTTTTTAGGTAAGTTTACGTTCAGTAGTCTGCCATTGCTTTACAAACGAGATCCGTAGTCTGCAATTGCTTTCTAAACGGGAAGTCAACCTTGAAGTCCAATGGACCTGTGCGGGGGTTGAACCCTTAGCCATCAGCGCACCGGGTGTTTAAGCGCAAGCATATCAATGCCTCCGCCACGGAGACTGTCGAATATATACAGCCAAAAAATGTGGGCAAGCATAAACAGATAAAGGAACGAGTAAGGCAAGGATGTGTTTTGTCACAAGATCATTTCTCTCTCTATAGCGATTATACTAATAAGAGAGATCACAGATAGACCAGGAATACATGCTGGGAGTTATATATAAACAATCCACGATATGCAGATGACATAGCATTGATAGCAGAAATCCCAAAATATTCTCCAACATCAGTTAGACATGGTATTTATAGAGCGTGCAAAAATGGATTTTCCTTAAATATTAAGAAAACAGAAACAATGGATATATCAAAGAAAAAGATAACATTAAGATGAAATACGACAATGGAAGAAGAAAAAGATAACATCACAATGAAATACGACATTGGAAGGGAACATGCTTAACCAAGTCAATGAATTCAAATATCTAGGACCATCAAAAATCAGATAGAAAATGCGTTACAGAGATTAAGAGCAGAATATGCCTTGCAAAAGATACATTACCATATGTAATAAGTTACTCACATTAGCTGTCAGGCAAAGAGCACTAAAATAGTATATTGAATAAGTTTTGCTGCATCGCAGTCAATCTTGGAACGTGAACAGACACACCAGGAAGAGATTGGAAACAACGAAGATGTGGTTTCTGAGACAAATTTTGCGATTATCTTGGAATGCCGGAATGACGAGTATCTGGAAAGGGGTAATTAAAGTTGAACAGTATACACATTTTAAGAAAGAGACAACCAAAAAAAGGTCAATTGCATTATCCTTTACAGGAGTTCGTGATTTCTTGGCAAGTTCACGTTCAGTAGTTTATCATTGCTTTCTGAATGACTGGCACTCATACGATTGGATGGAAACCAGCACAAAGCGGTCTGCTTCCAAATAGCCCGCAGCTGTGTTTCGTACGCGGTATGGGGGATTACGTAGATGCAAATAATATACTTTAACATAATGAGAAGAGGGGCATTGCAAACCACCCCGGCCAGTGGAACGTTCAGAGCCAGATGAGGCAGAAGCAGACCTAGAGAAATGATGCTGAGTGGCCTAAGATAATGGCTGGGAGGGATATCACCAATGGAACTGATCCAGAACACCCTGGACAGAGATCTGTGGGGTACATGAACGCCATTTGACATGACACATCTTCTCCGTTCATTCTAGGGCTGTGTCTTTCAGATCACGGAGTGCACATTTCCCTGAAACACCCGATGGTCATATCTGGAGCTTCGGAGATCGTGTATAGTGCGAAGCTCTTGGCAATCTGCTTGTAGCTCTGCGAGGGACCGCCAGATGGTGTAAAACCAGGTGAAACGAAATTTATCCTCTCGCCTGCATCCTTACACACGCAACACACACACACACACGCACACACACACGCACACACACGCGCGCACGCACGCACACACAAACACACACACGCGTGCACAGACAGACAGACACACACACACTCATGCTATGGCTTTCCTTTAAGTGTAAAGTACATTTTCTGTTGGGAAACACCCGACATACCTTAAGAGTGAACCTAACATCCTACTCTACTTATATCTTGCACTCCTTATTTCCATCAATGTCACGTCTTGTCATTTACCTAAAGTAATTAATATGTACACCACGGAGACGGGAAACGCTAGGACAGGATCACACAGATTACACCTTAATTCCTCCAACAAGGAGAAATTGTGAAACTATGTCTTCACCGGAGTGCTGTAAGTGGAAAATTAATCTTTTTTTTTTTCGTGTATAAGATACACGAAGTGGAAGTAACACGCGACAAGACATTCTTTTCTATATTGTAAATGATACACTATGTTGATAAGTGTGTTGGTTTGTGCCCATTCGTAAACAGCACATACAGGTGGATTAATAGATCTCTGTGTGCGTTGTGTATTTATTTTAGTATACAAGTTATGACTTTTCACCCAAGCATCCCTTTGTTGTTTATTTTCTCGTACAGTTCATTTATTGCGTCGCTTTCGATCAGCTGAGTTTTGTGTTTGGATATGCAAGAAGCTTTATTTTAGAAGATGTTTTTTTAAAGCTTGTGTGTATGTGTGTGTGCATATCCCTTACATGACGTTGCAGTCAACATCAGCATTTTTCAGCTGCTCTTGATGTACTAGGCAAGATTATGCTCAGTAGTTTGCCATTGCTTTCTGAACGATCGGCTCACATACCCCTAAGTTACCAACGCGGCGAGAACCGCTACCGATTCTCGCGCAGGTTACGTTACTCGTGAGAATATACGGGATTACGGAGAAAGACGTTAACCCCTAGGCCAGAGAGACTGGCTTTTAAAAGCTAAGGAACAATTATACATGGGCGGTGGCTAGTATGCATGCATACCGGCCCTGTGGTTATGTGTTCGAATTCCCACCCAGAAGAGGATTTGATACACTGACCAGGGCTCCATGGTCTATCCCGCCTAAAATGGATATAAGCTAATGTTCTCGGAAGTAAACAAAAACAGTGGTGTGGGTTCAATCCCATGCAATTCTTCTCTTTCTTGTCATTCGCTTGGAATCAGACTATATCTGCAATTCTGTTTTCTGTATTAATATTAGTTGTTAGTTGCATATCCTTTACAGGACGTTTGCCGTCAACACCAGCATTCTTTGCTGTTGTTGATGTCTTGGCAAGTTTACGTTCAGTAGATTGCCATTGCTTTCTGAACGACCAGCACCCATACCATTTCGTAAAAAAAACCCCAGCGCAACGCGGCCTGATACCAAATCTTGCGCAGCTGTGTTTCGAACGCTGGTATGCAGGATCACGAACAGCGTCCGTAACACCTTCGTCACGGAGACAGGCGTATTAATATTAGTTATCTTAATTTTCTGCTGGCTTTCGTAAAGTTTGATATCTAGGGTTATTTCTTTAGCTCATAGAATAGGTCTTTTCAATCTCGATGTGGCACAATGGTGCAGTATATGTATTGCAGGTTGAGGAGCTTAACCATATAAGCACACTGCTCTAGAATCTATCTTTAGCTTTGTGTACATGTGGCTATGGAGTCTGTTATGTCCTCTTCTGTGTCTAAAGATAATACTTGCCCAGTCCTGCCCAATAGTTAATACTCATCCGGTAACATTCTTAGTGTTTTTATTAAATTTTGGTTCGTACCATAATTCGTCTTTCTCTTTTCTCACTTTATATCCAGTTGGGCATAGGCCTTTAACTAACTCATTGCAATCCGTTCGTTTACTATCGGATGCATCTCCATCCACATCTTCACCATATTATGTATTTTCTATCTCTACTTTTTTTTTCGCTATATGTTTTAGGTCTTCCTTTATTTCTCAATGTATGACACATCTAGCTTCAACTTTTCATTATTCTTGATTCATTGATAATTGTGTAGGTCTCTCTCTCTCTCTCTCTCTCTCTCTCTCTCTCTCTCTCTCTCTCTCTCTCTCTCTCTCTCTCTCTCTCTCTCTCTCTCTCTATGAGCTCCACATTGCAATTCTGTCATACTATTTTAATCCTTCTATTATAGGCGGGCACCAAAAATGTTTGTAGATTATTAGTAATTGTTGAAGTCGTTTTTCCATATTTGTGATCCATACATTAGTACTGATTTAACCATCCATCCATCATTTGCCATGCCGATAAGCGTGGGCGGTAATGTTCTGCCATTTCAATCGATCACCAGAGTCGTGGATCAGCTCCGTGTTCTGCTGACCGTCTGGGGTTACCTGGTGCACATGACTACCCCTACCGGGCGAGGCTGCTCCTATGGAGCACTCATTTACGCCGTTTCTCTGATTATCGATAAGACTGCAGTACGTGATATTCTTGGCATCTGTAAAGAAGGTAGTTTGCCATTGCTTTCCCTCCTAGCAGTGACCATACTGGTCGATGACCGTAGCCATTGTCTCCCAAAATAAGCGATCCTCTGCCTTCCATCGTGAAGCTGGAGACCATAACCTACAACTATCTGTTGGCTGCTCTTCAACTTCATCCACCACCTGCACACATGGCTTCACGTAACCCTGATCAGGGGCTAAACGGCTACTCCACCTTATCCAAGGGTGTCCCGTACGCTAGCAGAGGGCAGGAGGCACCATACCCGTCCTTTGATACGGATACTGATTTAATGCTAGAGTTAAATGTTCTAAATTTAGTGCTAAGTTTAATTTATTTTGACTTACACAAACGTTCAAGTGCTATAAATGCTTCTTGCCTTTTGTATTCTTATTTTATTTCTTTTTCTGTTGCTCACCTCCCCACCTCTTTGTCTACATTGCTACCTAAATAATTGAATAATTCCTCCTCTTGAAGTGAGGTGTTAGCAAGGAAGATCCGAGGGCCATAGTATCTTCTCACCACATCTGCGGAGAAGCAACTATCAAATATTTCCTGTAGGTTTGCTTTTTTTCCTCTTGTTCCTGAGTTTGTTCATACGTCTTATTAGATATTCCATCTGCACCTGGGATTTCCTCGGTTATTAATTTGGCTATTGAAAGTTCCAACTCTATGCTTGTGAGTGATCTATCCATTACTCTCATTTTACCTCATTTCTGTACTGCTTCTCTTTTGTTGCTGTTGAAGTCTGAGTAATTTACTTAGACTGTTTCCATCCAGCTATCTTCAGTGTTACAATATTGAACAAATTCTGTTATTAAGTGGTCTGCCGCTTGGTTTCCAGGAATGCATTTTCCATCCTCAGGTTTCTTATTTGCGCATAATTTAGGCTGTTGATTTAATTTCTATAGTGTTTTCATCTGTTTCAAAATTCGGACACTCAGATCCGTCTACTTTGTAGTTTGATTCTTTCATATGGTACCTGTATGTGACTGATTTTGTTAATTTTCAAACAGGAGCTCACCCCTATCTGCTGGCGGACAACCCACATCTCATTCTGCAACTCTTTCAGGGTCATTATTGCAGTAGGGTACAATGTTTCTGGTACAATGTTTCTGCGTGCTCCTCTGGGATTCGTTTCTAAACAGCTTTAAGTAGGCATTTACTGAAAATATCTACCTCCCCGTTAACACCTCTACCACCAATGAATATTTTGCTGCCAAGTGTGCTGGAACTATGGTTAAACAAATTCCAGCTGCCGTTTTTTTTCCGTATTTCCAGCTTGGTAGCTTCTTCTTCTTCTTCTTCAGCGTTCCGAGCCAATGAGGTTCTTTGATGCAGATACAATCCGTCTCCATTCGTCTCTCTGGTTGACCTTCTCTTGCCAGTCGTTGATTCCAAGTGCTTGTAGGTCTGTATATATATCATATCTCCACCACCTTCTTGGTCTACCTCGGGGTCTACGGTCATTTATTTTATGAGTGTAAGCAAGTTTTGTTTCCCTATTATCTTCCATTCTTTCTATATGCCCCAGCCATTGAATCTAGGTAGGTTGCAACTTTTTTATTTTATTTATTCACTTTCTTATATTAGGATAACTATTCGATGATCGTTGCCTTCCAAATGTTTTCCAACTAATCATTTACTACTCCATTCTAAATCCAATGAATGAAAAGCCACGTCTCATGTGGATGTAGCTTGCCACTATATTGAGTAGAAGGTTGGTGGTCCTTTAAGGTTGATTATTAGGAGAATTTCATCTTGCCAGTTCTCATAATCGGGCACTCTCACGATGTTTATACTTCACCTCGACACCGCAAGGTACAAGAGGAACATGATGAGATGAGATGAGATGGGTTCTCAAGAGCTTCTCCCGTTTGTCAATATGGTCACACCCCCAGCTCTGTGAATTACTACTGACATCTCCATTTTGTGGACATGAGCGATCAAACGGGCAGTAGTAGTCCAGGAGAGAAAGTCTATATTTTCCCTTCTGAGTTGTATAAAGTGGTTTTCCGTTCTCCCCACATACTTAGCTAATAGGTATAGAATGTACCGTTACTTACCAATGTGAGTATTTCTCCTGTTCCTGTTCTGTCTGCTAGATTAGAAGTTGCTGATGTCCTATAATTTTGAAAGCTACATCTCTGGGGAGATCTCTTTTCTGTATACAGCAGATATTTATTTGTTCTTTGTGCAGTGTAGGTTCTAGTTCTAATTGTCTTGCAGTACCCATCTCTTGGACTGTTGATGCCTTCGGCATTCATGTTCACAGCAATGATGGGTTTCTTTCAAGTAGACTAGTGCGTCTCTGGGGTTTACCATTTCTCATACAATTTCTCATACTTTTGAGAATCTTCTGGGAATTATCTGGGAAGGAGAGGCAGCGATAAAGGGAACTAGTCACATCTCTTTAACCGTGAAATAGACTATGTGAAGGCCTAGTACTTTACACGGTTAAAAACTATGTGAATGCCAATTACTTGACACAGTATGTAACATATGGCTACCTTTGTCTTTATTAAACCTCTAATTAACTATATAATGGGCCTACGTTTACCTATTTTTCACGTATACTTGTGACTATTTTCTGGGCATTGCCTGGAAGGAAAAGCGGCATTAAAAGGAACTGGTTAACACACTTCATTGTCTCCTCGTCTAGACAATGTGATAGCCTAACACTTGACACCCCAACACAGTATCTGCCATGGGGGATGACTTTACTTTTCTTAAATCTACAAAGTATCAATAAAATATCGTTCGTCTCCCTCATATAAACACAGTGTGTATCTTCACTACATCAAAACATGACATAATTGTTTAAGTATCTCCAGCTTCTTTCTTTCTTCTTTTGTCCTTTACTGCTTTATGCCGCTAGGCGTTGCATTATTGTTTGATGATTAGTTTACGAACTAGGGCTCGCACGGTCGCTTAGTATGCTGAGGTGTGGGTTGTTACGATGTTGATGACTCCGTCGATCCATATTTTTCGTGCCCTTCCCTGCCTCTTGAATTGTCCATGTTCATGTGTATGTTCTTGCTGCTGGCTACATTGGGTTCATTCTCACTAGGTAGCCGAACCAGTTAAGTCTTTGTCTATCAATGAATTCAACTACTGGTGTTGCTACAACTGTTTTATATATCTTCTCGTTTCTAATATAAGTAGCTCTATGAAAAATAATAACCAGACAGTTATAACTATCTGCCGCGTTGGTGTAATGGTTATGACATGAACGTATTCGGACGGGTGTTCAATGTCACCTCTTATCATCCATCACGGGAGGGAAAGACTAGCCGTCTATTCCTCCATACACTCAGGCCTACAGAATGTGATGGTCCTAATACTTCACAAGCCATCATCAGGTTCTTGTTAAATGATTCTTGTGTCCGTGTGTCTTGTTATATAGCTGTTAGTTTGTTAAATGATTCTTGTGTCCGTGTCTGTTAGTTAGTTTCTTGCTTACTAACACAGTGGTCCTGGGTTGAAAGCTCAGTAATGGCACGAGTTGATGGTTTTTTCCTGGCCATCGCGTTAGTATTATGATCAGCGTATTAAAATGGGTATAAGCGATTCTGTAAGCATAAAAAAGCAGCGTGGAAGAAAGATTGTCACCTAACCTCGTTATACTATTACATAGTACATATAAATATTTGACAATTTGCATTAGGATTTGCCCTACCTGGATGGCTTGGTCACATGGCATGGTCGAGACAGGAACACTAAGCCGATCCAAGACTCTGGTGATCGAGTGAAATGGCGAGTCATGACCGCCCACGCTTTCCGACATGGCATATGATTGATTGATTGATTTACATTCGTCTATCATTTACCGACATCGCACTTTCTTCTTTATATTTTGGTGCAGATGGGGTGCAACAAATAGATAGTTGTTAGTTACGGTCTCAAGCTTCACGACGGCAGGCAGCAGATCTCTTTGGAGTCAATGGCTACGATCACTGACCAGTATGGTCATTGCCAAGTAGGAAAGCAGTGCAAACTACCTTTTTTATAGATGTCTCATGAATCATGTCTGTACACAAAGCTGTAAACATGCATCATCACCAACGTCACACGGCTTAGACTATAGGAAGAAGAGATGTTGCTATTGTTGTCAACATATAAATCATTCCTCTAAAACTTATGCTGACTGCACCGGATATGGCAATGCGAAGTCATTTCACGAACTATATTGAGATCCTGTTGAGAAACAACTGCAAACTTATTTACCATATCCAGATGAAGAGCAATGACAAAACATTATTTTGCAAGTGTCGCTCGCATGCGTTACTTGATAATCATTTTCACCTGGCCTGATGTCTTTGCAAGGTGTAGTATTTAATTTTGTATATTATTTATCCATGCAATGTCTCCACATATCTTGCTTGTGTCATGTTAGTTTAGGCTAGAGGTGGCGGTGAAGTAGGGCGCCCACGTCTAACTGGAGCAATAGCTGACAAGAGTACGTTCTTGAATGATCATTTTTACACTTTATGGAGCCGAGGATGATTTTCTTCCCATTTCGCCTCTGATCTTCGCGTTGTGGCGCCTATGCATGAATTTCTCAAACACAGGCGAAAAAAAAAACAGGGAACCCATATTGTGCTATTTAGTAATTATTACGAGTTGGCCGAATATATTTCTTTACTGGCTACATCTAACCATGAGAAAGCCTACCAACAGCAGAATACGTACAGCATCTTTGATGCATATTGAGATCCTGGCAATTGCTACCAAATTCGTGAGCTACATACGAACTTACCAACCTAGGACCATTTTACATGCATTGAGACGTATTGGGTATATGGTGCGAGCCCTGTGTTTTTACTGACCAATCGACACTCGATGGATAATGTGGTCAGTGTCACGTTGGTCGCCTTTACTTCTCAGGACATTTCCTTCGACCCATTTTACGCTGGCAGCCCAGGTCCATGTTTAAACATCTGCTTTGTTTGAGATTTGAACACATGACCACCACGTGGTGAGGCTATCATGCTAGCCACTGCGTTACCTCGGCTTGAGATTTTAATAGTGAGTCATAAGAATGAACCACTAAAGAATAATTTCAAGTGCAATTAAGATGGTCCTGATATCCAGTCCACCAATCAATGAACCAGATAACCACTCAATCAAGGCTGTAACACTAACAATAAAACAGTTCAATGTTATGTAATATCTTATCAGCTGGAAGTTCTATGGATATTTTTAAAAAATATTTCAGAAACAAACTGACATTAACTCTAGTATTTAATTAGAATCCTTCAGTAACTCAGCGCTGCGCCCTTCCTGACCAACATGAGTCCATCAATCATTGTAAGCCCTCAAACACAACTTGCTCCACCAGTTGACATTGGTATATTGGTAGGCTTGAAGTAGGCTTTGTAGTGATCGCGAGGCGTGACTTTGTGAGAGCTTTCGGCAAGCGCTGTCTGGCAGACAGACAGATGAAACTAGTACACGGATTGTTGCATAGCTTTAACCGTAAAGCTATTTATCAACAAAGATTCTTTGCATGTAGCACTGGCATTTAGATCAGCGGTGACTTACTAAATATTTCTTATTGAAATTTGATACTACGGGACATAGACATATAGTGTCAAAGAAAAGTGTTAAGAGTATCACAAACGGAGAAAATTGGAGACTATGATCTTAACATGTAGTATTGGAGTTTTCTTCTTCTTCTGCGTTCATCTGGGGTGTTTTTGTCCCCAGATGTAATTGCGTTGTGCCAAGTTTATTTGCGCCCTTAGGCCGAAACATCCGACTTCTACGAGTATTTTGTGACCGGGTTAACCTTCCCGGGTGTATTGGAGTTGGAAGTCCCAGACTTAATTTCCGAACTCAGTTTTCATCATCATCATGTGCTCTGCAAACTGACGTAGGCGTTCATCTCTCTCCACAGATCTCAGTTCGTGGCGTTGTGGACTGATTAACTCTGCTGATGATGTTCATTAATGCTACCGTCTATTTCTCTTGGAAATCTTGTCACTGATCCCAACTGTACTTCTACGAGATGGAGGATTGGAAACGTACCGTGACATGGCAAACGCAGCTCTGGGAACCGAGTAGCCACTTCGCTAAGTGTAAAACTCTGCTCTGAGCAGAGCAAGGTAAGGCATCCATTTGACCTGAAAGTCCGAAATTACTGTCAAAATAGAGATAAAAGACTTTATTTGTTGTGGATGTCAAGGAAAGACCACTACATTATCTTCCCAAGATTTCACGGCTTAATGCTAGAAATAATAATTTAATTATTATGAACAGCCAAATAATATTCAACGGCAAGAAACGTGGTTTTTCGTCTAAATAAAATTGCATTATAATTAATAGTGTTGTGTTACATAAACTCTTGAATAATGCAGCAATATTGACATTGATATATATATATATATATATATATATATATGTATATATATATATATATATATATATATATATATATATATATATATATATATATATATCATGTGCCATGCCGGAAAGCGTGGGCGGTCATGACTCGCCATTTCACTCGATCACCAGTGTCGTGGATCAGCTCAGTGTTCCTGTCTCGTCCATGCCATGTGGCCAAGCCATCCAGGTATTTTCCTCTCGGTCTTCCTCTTGGTCTGTTCCCCTCCATCTTGCCAGTTGTCACTAAGTTCTCCAATCCATTTCTTCTCATAACATGTCCAAAAAATTTTGACTGTCTACGTCTAATTTCTCTAATCAATTTACGATGTTCATTTGTCTCCTGTAGTACTTGGTCATTGGTTTTTCTGTCTGTCCATGGTACTCTTTACATTTTCCTCAGAAACCACATTTCTGCAGCCATCAGATGCTTTTCAGCTTGACTGCTCATTGTCCAAGTTTCACATCCACACAAAAGAACAGGCTCTATGTATCCCCTCAACACTCTTTTTCTCGTTTCAATTGACATCTTCTTATTGGTCAGAATGTTTTTCATCTTGCTAAAGGATACTTTCGCCATGGCGATTCTTGTTCTAATCTCTTCAAGGCATCTCCCATCAGATGTTATAAGTGTTCCAAGATAATTGTACCGATTCACTTGTTGAAGAATATTTCCATTTACTTGTATATTACATTGTGGCACTTCTTCCCTCCTACTGAGGACCATAACCTGAGTCTTTTTACAATTTAATTCTAACCCCAGTTGCTCACTGTGTACAACAACCACATCTACTAATTGTTGCAGGTCCTGCTCATTGTCTGCAATTAATACTGTATCATCTGCATATCTAATGTTATTGATGTTTCGTCCTCCAATGCTGATTCCATTTATATCCTCTACATATATCATTGTCAATATTGCTGCATTATTCAAGGGTTTATGTAACACTTTAACATATATCAAATATTTGCCCCAACAAGTGAATGCAGTAAAGAAAGTATAGATGAATTTTATAATGACATGGAGCTTGCTTTGAAGAAATGTAAAAACATCAGAAATAAATATTATAGTGGGTGATTTCAAAACAAAAGTGAGAAATCAAGGCGATGGATGCAGTGTGGACAACCATGGTTTGGGAGAGCGAAACGAAAGAGGATACAGACTTGTAGAATGGGCAAAAGAACAAGAAATGGTTGTAGGAAACGCCTGGTTTAAACAACATCCTAGAAGATTGTGGACATGGAAGAGTACAGTCAGCAGGATTAAAAATCAGATAGATTATATCCTGATTAGCAGAAGGTTTCGAAATGCGCTACCGTAACAGTCGTAAAAACAGTTCCCAATGCAGACTGTTATAGTGATCACAGATTAATTACAGGCAGACTGGGGGTAAAGTTAAAGAAAGTCAAGTATACAACCAGAAACACTAAATATGATTTGTGCAAATTGAAAACTAACAAAGAAATACAAGATAATTTTAACATAGAAGTAATGAACAAATTTGATATATTGTCTGATCTAGAGATCCTATTTCAAGATGTGGATGATCAATGGGAAATGTTGAAGAATTCAATCAGTTTAGCTGCATAAAAAACTATTTCAAAATTAAAGAAAGTGGATCGTCAGACATGGATGACTGAAGAAATTTTACAGTTAATGGAGACAAGAAGACAGAACAAAAATAATCCTGCCACATATAAAGAAATTCACAGAAAAGTCAGAACATTATGTAAGGAGGCAAAAGAAGCATGGCTCGAGAAAAAGTGCATAGAAATTGAAACACAGCACTACAGTAAAAATTCCAAATTAATGCACAAAAGAATTCAGGAGCTTACTAATCAAAGAACACATACATCAGCAGGCTCCCTAAAGACAAAAGATGGAAAAATCATAATAGAAAAAGATCAGATTTTACATGTATGGTCAGATTATGTGAAAAACCTTTATGATGACAACAGAGAAGAATAGTATGATATTCAAAATAATAATAAAGGACCATCAATTTTGAAGATGGAGGTTTAGAATGCTCTTAACCATATGAAATCTGACAAGACCCCCGGTTCAGACACCAACACAACATAAATTATTAATGCTTTAGAAGAATACGGAATAGATAAAGTTACCAGACTCTTAAATGCCATATATGATACTGGAGATATACCTCATTTTTTCCCACTTTTCCATCCTGTTTCAGGATATTGCGGTCAACATCAGCATCTTTCAGTTGTATGTTGATTCCTAGGCTAGATTACGCTCATCAGCACGCCACGACTTTCTGAGCGACCGGCTCCATCTCTCATAAGTCACTGGTGAGACTCGAACCGCTTCCAATTCTCGTGCACTCACATCAACCACGAGAGTATTCGGATTTATGGAGAAAGCTGCGGCTGCTTTAATTCCTCACTTCCATGTATTGGGCATTTCGTTCGCCACAGGCCGCTCCCCGCACAAACCAGGAACGGTTAGTCTGCAGACGACTTCTACTTAGCGAGCTTTCAGTTCGGACGTGAACGTATGCTGTGCCCGGAAGACAAGATAGTCAGAGCTATTCCTGCCGGAAGACAAGATTGTCAGAGCTATTCCTACCGGAAGACAAGATTGTCAGAGCTGTTCCGGCCGGAAGGCGAAATCTTGTTCCGGGCACGAGGGACATTTCACTCGGACGTTTTTGCTTTGTGCCAAGTTTATTTGCAACCTTTAAGGCCGGCACATCCGACTTCTGCGGGCGTATTTACTGGTTTGTCTTCCCGGGGTTTCGAGGGACAATAGAATTTTATTGTTGTGGTGGCATCAACATGTCAGCTGGTCAAGTTATAATGGTCAAAGACATCCGGTCAACCCTCAAGGGAAGGCAGGGGCAGACCATGGGCATTCCCCGCCATCCAAGGAGGCTTCCATAATTGCAGAGCCGGCACACATCGTTCTGAGACTGAGCTCACCCAAAGAATCACAACGTCCTGCTCATGACTGCTTTAGTTCCTCACTTCCTTGTATTAGGTATTTCGTTCGTCACTGGCCGCACCCCACGCAAACCAGGGACGGACAGTCTGCAGACGACATCCACTCAGCAAGCTTTCGCTTTGGCCTTCCACGTAATGGACTCGCTAGCCAAGCGTTCCATTCCGTGTTAATGAGGCGTTTTTCCACCATAGTCTGCAGTGTTTCTTGACATCTACTCTGCAGCTTTCATTTCGGACTTTTACGTAATGAATTCGATAGCCGAGCGTTCCATTTCGTATTAATCAGACGACACCATCTCGGCAAGTTTCCGCTTCGGACTTTCGTGTAATGGATTCGCTAGCCAAGCGTTCCATATCATGTTAATGAGACGACAACCACTCAATGAGTTTTCGCTCCGGACTTCCAAGTAATGGACAGACTTGCATCGTAACCATTGCATGCGATTGGGACTCTTTTTCCACCTTTAATAACGATCACCAGGTAGGCTACACGTGCTGCCGGCTCAGCATCTTACCTCCATGCAGCAGAGAGTGAATAACGGCCAGGCCCTCTCATCCGGGGGATCCCTCTTATCCCTCAGGTGAGAGCCGTAGTACAAGTGTCGGAACCAAGCATGTAGCAGCCTTAGCTTCTCACCTCCATTTCGCAATAAGTGAGTGTACACACAGCTATTTACTTACTAAAATTTAATATTTTAATTTACATTATCATTTATATATAGCGAGGGGATTTAACCCAAGAAATGTGATATCAAGGGGCATAACTTTTAATAGCATTGCTATATATTTTATATATAGATTGTTGCATTGTTATCAAAGGTTTATAAACTCTTTTTCTACAGTTATTTACAAGCATGTGCGTTATAATAAATAATAATAAAATCTTTAAGGCATTTTCAAAGTTTTCATAAAAATAATGCATCTATTTAAATAGTGAAAATTTTCTAACCCATCTTTTTATATTCAAAGAAGGTATCTACAGTCATGTAGGTGATTCTTCTTCTGCGTTCATCCAGAGGTTTTTTTTTTCGGACGTGACTGCATTGTGCCTGTTTACAGCAGAGCTGAGTTCTTGCGTCGTTAGGCCGACACATCCGACTTCTTCGGGCATTTGTTGACCGGGTTAACATTCCCGGATGTAGGTGATTAAAACAGTTTTCATTAAAAATAATGGATGGTGTGTGGAAGCACATTCTTAAGTTAATTTTGTTTTTGTTCATACTTTATGCATAATATGTAAGTATATTTTGTAATTTGTTGAAACGCATTGCACACCGATTCGACACACAAACGCCGAGTTAAACAGCCCTCCACAAATACCATACACCCAGCACGTCTGTTAAAATACTAAAAGGACATTGTTTTTGTATACAATTAACGTTTTTAGTTGGCCGCGTGTGCGGTGTGAAAGAGAGCATATGGTGTGTGGAAGGACATTCTTAAGTTAATTTTTTTTTGTTATATGAATTTAATGAGACGCTCCCCGCCAGGAGTTAGGCGAAGCCGCGCCGGGTCAGATAGATAAACAGACAGACAGATAGTAGGGAACGGGAGCTTATATGACTACTTATATGAATTAAATGAGATGCTCCCCACCAGAGGCTAGGCGAAGCCGGGCCGGGACAGACAGACAGACAGACAGACAGTCGGGAACGGGAGCTTATATGACTACTTATACGAATTAAATGAGATGCTCCCCACCAGGGCTTGGGCGAAGTCGGGCCGGGTTGGACAGACAGACAGACAGACAGACAGACAGACAGACAGACAGATAGTCAGACAGATAGTCGGGAACGGGAGCTTATATGACTACTTATATGAATTAAATTAGATGCTCCCCACGAGGGGCTGGGCGAAGCTAGGCCGGGTCAGACAGGCAGACAGATAGACAGACAGACTGTTAGATAGTCGGGACCGGGAATGGGAGCTTATATGACTACTTATATGAATTAAATGAGATGCTCCCCACTAGGAGCTGGGTGAAGCCGGGCCGGGTCAGACAGACAGACAGACAGACAGATAGATCCCCGCCAGGGCCTGGGAGAAGCCGGGCCGGGTCAGCTAGTGTGTGTATATATATATATATATATATATATATATATATATATATATATATATATATATATATATATATATATATATATATATATATATATATATATATATAGTGTTCACTCCATCAGTGACGAATAGAGCGTAAAAATATTTGTTGCCAGGAGACAGAGCTGCTAAAAGGACATTAACATTTGTAACATTTTGGTCTAATGTTTAAAGGGAACCCCATTCATCAGCGTCCTAGAGGGCCCACTGCCCATTCAGTAAGCGGATACCCTATCCAGTCAGGCAATTAGTTCCATATTTGTGTAAGCTAATCGACACTCGATGGGTGATGTGGACAACATCACGCTTGTCGCATTCTTTTAGCCCGAGTCTACTTGAGAGTCTTGGTAAATTTCATAAACCAAAACATCCGATTAGATTGGAATTTGAGCACATAGCTACCTTGCCAGCAGGCAAGAGTAATATAAGGGGCGTTCATTTGAAATCCGTTCGTACCGCACCGCGCGTAATTGCGTACGCAGAACATGATCATGTCATAGTCATGTGATAAGTACTGACCAATGAATAAAAGAGCACGTGCTTATCGTCCCATGATGCATAGGTTATGTTTCTGACCGTTGAGAAAATGGCCGGGTTGATCCAAAATCCGTCCACAGAAGCTCAAAGAGCTGTGATTCAGTTTCTTTCATTTGAAGGATGTCGACCAGTGGACATTCATCGAAGAATGCAGGCAGCGTACGGTAACAAATGTGTGTCGAAGACAGCAGTGACAGACTGGGCACGAATGTTTCGGAAAGGACGTCAGTTCACGACAGATCTTCGGCGTCCGGGACAAGCGCATATTGTTGCAACAGAAAACACCATCGTCACAATTGATGCAGCAGTACAGATGAACCGTTGTCGTCGCTTACGTTCGCTAGCGAAAGAATTTGATGTGTCAATTGGGACAATTCAAAAGGTCGTTCGTAAGAAGCTGCAATATCGAAAGGTGTGTTCACAGTGAGTACCACAGATGTTGGCCGACCACTAAAAAGAGGAACGCATCGGATGATGTTTGAACCACTTACTGAGTTACAGAGTGGAGGGTGATGAATTTCTCTTCCGCATAGTGGCAGACAATGAATCATAGTGTCACCACTTTGAGCGGAGCAGCAAGAGAGAGAGAGAGAGAGAGAGAGAGAGAGAGAGAGAGAGAGAGAGAGAGAGAGAGAGAGAGAGAGAGAGAGAGCAATGGAAGCATGCTGGATCAACAAAAGCCAAAAACGTGAAGTTACAGGGTTTCTGCTGGTAAGGTTATGCTGAGCGCATTTTTGTTTACCATGAAAGGCTATTTTTGGCCGACTTTAAAGAACCTGGTGTCAACATCAACTCTACCCACTACTTGCAAACATTAGAGAAGCTGCAAAAAGCCATCAGGAATAAATGACCCGGCATGCTTTCTCGCGGTTTGATTTTATTACACGATAATGCTCATCCGCATGTCGCAAAAGTTGTGCAGGAAGCATTAGCAAGGAAGAAGTGGGACATTCTGCAACATCCAGCCTATAGTCCTGATTTGTCACCGTGTGATTTTCATTTGTTCGGACCTCTAAATAAAGCTCTCAGGGGGCAACGATTTCACACAGACACAGACGTTATGAACGCGGTAAACACTTGGTTCAGTGAGCAACCACAATCTTTTTTTGCGGATGGCATTCGTCGTCTACCTAAGCAACGGGATGCTTGCCTGGATTCCTACGGCGACTTCTTCTGATCAACCCATGGTGCATAATTCATTCAAAATGAATGCTTTGTTTAATTCTAATACACCTGTTAATGTCTCTTTCATGCTTTTGTAATAAAGCCATTGGAACAGGTTTCAAATGAACGTCCCTAATATCATCTGCCACCTACAATGCATCTCTAGCTATTCACGGAGCGGACATATAACACACACATCGCACACATATACACTATCACACACAACACAACACACACTCACACATACACTCATACTAGCTCAACCAAAAACTGTGGAACAATTGTTAAAGGGATATAATCAACACAATGTGAGGGTGAAAAAATAGGATAGAATTGTGCTTCCACCAATATAAGAATTGCGCGTAGTCCCACGGAGCACTGGGATACCAACATAGATGTATCTGCTTCACCAAGCCAGGGTCGGAGTAAATATTAACATTTTAATATACCTACTTGCTTCAGTGCTATTCCATTTGCTACTTGGAGAGTATGCACCATTCCCGTGGCAAAAAAGGGAAGTGACTCATGGACCAGTTTGCAATCATGTATGAATAAAGGCATCGGGACTTTTGAACTTAAATGCTAAACCAGAGTTCTTAAAATACCGTGGGCCAAGAAGAAGCAAATATTGTCATTCAATATCATCTAAATATCGAGGGAAACTGGACCATAAACATCGTGATATACCTGGGACTGAAATATTGCTGCCTTGTTTAACGTCACAGTGGTTTGGATAAAGCATTCATGGCAGACATGGCTCCTAGAAGATACAAGGACTGACAACCACGAAAAGGGACAGGGGATAGTGGACAGTGGAGACACCTTACGCACGAGGGTGTTTGAGGATGGAAAACTAGCAAATGATCGAGAGACAGCGTGGCCGAATGGATAACCCCGCTCGCTCTTAAACTTCAGCTTTGCTGATGCCGAGGTAATGGGTAAAAACCTAACAACACCGGTCAGTTAGGCTAAAATGTTGACTTGTCATCCTTGACTTCGGGACGTAAATTACAAGTACCTGTAAGTCGGAGTGGGTTCATCTGATGGCGAGAGATACTTATAATCCATCCATCCATCATGTGCCATGCCGGTAAGCGTGGGCGGTCATGATTCGCCATTGCCCTCGATCACCAGAGTCGTGGATCAATTCAATGTTCTTGTCTCGACCATGCCACGTGGTCAAGACATCCAGTTATTTACTCCTCTGTCTTCCCCTAGTTCTCTTCCCCTCGATCTTGCCAATTGTCACCAAGTTCTCCAATTTGATTCTTCTCATAACGTGACTAAAACTATTGACTGTCTGCACCAAATTTCTCTAATCCGTTTACGGTTTTCATTTATTTCTTGTAGGACTTAGTCATTGGTGTTTCTGTCAGTGCATGGTATTCTTTGAATTTTGCTCAGAAACGAAATTTCTACAGCTACCAGATGTTTTTTGTTTTTGGGACCTTGACTGCTCATTGTCCACGCTTGACATCAATACAAAAGTAACGACTCTAGGAAGCACTTCAACGCTCTTTTTCTCGTAGCAATTGACTGGTAATAATAGGGAAAGCACAAATAAATCCGGTGCACTAGAAGTAGTAGCATGTGTTTGAGTTCACACACACACACGCACGCGCACGCACACACAAATACACTACCGTGGCATATTTACATTGCAAAATAAAAATAAAACAAAAACATTGTAAATAATGAGATTTTATTTCCATATACCACAAATGTTACCACAAACAAAAGCATATGTACTGTAGAGATGCCAACAGCACTCATAATACCATATATTGTCAGCGGGTAGCAGGGCTGAGCTGTCTAGTTATGCCAATGTTTGTGGTGTAGTTCAAGTAGTCGTAGCCGTTGTGAGTCGTGTCGTGCAAGGATGCCGAGTCTAGCAAGATCGCACGAGTTAACCATGATGTCCGTGGCCGTGACCACCACCGTGACCACCACCGTGTCCACCACGACGACCACCGCCATGTCTTCCACCGTGACCTCCACCTCGTCTTCCTCCACCGTGACCACCTCCACGTCTGCCGCCGTGTCCACCGCCACCACGACGAGAGCCGTGACCACCGCCGTGGCCGCCGCCATGTCCGCCACCGTGACCACCACTACGTCCTCCGCCGTGACGCGAGACGTGGCCGCCGCCATATCCTCCACCGTGGCCACCACCATGTCCTCCGTGTCCTGTGACTTCAACAACCAGAAGACCTAATAAAATATAATGCAGTGTAAAGTAAACATATATATATATATATAATTACAGAAAAGTTTCACAATTCACATTGCAATCTGTAAAATAATTATGTTATCACAGAAAAAGCATTAACTGATGAACACACGAAGCCATTGCAGTATTGTTTGTTATAAATAAATTATAAGTTCACAGTACAGGTCGGCACTATCTGAAGACAACATAAGTAATTATACTTCTGTGCCTTAATTACTGCCAGAGTCAGTAACAACAATTGCCTGGAAGAGCCTAGTGAAAGTAGAGCAGGTCATGCAACTATAAGAAAGAGCCAAACAGCTTTCTTTGGTCTCATTGAGAAGAAAAGCATTGGAAAACATGTCACCGCGGGAGAGATTAGCACCGACAAGAGGCAGAAGCAGGCCGAGAGAAATGAAGATGGATGGACGGAGACGGCGGCATAGAGGAATATCATCAGCAGAGCTGATTCAGAACACCAAGGATAGCGGTCCGTTAAGAGACATGAACGCCTACGCCAGTTGACAGAGCTCATGATAAAGATGAAGATGATTATGATGATGATGATGATGATACCTTACTTGAGTACCTATAAATATCCATGGATTCATTTCCGTGTATAATTCTCAAAATTTAGAAGAAGAATTTAGAAAAGAAAGCCGAGACGGACATCTTTGCTTAAACATACAAAGGAAATAATTCTGGTCTGTTCAGCCTCAATAAAATGAAGTAAATGTAAGCAGGAGGGTTTCCTACCCTTTTCCACATGCTTACATTAATAATAATAATAATAATAATAATAATAATAATAATAATAATAATAATAATAATAATAATAATAATAATAATTCACAGTTCGCGGGTTTCAAACATCATATTTATTTGTTTACATATGAACACTTCCGGCAACTGATGACGTATTGATTTCTTTCATTCCTTGCCAAATTCTGTATGAAAGGTCTTGCTGCAGTTTTCCGGAAGTGTTCGAATAACTGTAACATGTTCTCAAATGTTCCCCTCTAAAGTTTGATCAGATGTGGGCTCCTAAGCGCATGTGTTTAAAGGCTAGATGTGTTGCCTTTTTACGCCGTATTTGTGTTTGTTAGTTTACTGTTGATGTCTATCCATCATTTTCTTAGTCTGCCTCTAGCCTAATGCCTAATCTTTTCTTTTTGCATGCGTTTACAAGTAATTCGTCACGTTTTATTCTCGTGTGGTTTCTATACCACCATAGTTTATATATATATATATATATATAGCTTTAGCCGGTCTCTCTGGCTGAAGGGTTACAACACTTTCTCCGTAACCCCGTTTGTCACGCAGAGTCTCGTAGCGGGAGCGAGCTGGGAGCGGTTCGTCCCCCGCTGGTGACTTGCGGGACACTGAGCCGTCCGCTCAGAAAGCAATGGCAAACTACTGAGCGTAATCTTGCCAAGAAATCAACAGACAGCTGAAAAATGCTGCTGATGACAGCGATGTCATGTAAAGGATATGCGAATAAAAAAAACAATATATATATATATATATATATATATATATATATATATATATATATATTAAAAATTAAAAATGTTTTGCGTATCCTTTTACAGGACAGCAGCATCTTTCAGCTGTCTGTTGATCTCTTGGCAAGATTACGCTCAGTAGTTTGCCATTGCTTTCTGAGCGGCCGGCTCAGTATCCGCAAGTAACGAGCGGGGGTCGAACCACCTCAGTTCTCGCTCCGCTGCGAGACTCTGCGTGATAAACGGGATTACAGAGAGAAAGTGTTGTAACCCCACAGCCAGAGAGACCGGCATATATATATATAAAGAAACTAAATGGAAAACAAATATTATGTTGGCTTGGGCATTTTGTCTGACTGAATTGTGACAAGAAAACAATATTCAGCAAACATCTCCTAGCAACTCTATGCTATCAATGCCAAACCTGGACAATTATTTTTTTTTTTTTAAAGAGAGAAAAGAAACTTTACAACTACGGAATTTAGATTCATGAGAAGCACACGCAATGTATCAAGATTGAGAAAATCAGAAATTAAGAAATCAGGCCAAAGTCTGGGTTATAGCAGCGCTAGATTTAATGAGAAACCAGCAAGATAAATGTTTCGGTCATATAACTAGGCTACAAACTAACAGTATACCACAACAAGCAATGATGTACGGACCAGATGGAACGAGAAGAAGGGGCCAATCTTGTAAACAATGGACAGAAGGAAAACAGTCCATGAGAATCTCAATATATAAAGCCTATAAAGTGGCACTCTCCCGCTGTTTATGTTTCACGTCGACACCGCAAGGTACAAGAGGTACAAATTGAGATGAGATGTATCTATTGCAAATATTAAAATAGACGACCAGTAAAAATATATTCCATTTTACAACGATACGACTTTTTAAATATGAAGTAACGTGAAATAACTTGAGAAATAAGTTAACAGGTATTATTCCAAACTCTTAGAATGTATATCAACGATGTGATAATCAGAGAGTACATTAAACCATAGAACAACACGTAAGTCATTTTTCAGTGTCACCGATTATGCGAGGGCAGCGTGTGGTCAGCTGTAATTGTGGTAGATATACCTATCATATATGATATTTCGTTGTTCAGATCTTAACTTCATAACTGTTAAGTTTTGTGCTTAATGAGTACTGTGGATGAAATTGCGAAATAGTATAGTAGATGTGTCTTATTTCAGGCCAAACATATGAAACCCTGGGATGGTTTACTTCTTCGTGATCCTTGGATAGCGGATCAGACTACCAGCGTTCTCTGATAAAGCTTGTGCTTAAGTTGCGAATGTTTAAAATATTTTGGCACAAAATTAGAAACCTAGGCACAAATATAATATTTCTAGCATATGTATTCTGCACACAGGGTTCCAGGTCGAGATGCTACGGAGTGCATGCACTGTGTTGAGAGGAAAATAAAATACTTTTTGAGTGCAATGAACCTAAAACTAACGTTATAGGAAACAATATCAACATTATTCAATGGCTGCATCCATAACAGTATTGATTCCTACCGAATGAACGTATCCCATAATGGTAATTAACTGACTCTCCAATCTCCATCTGATCGATCTGGTTAAAATAATATGTTTTATTGTTTGGTAGTGTCACACAAACTTCTTAAAAACACCCCCTTTCTCTTGTCATGTTATGAAGCCGCATTTGGCTCTATCTTTCTGACTGACAGTTTCAATAATTACACAGAAACTACAGTGTATTGTAATAATACACGAAAGTCGCGCTACAGTCCTGCACCATTATCTTTTGTAACACGATGTTATGTAATAGTGTTTGTATATTGTATTATGATTTATAATAAATGTTTCATTATTCATATTTGTGTTGGTGGTGTAGGGTAAAGAGAGATGGATAGTACCTCACTGTGAGTGGCAGCCACATCCCAAGGGATAGACCAGGATCCTATTTAGTTCCCATCTCTTTACCTAGCGTATGTATGGCTCCACGAATACCCCTTTTCTACGGCGGTGGCCACACCACGGGCAACAGTCTTGACTGACTGGATAAACTACTTAAGTGAAGTAGGGTTAATATCCTACTAAGGGAATGTTCATCCCTAGTACATAAAAGACCGGGACAGTGAACAAGGCGGATGAATCTATATAGATCAACGGATTCGAAAGCGAAACAGCAGAGTATGTGGCACACGTGAGGCGTGTTCAGGACACAATAGTGAACATGGATGTTCATCAAGGAAGAGATTGAGATCTCACCACGTGGTATTCTACAGTTAGCAATGCGATCACAACAGAAAGTAAATAGCGATACTGGTAAATCTTGGCCACTGGAGATGAGCCTGTTGTAAATATACTCAGGGAAGAAACACTTCCTATAGTCATTAAGGAAGTGCATAATGACGAATGCATCTCAAATTATTTTGAAAGGGTGCATTCTGACAATACCCACCTGAAAAGTAGAGGGAGAAGTCTAAACATTGGTACTTGGAACGTACCCACCCTGTGTCAAGCAGAGAAATTTGACAACCTTATTTAAGAAGCCAAAAACATGGATTTAGATATTTTAGGTGTGTCTGAACCAAGATGGACAGATGCGAGTTATATAAGTAGAGACGACTACATATTAATCAACTCGGGAGGAGATTACCACGAGCGAGGAGTGGGAAGAGAAGCAATTATCTGTTTGAGGATGCTAATTGTAAGATAAATATAAGTTCAGAAAAAAATATATATGTCTGTTTTTTAGACTGCATGAAAGCTTTTAATAGAGTACAACAAGAACGACTAATTACATGCCTTCAAGATGTAGGAGTAGACAGAAAGGATATCAGCTTTATTAGTAACTTGTACTAGGAACAAGTGGCGTCAATTAGATGCAGACATAATTATTCGTCGCCCATAGAGATAAAAAGAGGAGTACGACAGGGATGCGTTTTTTCCCCAAGCCTCTTCAACCTATACACAGAAATAATTTTCAGATAAGTCGAAATGTTTGGACTTAACATCAATGGAAGAATCATAAACAATCTGAGATATGCTGACGATACTGTGTTACTAGCAGAACGCGAGCAAGAGCTACAAAACCTAGTGGAACAAGTAAACAGGCATAGTGCAGAATGTGGCTTAGATATTAACATCCTAAATCGAAAACTATGCTAATTAGCAATGGAAAGGAAAGGTCATAAATAAACAGCACAGTAAACGGGGAGATACTAGAACAAGTAACAGGTTTCTCCTATCTTGGACATGTAATAACAGATGATGGCAGAAGTGAAATAGAAATCAAAAGGAGAATAGGAATGGCCAAAAATGCTTTCAACAGCATGAACTCAGTATTAACATCTAGAGAAATTAACAACGCGATAAAAATTAGAATTGTCAAATGTTACGTATATTCAACACTAGTCTATGGCACGGAAGCCTGGACATTGAACAAGCATCTAGAAAGTCGAATAGAGGCCATGGAGATGTGGATATACAGAAGAATATGTCGTATTTCATGGAAACAGAAACAATCAAATACATATGTTCTAGAAAAAACTGGTGATGAAAAGAGAGTTGATGAAAGAAATAAAAAAGAGGTAAGTAAAATATTTTGGCCACGTTAAAAGACATAACACTCTTACAAAAACCATACTGGAGGGTAAGGTTGAGGGCAACCGAGCAAGAGATAGACAACGATACAAATGGGAAGATAATATCAAGAGATGGACGAACATAAGTCTGACATAATGTACAGTCAGGGCGAGGGACAGACAGTGTTGGAGAACCATTGCAGCTAACCTTCATTGCGGAGACAGCACCTGATTGATTGATTCGTGTTGGTCTTCACGAAGGTTGTTATAACCGAAACATCACTTATGTGTGTCGTGTTTCATCATATTCATTATTAATGTTTTTCTCAGTTGTTATTAAGCTACTTCTAGGGAGTCTCCGTGGCGAAGTCGTCAAGCCGTGTGACTTGTGCTCCGAAGGTTGTGGGTTCGATTCCGGGCCGCGTTCTTCGGTTTACGAATTAAATGTTTCGGAGACTCCTATGGGTCGTCGCTAGAGCTACGGAGTTCGTGTTTTGTGCGACGCTTTTCATGCTGTGGAAAGAGACCGAGCCATAAGGGATAAAACCCGGTGCAATGAAGTCGACCCTGTCGACTTTTAAGCGACTTTTAAAACTATTTCTGTTCCACGTTCCCTCTGTGATTTCTGTTCCCATGCTTATGTTTTTGTGCTTGCTGTGCCAAGCAATATCTTAACATGCCCCTTTGTTTACTTTTGTATTGTCAAATCCTGCTACAGTCAAATTCTTCCTTATATATAGTATGACCAGACAGTTAAAATAGAAATATGACATGTGGCAAAGAAAAATGCTAGACAGGAATTGTCCTTGCACACTCGATCCTTGCCAGGAGACTGACTCGAAGGAAGAGTGAAAGCCATATACTTACATAAACAAATTGCAAATATAAGCAACGCTGTCTTCATGGTTTCAGATGTCAGAAGCAACAGTAACCTTGGACTAAAACAGCAGGCGGTGAAGTAACAGTGGATTTATCAGCACACAGGCTTGAAGATCTGTTACAAACCTAACCGCAGTCTTCTCCTTTATATAGAACAAGACATTGGTTGACTCACACATAGCTCATTTCTTAGATCTACAGTCGTTGTGCTTGCGGACAAACGTGTTTAAGAATGATAAACAAACCCGGCCATTAACAAAGGAGGGCATTTACAAGCGCTGATATAAAGTTGACCGTAAATGAATGTCAACTATGTCTTATAATTTTACTAAGATAAATACTGGGCGCAAGGCAAACGGGCAAAGCCACTTGTATTTGCAGTAATAATTTAGTACGACTGATGAACTAAAGTCTAGTTGTAGCAGTATGAAACTGCATTGGCCATGAACGTATAACATCAGATCATTGCCGCCTTAAACAGAGATTCTCAAACTGTTTCACTCTAAGATCCATTTAGATTACACGAATGCCCTCACTCTGTTATAAAATTGATACATGGTAAGACAATGCATAATAAGGTGCCTGTAGTCGTAATCAGAGTTTAACTAAATATGCAAACAAACAAAAATAGCTAAACAAACTTTATGCTTTTGCTTTTGCATTCGCTCTCTTTTAACTCTAGCGCAATCCAAGCATGAGTTACTACTAACTTATAGTAGTGAGTGGACTGAACTGATTTTGCATGAGGAAGGGGGAGGGGAGGGAAGAGCTGACTTACCTTATTACCAGTGTCCATGGCCATGAGGCGAGCCCTTGTCCTACTTCAGAGATACATGTAATTCACTTCCCCAAGTCAAGGAAGAGAAGTAACAATTTAAACTCACCTGTCCGGCATGTGGAACGAATCCACTACACCGTGGTCAGAAGGGAAAGTATCACGTAAACAGAAAATATAAAGAGAGTACATTACATTTCATGGGATTGGTGTGATTTGTTTTAAGTCGACACTGTGAATCGAATCGTCGATTAATATTTTTCAATGATGAACTGGTTGTAATGTTCGTGTTCTCAGAATTATCATCTATCCATTATGTGCTATGCCGATAAGCTTATCATGTTTCGGTCATGTTTTGCCATCTCACCCGATCACCAGAGTTGTGGATCAGCTCCGTGTTCCTGTCTCGACCATGCCATGTGACCAAGACATCCAGGTATTTACTTCTCGGTTTTCTTTCTCGATCTTTCCAGTTGTCACTAAGTTCTCCAAATCATTTCTTCCCATATCATGCCCAAAAGATGTTGACTGTCTACGTCTATTGCCTCTAATCAGTTTAAGATCTTCTTTTGTTTCTTGAAGGACTTGTTCATTGGTTTTTCTGCCCGTCCATGGTATTCTTGCCATTTTCCTCAGAATCCACATTTACACAGCCATCAGATGTTTTTTCAGCTTGACTGCTCATTGTTCACGCTTCACATCCACACAAAAGAACAGGTTCTATGTAGCACTATTTTTCTCGTTTCAATTGATATCTTTTTATTGGTCAGTATGTTTTAAATCTTGCAAAAGGCTACCTTCGCAATGGTAATTCAATCTCTTCAAGGCATCTCCCATCAGATGCTATGACTGTTCCGAGATAACTGTACCGATTCAACACTATTTTTCTCGTTTCAATTGATATCTTTTTATTGGTCAGTATGTTTTTAATCTTGCAAAAGGCTACCTTCGCAATCGTAATTCTTGTTCTAATCTCTTCAAGGCATCTCCCATCAGATGCTATGACTGTTCCGAGATAACTGTACCGATTCACTTGATTAAGAATATACCCATTTACTCGTTTATCACATTCTGGTATTTCCTTCTTCCCAGCGACGATCATATCTTCCTTCCATATCTTCTCTATTTCTGAACATATTTTCACAGTACAGGGAAAAAAGATCTGGAGACATTACACATTCCTGTCTCAAACAAACCTCTTTTAATAGGCTGATATTGATCTACATCACTATTAATTCTGATGGCAGCTTGTTGTTTCCAATATATCTTTTTACAAGTCTAATGTCTTTTCCATCAATTTGTAGATCGTCAAGCATCCCTATCATGTCGACATGTCTCACTTTATCGAAAGCCTTTGTATAGTCAATAAAGCAAAGATATAGATCTTTGTTTACTTCTATAGAACGTTCAATTACTGTTCTCAGTATATACATAGCATTTGCTGTACCCCTGCCTTCTACAAACCCCCATTTTTCTTCTCCTATTTCGGGTTGTATTTTCTTCCTAACTCTTTGCATAATAATTCTCAGCAAAATCTTCGTGATGTGGCTCATTATACTAATTGTTCGATGTTGATCACGTTCCAAGGCCTCTGATTTCTTCGGGATTGCAGTAAAAATAGAATTACATTATTCAGCAGGTATATCACCAGTATCATATATTATGTTCAGCAGTCTGGTGACTTAGTCTATTCCATACTCTTCTAAGGCATTGATAATTTCTATTGTGATGTTATCTGTACCCGGGGTCGTGCCAGTTTTCATATGGTTAAGAGCATTCTGAACTTCCATCTTCAAAATTGGTGGTCCTTCATTATTATTCCGATGATCATATTGTTCTTCTCTTGTATCACCACAAAGGTCTTTTACATACTTTGACCACGCATGTAAAATCTGATCTTTATCTATTACTAGTTGACCCGGCCCGGCTTCGCCCAGTCCTTGGTGGGGAGCATCTCATTTAATTCATATAATTAGTCATATAAGCTCCCGTTCCCGTTACCGACTATCTGTCTGTCTGTCTGTCTGTCTGTCTGTCTGTCTGTCTGTCTGTCTGTCTGTCTGTCTGACCCGGCATCGCCCAGTCCTTGGTGGGGAGCATCTCATTTAATTCATATAAGTAGTCATATAAGTTCCCGTTCCCGTTACCGACTATCTGTCTGTCTGTCTGTCTGCCTGTCTGTCTGTCTGTCCGTCCCTCCCTCTCTGTCTGTCTGTCTGCCTGTCTGTCTAATCATTTATTGGTTGCAGTTAGAACAACCTTAGATAAAAGAAGACCAACTTACAAAAAGCATTTGAAAGAGCACTTGAGAGATCTTTACATCTTCCCCCAACAATTAACTTGGGTAAATGGAGCGGTCTCTCTGGCTGTGGGGTTACAACACTTTCTCTCTGTAATCCCGTTTATCACGCAGAGTCTCGCAGCGGAGCGAGAACTGAGGTGGTTCGACCCCCGCTCGTGACTTGCGGATACTGAGCCGGCCGCTCAGAAAGCAATGGCAAACTACTGAGCGTAATCTTGCCAAGAGATCAACAGACAGCTGAAAGATGCTGCTGTTGACAGCTAAGTCCTGTAAAAAGGATACGCAAAAAAAAAAAAAAAAAAAAAAAAAATGGAGCGGCGGCAGCAGCATCAGCAGAAGAAGGAAAAGGAGGAGTAGACAACTGCAGCGAAAAGGTGGGTCTGTCTATCTATCAGACCCGGCGTGACTTCGCCCAGCTCCTGGAGTGTAGCGTCTCATTAAATTCATACAACAAAAAAAGTAACTTAAAAAAATGCCCTTCTACACACCATCCATTATTTTTAATGAAAACGCTTTCTAATCACCTGCATGACTACAGTAACTTCTTAAGCAAAAAAAGATGAGTTACAATGTTATGCATTGTGCATTATTTTTATGAAAACTTTGAAAATGCCTTACAGATTGTATCATTATTTATTATAACTCATATGCCGGTACATAACTATGGACAAAGAGTTTATAAATCTTTGAAAACGATGCCACAATATGACTATAAGTTATACAGAAAAGTTATGCCCCTTGAAATAACTTTTATAGAGTTAGGTCCCCTGAGATATATTAAATTATGATGAAAAGTTAAAAATGAAATAATACTGGGTAAGCATGCGATTTCACACTAAAAAAATATGACAGTGGGCTGCACTGGAATGAAAGAAAGGCGTGTAGAAAATTTCATCTCAATCGGATGGGCCGTTCGCGAGCGCACAAAGGACAGACGGACATACAGACATACAGACAGACAGACGGAGATCCTAATTTATATATAAGAAGATGATTTTGCCATCTTTGGCTTTTAGGCAACCCGTTGATGTGTGTGTTCTTTCGTTAGTCATTTCATTAATTCTTTTGTGCATTAATTTTGTATTCTGGGTATTGTGTTGATTTTCAGTTCAGAATTTAGCAGTGTTTTATTTCCATATCAGCGAATGCTCAAAACATATTAGCACAATTAGGCAGTAAAACAATGACAGAAAGTTAACTTTGCTCATTCAGACAATACTGAACACCAGCGTTGACATCAAATGTTAACAGTCACGTTTTAGTTGAAAGATTAAGACTGAGATTTCAATCATAGTCATCATCTTCTTATACTTTCACGTTTGCCATCATGCGTCATGGGGAGGAATAGTTGGCGTTCTAGTACCCGATGGTTGGCACTGGATAGTGTCGTATGTGACCATACAATGTCTGTGATGTTGTCAATCCATTTTCGTCTCGGGCGTCCTCTTGCTCTCGTATCAGATCTTCTTTGATGTAGGGCGAGTGCTGGTATCTGATGGTGTTGCATTCTAATAAGATGACAGAACAAGTTGATCTTGTGCCTTTCAATATATATGACGCGATGAGTTGATCTCACTGTCTGTCTGATAACGTCATTTCTTATTCGGTCTTGGATAGGTAAGTTGGCAATTCTCTTCAAGCATCACATCTAGCTAGTGTTGATATTACATAAGTGTGATTTTGATAATGTCCACGTATGACATTGGTAGCCTAGGGTTGGTGTGAATATGCTATTTATTTTATGTCGTTTTGCTGACATTGGTATTTTTGGATGCTATGGGCGATAGTTGATATATTAGCATACTTGCTTTTTTGACAAGTGATTTACATTTCTCTGTCTATTCTGCTGTGATCATACTTCCAAGATATTTCAATTCTTTAAGTGTTTTCAAAAGCTAACAATTTATAGTGTGTTTACGTTTGTCTGTCCCAATATAAAATTCCATGTCTCAGTAACCAACTGAAGGAAAATGATGAGATTTAGCATATACCCTTATCATTATGTCCACCCAACAAAAATTTTTTTGTTCTGGAGATTTTACAGCAGATGTCAAAGTTTGTTTATATGCGGTATATAATTTACGGGTCAGAGATGAAGTTCATAATTTTAAATGTATTACAGCGTAGCCAGACAATCAGCGTTCAATGTTGAATATTTTACGTGTTTCACGGGATTGGCCTTATGCCAAGAACCCCGCGTTGTTTAAACTGGGACTGTTCAGAGGTGTCTCAAAATGTGGGTTATTTCATGAAACCTGATTAATATGTTTTGTTTTGTTTTTTAAAAAATCTTACCACTTATCGCTAACATTGAGAAGTGTGAATATTTTTCAATGGGATTGAATGCGAAATTGTGTATACACTTCAAAGCATCGCTATGAAGTTGTACACATATTTTTGTCGAAAATCTGATCGCAGGAAACTGTTTTATACTATTACAAATTCCGAAAAGAGAACAGTGCATGCATTAAGTTTGCTTAAACGGTCATTTCGTCGATGGGTGCAAGAATCTGGAATTAAACCACCACGCAATAACCAAACGGTAGGTAGAAAGGTTATTGTAGACAGCTTTGACAAAGATGTCATAAGGCGAGCTATTATACAAATGTTTTAAAATGTCGCTTAAAAGTCGACAGGGTCGACTTCATTGCACCGGGTTCTATCCCATATAGCTCGGTCTCTTTCCGCAGCGCGGAAAGCATCGCACAAAGCACGAACTCCGCAGCTCTAGCGACGACCCACGGAAGTCTCCGAAAAATTTAACTCGTGAACCGAAGGATGCGGCCCGGAATCGAACCCACAACCTTTGGAGCCCGAGTCAAAAGGCTTGGCCATTTCGCCACGGAGACTCCTAAAATTATAAAAATTTTGGATTTTATATCCAGGATTATCCAGTATTATAAAAATGCTGGATGCCAAAGAAACAGTGACTGTAAGAAAACTTAGGGTTTGGTTTAGAAAGAACAATAACATAGAGCTATCCAAAACAACTTTGTGGAAAATTATAAGGATATTATCTTCACTTTTAGAAAGTACAAAGGCGGTATAAATATTCTTTGCGAGCAACCGCATTTAGGAGCCATGAGAAGCAGATACCTACGTGAAATAAGGGAAATGAGCAAAGAAAATTATGGCTTAGTGTGTTTGGATGAAATTTGGATCAATGCACACCACACAATTGATAAGGAATGGCAATCAGTGGATGGACAGATAAAGCGATATGTGCCCAGTAAGTAGTATAGGACAGCTTTTGGTCATGGCCCACGCTGGTAATACGCATTATGGCTTACAACAGAATGCTGGGCTGCGTGTTCGTATCAAAGCATACAGACAATAGGGATTATCATAATAAGATGAATGGTAATGTATTTAGAGATTGGCTCGAGAATACTGTGCTTCCATCCCTAGATAGACCGTCGTGTCCAATTATGGACAATGCATGATATCATTGTTGTTGCCCAAGAAGGCAAAATACCTACAGCATCGAGCACAAAGGGAGCAATAAAGATATGGCTCCGAATGGAAAACATACGATTTCCAGAAACGTATTTCTAGCTAGAATTGTTGTCCCTTGTAAAACAGACGCCAAAAAGCAAGAAATATCAAATCGACAAGTTGATAGAAGAGCATCGTCATGGGTCCTTGAGACTTCCGCCGTACCATTCTCATTTTAACCCTATAGAACTAGTGTGGGCTAAAATTAAAGGACAGGTGGCAGCTGACAATACTATATTCAAATTGTCTGACGTCAAGATACTAATCCAGTCCGTGCTATTAAATATTGATAAAGGTTACGGGGACAATGTGAGGACCATGTGTTGAAAGAGGAAGAGGATTATTGGAGAAAGGATGGATTGAATTTTATGCAACCGAGAGCAGTCATCAACCTACTGGAATCGTCCGACACAGATTAAGGTCTGAGCAGATCGCAGACCTTAATCCACGTGCACACCAACTGGGATATTTTGCTACAAATATTCAGAAGAATTGCAGGCCCTAAACATTACAGCATCGGCATAAACAATGCAACTTGTTAGTGGCAACAATTTGTTTTCCACAGTGATGAATTTTCAATTTTGTGAGCCTTCAATGGTGACAAACACCTGACATTGAAAAAACAAAAAGCTCTAGACGCATCGAATACCAACCGAAGAGTAATATTGCAGTGGGAACTGACCTATTGTGGCATAACAAGAAACGTGAGAAGTAACACGTTGTCAAATGAGGGGACAACACACGAACATACGAATCATTCTATAAACTTCAATGAAAAGAGGATCAACATCTTGACCGTTAAGAAGGAAGCCCACTACAGAGACATTCACAGCTATATTCGTCGTGCAAAACATGTAATCATGTTCCGTCTCAGCAGTGCAGACAATGCACCCACTCCCATACGAATCTGGATACGCCATGTGTTTGTCTTCCGAACTGGCGGGGGCATTGGCATTACTGTAAAACAAGTTTGTTAGCGAGAAATCACTAGTTTTTCATAAACACATCAAAGAAATGTCGCCGCTTTTCATGATTTAAGTTGCTTTTGGACCTATTAAAGACATATTCCTTTGGTGGGGGTAAATATAAGACGGCAGGAAAATTTCATAATGATGCAACAGACAGTTTTTAAAATAATTGATCGTGAATGACGGCATTCATTTCTGGACATACTATAACAGTATTTTTAGGAGATCTGCATTAATTCAGTTTTAGCTGTATTCAAATTAAAGCTCCGTAAAATCTTTATTAGCTTTCACAAGAGATATGTGTAATCTGCTGCATTTCTATGGCACATTGACATTTTTGAATCCAATGTAAATTAGCTATTCGTTACTCAAAGACCTACAACTTTGCTTCATTGATTGCATACAGGCAAGTTGACACAGATTATTGTCGTCTCTAAAAAGAAAGAAATATCACGATATAATATACGGGTAAATTGGAATATTTTAAAACCAGTCAATCGTGTATTACCATCTCTGTAAACTGATTAGAGAAATTAGACACAGACAGCCACGACGTTTTGGACTCATTATGGGAATAAATAAACTGGAGAACTTAGTGACAACTTGCAAGATAGAGGGGAAAGGAATTTGAGGAATGCAGTGTGGTAAATATCTGGAAAGTTTGGCCACATGGCATACTCAAGACAAAAATACAGAGCTTATCCACGACTCTGGTGATCGTGTGAGATGGCGAAATATGACCGCTCACATTTATCGGCACGGCGCATGATGATGATAATGATAATAATTAACTTCTCACTGAAATGATCTTTCAAACATGCAATTTAATTATTATTGTCTATTTAATCAAATCAGAGCAGATGTAGACTATCACAGGTGACGGGAGCAGATCGGGTTTGTTCAAATTCTGTATCTGTATTTCTCGTAATGACTGATTATTCGATTACTTCTCACTTAATTCACTTTCAAGAAACCGAAACGGTATTTCTGCTAGCAACAACATTTGTTCTACCAAATAATAATAATAATAAAACAACAACAAGAATAAAATGGACAAAATACCACGAACAGACTAAAAGCCAAACAACCATGTACATAAAACTTTTAAACAATTAAATTTGCTTAATTAAAAAAGAAAAGATGAATTTAAATAAACAATAAAACATAAACAAATAGAAAATAGATACAATTAAATTAAATTACAATATTTTTTTAAAAGAAAGAAAATTTCTCATAAATGTCAAAATGGTTATTTTGGAGTGACCTTTGGTTTAGTTTGGTTTGATTTATAGCCTCACTTTAATTGTACACGGGTAACTGCTCCAGCCTCATCCCATAAATAACATGAGAAGGTTCTCAGCACAGTGCACGAACTCCACAGTACCAGCGAAGATCCAAATATATTATAGCCTGTGTGTTGCCATGTAGTGTTTTTCGTGTAATTTTGTGTCTGTTTTTGTGTGTTTATTCTGTATATGTTTTTGTGTGTATATTCTGACGAAGGCTTTGGCCGTTCTCGTTATTTGATGATTCATTCATAACAGAAACACACAATCTGTACATTTTCCATGGTGAGCATTTATGATGTTGAACGTTTGCCTGGGCAGCTGCATGTTAGGCCTGCTTTTTATGATTTAGATTATTAACGTGCGCATCATGAACACATGTTCACTGATTTTTTTTTTACACGTTGTCAGGCCAGGATCAGACCGCGCGTAATGTGAAAATCTAAACAGTCAACACCCGGAGACGAACCTGGTTCTCTTCAGCCAGAGGCTGACGCCGCAGCCATTGATTTGCGCTGCCCTTATACAAGGCTGTTTACGGTAACATCGTCAGATTGATTGATTGATTGATCTAGGAACCGACATCACAGCATTCGGGACATTCCCATAAGCGCTCCGTCCCCATCCCCAGCAGCCAGCGAAGAGTTCCAACACTAATAGTTCCAGTAGCAATCTGATTATATGTCCGTCTCGCCTTTCCTCTGAGCGTCGAGCGTCAGATTGTCAGATAATGGCCTTTACACACGCCTTGGCGCATACTGGGTTTATGGTGCTAGTTTTATATTGTTATAGACCAATCGGTTCTCGATGGGTGGTATGGTCAGTATTAAACCGTTCGCCTTTACTTTCCAAGATATTACCTGGTACCAGTCGTAGGCTGTGTCGACTTGGGAGTCAAGATTGTTTTTCATTAAAATTCCGTCTAAATGGACATTTGAACACATGGCCACTATATCGGCATGTAAGCGTGCTAGCCTTTGCATTCCCGCAGATCCTCCTGTACAAAAGCATGCAATAACACAATCAATGTGCTGTTCAACGGGACATAATCAACACAATTTGAGCATTGAAAAAAGTAAGATAGAATTGCCTCGCTCACACTATAAGAATTGCGTGTAGTTTGTATTTCTTCAACTCCGACGGAGCTCTGGGATACAAACATAAATGATTTTGCTTCAGGCAGCCAGTATCAAAGTACATATTCTGCTTCATTATGTTTGATTTCTATGATATAACGATCCTGTCTACGAACAGAACGTCAATCCAAACAAAGCAAGGGGGAAAAAAAATTCAAAACAATATTTTCCCGTATTGAATTTGAATAACGAAGATACAAACAATAAATTGCACGATTTATTGCCTGGCATATTTCGCTGCATCTCATCAGGTACATACTGCAGAATTCACACCACATAAAGTAAATTAATTAGATAAATCCTTCAAGCTGAAATATACACATGTTCGCACAGCAATGTCAATTGTCTACTTCGGTAATTTTAAGCTGAATAACATGTCTTTCTGTTTGTACAAATCTGGCTTGCATTGATTGATCATTATTGCTTCTGCAAACTTTAACAAGCGAGTATTTTGTGTGGTAAACAACACGCGAAAAACAATGTCTCTGTCAACATGGCCGCTTTCGAGAATGTGCCTAGCAATTGAAGACGCTGGAAGCTTGCTTCCGGTGTGTCAGCCCCACTAGGCTCGCATCGCCTGTGTGTCGTATCTTGTCGACCCATTGAGGTATGTGTTCTGACACTCTTTTGTTCAGCTGCTGCTCTGTTATGCCGATGTAAGACGCTTGGCACCTACATGTGAATTGGTAAATACAATGGCTTTTGGCATACAGAGGAACAGGCTCTTTTACTGCTGGTGTGGTAATCGGTGTGGTTCTATACCTAATGACTGGAGTTGCAGCACAGAATGTTCGGCCTACTGCTGTATTAAGCCGGTCTTGTAGACGGTGCATTACGTCATCCCCTCGAAAGGTTAGCTGGATGAATACCTTGAGTTTAGGGACTGTAGTTACGTCTGCTTTGGGTTTGGGCTGTTGGCAGTGGCGCTTTATAAATCCTGTGGAGTACCCATTCAGGTTTAAGACATTCTTCAGAGTTTCAAATTCCTGTCAGTGTGTTCTGGGTGCATATATTTCTAGCACGGTCAAACATTGTCCGTACTAAGCCCCGTTTGTACTGAACAGGTGTGAAGCTCTGAAAATTTAGGTATTGGCCTGTCCATGTTTCTTTGCGGTACACCGATCTTTCAATTGTACCGTCTGCTCTACGTCTCATTAGAATATCTAGGAACGGCAACGCTTCGTTGTGTTCGTGTTCTATAGATAGAGAGATGTTCTTATGCGCCATGTTCATTATGGCCTGGAACGATATTGCTTGTAGCTCGAAAAAGCAAAAAAAAAAAATAATAATAAATAAATAATAAATAAACATAAAAAATAAAAATAATAAATAAAAGATAATTGAAAAAGAAAAAAAAAAAAAACAGTGTATCCTGGTTGATTTGTTGTTTTACACGAAACTGGAAGTTCTAGAATTGTTGTTGTTTTTTGTTTGTTATAAAACTTATATTTCTTTTGCTCGCTTTAAACTCACGCGTAGGCCTCACATGTACTACTACTGTTACTAGTTGCTACAATTAAGAAATGCATTGGACTGATTGTTGCTTGTGGGCTAGCTATCTCAATGTCCCCCGTCATCTAGCGAACCCACTCTATCTTCTGAGGTACTTGTAATTAACGTCTCAAAGTTGTGATAGAACGCCTAGTTACTATAAGAATGTATACTCTTTTACGTCAGGAATATAATTAAAAGATTTCTGACATAATGGTTGCCTGAGCGGTGTCAAATTAGTCATATAACATATTGGGTGTTCGCCCAAGGATATAATATGACAGAAGTAAACATTTAAGACCAACTATTCGGCGTGTGGAACAAACCCCCCTACCGTCGTCACCAGAGAAAGTTTAAGCGCGAGCGCGTTAAACCATTCGGCCACGTCGACTACATATTGATATTTATTAAGATATATACATTTATCTATAATCAGGGGGGGGGGGGCCGAGGGCAGCAATTAAAATTGGAAATAAAGAGGACAATTATGCACAAATACAGATTGGACAACGAAAGGTGTGTGTTTTGTCGGCGGATCTCTTCCATCTCTATAATAATTAGAGGGGAGGTCGGAGTGGATTCACCGCATAGCGAGGGACACTGAAAATAGTGACAGCTGTTCGATACCGACAATTCAGTTCAGAAGTAGTGTTATAGACTACGCCTGAGTTCAAATGGAGCGATTCCAAAAAATTATAATAATAATGATAGAGATCAAAGAGAAGCTAGGAATACTAATCGGAGGTTATAATATAAACAGTTTATATCCAGGTGACAGAATGTCCAAAGGTTCTACAACAATTGTTGGACTTTGTGGTAACAGGATTGCAATGAAAGGAATTTCCTTGAATATCAAGAAAACAGAAACAATGGGTATCTCAAAGAAACAAGTGACATCAAAATAACGAAGACACAAACCATATATAGTACGATTTATTGCCTGGCACATTTCGCTGCATCTTGTCAGGTACTTACTGCAGATGCCACACAACATAGAGTAAAATAATTAGAATCATCGCTCAAGCTGAAAATGTAAAATGGCAACAGAAGGGAAAAAAGTCTTAACCAAGTGGATAATTTTAAATACATAGGGTAAATTATGACAGCCGGCTTCGTGGCTTAGAGGTTATGACTTTTCTCCGTAATCTCGTATACTCTCGTCAGGTAACGTGATGACGGTGAGAATCAGCAGTGGTTCGAATCGCATAGGTAACTTACGAGGTATGTGAGCCGGCCGCTCAGAAAGCAATAGCAAACTACTGAGCGTAATCTTGCCAAGAAATCAACATTCAGCTGAAAGATGCTGGTGTTGACAGCGATGTCCTGTAAAGGATATGCCAAAAAAAAAAAAATTGATGAAAGATGCACAGCAGAGATTAGAAACAGAATACAGGTATTGATCAACTTACGACCTATGCAACTTACGACCATTCGACTTTACGACCACAAACAACTCACTCATCCAGCCTATGGACCAAGGTTTGATTGCGACCGTAAAGGCCAACTATCTCCGAACCACCTTCGTTTAAGCAATATCCGCAATAGATGCTGACACAGAACTAACATTGCGAGATTTTTGGAAACACTACAACATTTTAAT
Source organism: Cepaea hortensis (assembly GCA_963921405.1). Classification (NCBI taxonomy): domain Eukaryota; kingdom Metazoa; phylum Mollusca; class Gastropoda; order Stylommatophora; family Helicidae; genus Cepaea; species Cepaea hortensis. The sequence continues at coordinate 63,797,358 of OY992878.1, read as the reverse complement.
GTGTATCAAGAATATCGCTACCGCCTTGGAGGCTGTGACGACAAAGTGCATGAATGGCATCTGGAAAAATTGTGTTAAGCGCTATGTTAATGATTTTCATGGATATGACAGTGAACATGAACTTGAAACGATTCGGGAAAAAATAGTAAAACTCGCCAAAAACCTTTCTTTGGAGTGTGAAATTGAAGATGTCGAAGAGTTGCTAGACAAAGAATCCGGAGAACTTACAAATGAAGAGTTAATCGAACTGGAAGAAGAAAGAGTGGCGGAAGACGAAAGAAGAGAAGCCAAGAAAGAAGAGGATGAGCCAGAAAGAAAGTTCACCACTAAGGGATTATCAGAAGGTTTATCTTTACTGAATAAACTTCTTATACATTTCGAAGCAATGGACCCAAACATCGAACGATTTGCAAGGATTGAATGGATGGCACACGATGTGTTTCGTCCGTATCTTGAAATTTATGATGAAAAAAAGAAACATACAATTCAGACAAAGCTCACCATGTTTATGAAATAACCAACTCCGGTACCCCCAACTGCTGCCTTAGATGACAACATTAATGATCTGCAGCCAAGCACCAGTGGCCAATAAAATGTTTCGTACATGTTTATATATTTTGATGTTAATGACAATTTGATGTGTTTTACGATTGGGAAAATGTTTCCTATAGTATTTTCCACACCGTTATTTTGTAAGTTTTGCAAATATTAAACCAGTTGTACATGTACAGTTCATGCAGTGTTTTTCTTAAACCTGACGATGTAAAAATAAGAAACAAAATGGTGTAGAGATGATACAAATGGCACAAAATGAACATCGAAAATTATGATTTATAACAATAATAAAAGAAATTTATGATATAATTTAACTTAAACATTTTTATAACATCACTTCACATTACTGTACACATAGCGTACTCAACTTACGACCAAATCGTGTTACGACCTGTCTGTCGGAACCGATCGTGGTCGTGTAAGTCGAGCACTAGCTGTAGTGCAAAAAAAAAAAAAAGCTGCATTTCAGAAAATGAAAGGTATCTTATGAAATAAGTCACTATCATTAAGAGAGTGCTGAAATGCTATATAGAACCCGTTTTTCTGTATGGCAGTGAGTCTTGGAATGAAAGGTTTGCAGATTCCATCCCAGGTATATCTCCCCGCGGGTTGATTTCTTTTCCAATAATTTAGCCTTACGGTCTACTGTTAGCAATGTTCAACTGCCATGGGATTTTTAACGTATACAATTTAGACACTGACCTCCTTTTTTTTACTCTTATCCGAGAAGACTGGGTATCAGAACACACTACCAAAGAAATTAGGGGACGTTTAATATCATTGGATATCAATGGTTCTTGGAGAAATGTTCAGCCCTGTGCTTGGATGTAACTCATGACTTCTCAGTTAAGGCTCCTTTATGGTGCTTTAAACAACACACATTACCTAATGACTATAACATGTGTTAATAATGTGCAGCTATTTACTTACACATTCAACTATGTGTAGACCGAGGAAAGGCAAGACCGACACATAAATATACTGCAACTGGTACGATTAGTAGTGGGACTCTTCCCTGGCTGTTGAAGTTCGGGATGGAGAGCACATGGGAATGTCCCTAATGCTGTGATGTCGGCTCTTGTCTCAACCCAACTCAGCTCAACTATATGTTCTTTGATTCAGTCAACAATGGTTCCATTACTCTGAGAGTTCTGTTATATAAATTTGTGTCATGCTTACTTATCAATTTGTCATTCATTAAAGTAACATTTCTTCTGTTAAACGTTTCTTTCGTACAGTTATTTTTAATAGTGGAATTATCTCATTAAATGTCTGTTTTACTGAGTCTGAAATTTCATGCGTATTTTATTTTCATATTATGTTTGCTACTTGAATTGACTGACACCTTGCCGTCTTGACAGACGATAGTCTGTAAAATGGAGTTACACCTCTCCATAACACAAAGCCTGGGCTGAATTTAGAGACCATGTGTTGCCCATTGTGACAAAACGGCAATTCATTTGTGCCTTGTCGGGCGATATTCCACTTTATTCGGCGTCATCAGGGACTTTCCCGGCTATAATTAGATCGGGGATAGCCCAGTAGGAATTATCCATCTGGAAGGTTCGAGAAACACCTGGATTTGGATGTCCAGGGTGGCTCAGTACAGCACTAACTTCACGTGCTGCTAGAACCTAGAATTCCACTGTGGAAAATAGAGTTTCTCGTGGAGGGGACACACTACTTGCAGCACTTATTTCTCGAGCGCATTCGTAGGCACGAAGGAGAAATGCGGCTGGCCCAGCTCATTCACTTTCTATATCTTGTGTGAGAAGGTACTGCTTTTGGGTAGCAGTGAACCCACTTCTTCACACACAACCCAGTTGCAGCGGACTGTCGATATTTCGGGGCCTGCTGGCGTAGATAGTCATTGAAGCTGACTGGAGACAATCCACCGATTCAGGTACGCACTGTATTAATTAATTTAACGTTGTAAATTGAGCATAAATTGCGATCGTGCATAGCTAATTACATATGCGGGCGCCTTGCACCGCTAATGACTTGACCGATCGATAATCCAGTTGAGAACGAGGGCAGCGCACAGCTGTGTGGGTACTTGTTTACAAGCCGTGTGAACAGCTGTTTTAGTCAACTGCTTAGAACGAAAAGTCCATTAAATTGGCAAATTGTGTTCCAATGTGATTGATTGATTAGAGTTCGTAGTTTCATGTACTATGTTTGCCGGACTGTAGTAGGGAACAGTAAACTGTGGTATAGCATGAACTTAATTGATGCCAGTCAGTAAATACGTTAGCCGAGAGCTGAAATTAAGACAGGTAAGTTGGTAGATGAAGAGTGAGCTAGTGAATCACTGATGTGATCGGGAAATAGAGCACGTAAGTGATTATCTCTAAGAAGTGATGTAATTATTTTGTGTGTGAACTAAATAGTGAATTCATTCGAGGAACTGGGAATTCATACGAAGGTAAGTTCTTCAGTGGTGTTAGGGAGATATACGATGTTGTTATCACGTATATACTAGGTCATGGTGTGTACTATTTCTATGAATAATGTACCGACCGCCAAAGTGGTTCGACGCGAGATAACATGGCTTTACCGTCGCGATGTACATATGCGTTCTTCATGCTATTTTTTCCTGTCCTGTTCTATTCATACTTGCGTGGGTACGTCAGTGCTGATGTGAGGAAAGTATATAGGAACAAATGGAGGACGAATGAGATTCGGGGACGAATGGGATATGGAGACTGTGTGTGAGTTATTCTTGTATGAGACTGGTATAACCAGGCCAGCTATGAAGTTCGGACATGGCCAAGGCTAATCCACTTGGAAAGGCAGAACTGGAGAGAACCTTGTGAGAAGGCAGAACTGGAGGGAGCATGTTTTCGCTAGAAAGACTTCTTGACTCTAAGGAAGAGTCTAACAAGAAGAGTTTCGCTATAGAGTGGGCAGGAGGTCCTACTAGCGAAAGGGAGAGTGTAGATATGTTATATGGTCATGTATTGGTACTATATCCCAAGTGATGGTACATAGATCGTTGGTTGTTTATGATTAGATGTATACTGTACAGGGGGGGGGGGGGTCCAGGGACACTTTACCTTGATGTTTAGTTCCAGTTAACTCTTGAACAACTACAGAATGACGTTAGCGACAACCGTTATGTGAATAGGGATAGGTGAAACGGTAGATCAGACTCGCCATTCTTGATTCTCAATCTGTTTGACGGGCTGTTTTCTGAAAGGCCAGCTGGCATTGGACTGAGCTTGATGCATCAATACTATCAACTTAGAGATGTTGCTTTACTTAGTTGTAGAACTTGGTAGCAAGACTGAAGGTTGATTTGTCATGGATTTGATGCACATGAGCCAATGTTTGGGCCGAATACTTTCACCGATCGCTCTTACTTTCAGGTGTTGCCTGTTAGAACCAGCCTATTACTAAGTTGCCGGAAACCACTACGTGATCTATGGCGAAGGGTCACTATACCTACTTTACCACGCCTGACTGTGCTACATTATGCAAGAGGGAGAATCACTATGCATGACTCATACTCACCAAGTGATTCTATAGCCCTACAGCCACACTAGTGGAACTAGATGGTTTGTTTTTCCATATTAGAACTGTGATTAAGACTATTTCAGAATAGAGTTCATCTACCTGAGCAATCTTGCCGGGGTATACTGAAGATTGATATACGAAGGAAGTTTGATGGCAGGCTCACTCCAGAGTCTTACCAAGGTGGGGTAGGCGCAGCTCTGGGAGCTCATCATTTCCAAATCCATGTGTTCCCGCCTAAACGTGGGAGAATCCAGGCAAAGATTGGCCCAAACCAAAGAGGCTGTAACTACGTTGGCACTAGGGTTCGGTCATGACTAGACCCACACCAGCTTGCGTATTTTCTTACTAAACTCGGGATGGTAGACAGGTCAACTCATCCTAACCTTATGAACCTTGTATACTGACGATGCAATTGTTCTTACCAAATCATTCGAACAACCGAGTCACAGAAAGATAGACATTATGTTTTGTTGTCAAACTCAACCATGTTTCAAGATATGTGCTGGACTCCGAGGGAGTCTGAACTTGAGTGATTTTATAGTGTAAGGTACTCATCTAGGAACATTGGTGTATTTCTGGTGACTGTGTTGACTTGTTGCAGAACTGATTCATTGCCCATTCAGGGGTAAACGATTATACTACGGGACCATTAGATTGGTCAAGTGTTACTTCTAGGAACATCTAGAGATCAACTGGGGTCGCCTCAAGGAAGAGGGTCTCCATACCAGGCTGTACTTTGATAACTGTGAAAGTTGGTCACAGCGATTTATTGGGACTGAGCAGACGAGAAGTTCATCCAGCAGTCGGTGGTCCGAAGAGGTAGTTCCTCTTACATCTGATCTTAGCTCTGGGGACAGAGTGGTCTCCAAAGGTTCCAGTCATCATTCTGGAAGAGAGCCGGGTGAGTGTCGGACCGACTAGACGGAACATCTGTCTCAAACCTGCACGTCAGCCTCATGATGATACACGAAGCATCTCTGTCTCTGATTCTGTCTCTACCCTATCATCTGCTATTGTAAATAGTTTATACTATCAGGGTGTTCATTTCCTACCTATTGTCTTTAGGGTAGAATAAACTTTGTTGATGTTGACTGATTCTTTGTACAGTGATTGAGTGTGGTCTCGGACGATACCTCAGGGTTCATTGTCCCAAGGGAGAAGGTAGAGAGTGGGGGTCTAGAATCTGGAGGGGCTTGTAGACTTATTTAAAGCATTTGAGGTCAACCACAGAGGAAAAAGTGTAGCTACCTGTCCAACCCCTTGGGTTAGACTACACGGGAGTGCTAAGGACCCTTGGGCTTGGTTAACTCTCAATGCCCAAGGCAAACCTGTCACACCCATGCAGCATGGTCCCTCTCTCCTCTCAGAGGAAAGGGAACACCAATGCGTCCGGATCAAGACTCCCTTTGCTACACCATTGTACTAATTATGTTTTGTTGTAATTATGTTTTGTTGTGTTACACACGACAGACGGTACAGAGAGCAGAACCCTGCCGCTTTCAATGCAGATGTCAACGCGCTCATCTATGAACACTCAGATAGCCCCGAATCGCTCATCTATACAGATGGATCTGTTGTAAAGCAGCAGAGAAGTGCGTGGGCATTTACAGCCCATTCAGCGGGCCGAACCGTTCAAGAATCCAGTGGTGCCCACTCTATGACCACGAGCAGCATGACGATGGAGGTGATGGCAGTTACACAGGCTTTCATATGGCTGGAATCACAGCATGATACCAACGTGTGCGTACTAAGTGATTCAATGAGCATGATTCAGAAGGTCGAAGCTGGATCTGTACGTAGACAGTGGACTGAGTTGCTGCGGAAGCCTGTTGTCCGTAAAGTCACCTTCATCTTCGTCCCGGGACATGCGGGAGTCGAGGGAAATGAACGAGCGGATAAACTGGCTGGCTCTGCACCTCCTGTAGATGGCCAGCCATGGATCGTGCCGATGTTATTAACGTCCTTAAAGATATGGCGAGAACAGAGGACTTTGACGTCAGTGAATCCGCATCTCTGTCCAGGATGAAAGACTTGGGAGTAAGAATCGGCACGGCCAGACGCGAGAGGTACATCGGTAAAACGAGGTGCCTCGTCAACCAACACAGAACTTGCACTATTAGCCACCGGACGCTGATGCATATGCTGGGGGAGGATTTGAGCACATGTGGACCTGTCCGGAGTGCAATGAAGATACCCCAACTGATAACTGACGTATTGGTTGTCATCAAGCAGTGTTTCCAGGAATCGTTGCCACAAGTGCTACCATATAAGGACAGGAGCAAGCCGGCGATACAAAATTACAACTGGAGAAATAATTGAAACTAACTTTGTTTCAAATTCAACGCAGCGATTGGTTGAGTCACCGGCCAAAAAACTTGTAGCCTAACTTTGCAAGGCGCGAGTCCCTTCACGTGCATGTAATATTCAAGTTAAGCCGGTCCTTCCCTGAACTAGGGGAAGTATTTGCGTCGCCCAAGCGCCCGGGGCAAGCGTATACATGTCTTAATTATATGTTATGAAAGCGCTTTTGATGCAACAAGTATCATTGTTGATGAGGATTGTGAAACTATAAGATAAGCGTTTCTTTGAAAAGTTTGCTTGAGTTTCGCAGTCTGCAGGACCGACATGGTTTTCCAACCACTTCTCCTAATGCTTGCAATCTCATTTTGCTATGAGTAATTTCTTATATACTGTGTGAATATATCTTACTATCAATTCATAAAAACCGCATATTATTGTCTGTGTGTTGTAACGTGTTCTCTCTAGATGAATAGCTTGGACCTCTTCGCAATGCTGCAGACAGATTACTATCTGCGTATTACATGAACAGTATTTTCAAGTTGAGGAAATGTTCTTGATAGATTGTAGCTTGACTTCTCGCGTACTTGGGAGTTAATCCTTTTGTTAAAATCGTTTGTAAATACACATATGCGTGGTTGTCTTGTGATCTTTTTCATAAATGATGTTATAGGAATGAAGGGAATGTCAGTTATAATCTCAAGTGAAAGGAAAACGCACCACATATATTCAAGTGTCTTGTAGGACGTGCAATATCCGTCCGCATTGCACCATTGTTGTCGATGTCTGGGCGAATATTTTATGCTCAGAAATTTGTCAACAACGTTCATAATGCTTGCTATACTGCAGAAGTTATTCCTGAAGTCAGGGCACTTCTTATGCTCGCAGCATTTGGTGGGTTGCAGAACAGCGTTCATTAAATGGACCATCTGTTCTTGTGTGATAGTTTGATGAGTGGGATGAATATCCCGTGAAAGGCCCCTGCATTAATATTATGTAAAAGATTCATATGTTTCCTCTGTTATGAGTGTTTTATATATTGTAGTCAATATTGTTACTTTTGCCGCTGGAGAAGACATTCTAATTTTACCCCAAAGGGGACAGGCACATGACGAAGATGATGATGATGATGATGATGATGATGATGTTGATGATGATGATGATGATGATGATGATGATGATGATGATGATGATGATGATGATGATGATGATGAAAGAAGCCCCTGTGTACGTCTGTACAACAAGAAGAAAATGGTGGCTGGTCTGGTCATTGGCCTTTGGCCAATTATCAGTTAATACTTACCTAATGCTGTTTGTAGCTATAGAAAGGTGATGCTACATTCTTGACATGGGGCCTATTTCTCAGAGATCATTGTCATGTTATGACAGCTGTACTATCAGGATGCTTGGATGATTAGGATGTCTCTAACTCCTCAGAAAGTCCCAGTATCAATCTCGAAATAGAGTACTCGGTGAGGAGATACCCTACTCACTTTTGGAGTTGGAATAAACTCCACAATCAGAGAAGAGGGATGGAAAAAATGGAAACACCCTCCTCTCTTCTCCTCCTATGTTTTCTTTTATTTATGTTGTGATATAATGTTACCATAACGTAGGTTTTGCTATTAATGTATCTGGATTGAGTTCTTTTTTCATTCTGTAGGCGCTAGAGAGGCAGGTGGCAGTTTGGGCATTTATTACAGAACAGGAAATCGGGTTATCAGCCTGTTTCTGATTCGTACCTGATGGAGTTTGGAAAGTGCTATTGTTTACTACCGTACACACCGGATACTTATGTAAGCGCCTGGGTACTCGAATCGATTACCGACTACGTTGAGATATCAATTCCCTATATCTGGGAGCTTCCGGACAGCGTTCATCATTACAGTGTCTGCAAAGGCACGATGATTTGCCTGTTCTATATGGATACCAGTCTGCTTAATACAATATATGATACTGGAAATATACCTCAGGAGTTATGTAATTCTGTATTTATTGCAATCCCAAAGAAATCAGGAGCCTTGGAATGTGATCAACATCGAACAATTAGTATAATGAGTCACATCACGAAGATTTTGCTAAGAATTATCATGCAAAGAGTTAGGAGGAAAATACAACCTGAAATAGGAGAAGAACAATGTGGGTTTGTGGAAGGCAAGGGTACAGTAAATGCTGTGTATATACTGAGAAACATAATCGAACGTTCTATAGAAGTAAATAAAGATCTACACCTTTGCTTTATTGACTACACAAAGGCTTTTGATAAAGTGAGACATGTCAACATGATAAGGATGCTTGAAGATCTACAAATTGATGGAAAGATCTTAGACTTGTAAAAAACATATATTGGAAACAACAAGCTGCCATAAGAGTTGATAATGAAGTAAGCCAATATCAGCCTATTAAAAGGGGTGTGAGACAGGGATGTGTAATGTCTCCAGATCTGTTTTCCCTGTACAGTGAAAGTATTTTCAGAAATATTGAAGATATGGAAGGAATCAACATTGGGGGACGATGCATCAATAACATTAGATATGCAGATGATACAGTCTTGATTGCAGACAATGAACAGGACCTGCAAAATTTAGTAGATGCGATTGTTACACACAGTGAACAACTAGGGTTAGAATTAACTTTTAAAAAGACACAGATTATGGTCGTCACTAGGAAGGACGAAATACCACAATGTAATATACAAGTAAATGGGAATATTCTTCAACAAGTGAGCAGGTACAATTATCTCGGAACAGTAATAACATCTGATGGGAGATGCCTTGAAGAGATTAGAACAAGAATCGCCATGGCAAAAGAAGCCTTTAGCAAGATGAAAAACATATTGACCAATAAAAAGATGTCAATTGAAACGAGAAAAAGAGTGTTGAGATGCTACATTGAACCTGTACTTTTGTATGGATGTGAAGCGTGGACAATGAGCAGTCAGGCTGAAAAACATCTGATGGCTGTAGAGATGTGCTTTCTGAGGAAAATGCAAAGAATACCATGGACAGCCAGAAAGACCAATGAACAAGTCCTTCAAGAAACAAATGAAGATCGTAAATTGATTAGAGAAATTAGACGTAGACAGTCAAAATTTTTTGGGCATGTTATGAGAAGAAATGGATTGGAGAATTTGGTGACAACTGGTAAGATCGAGGGGAACAGACCAAGGGGAAGACCTAGAAGCAAGTACCTGGATGGCTTGGCCTTGTGGCATGGTCGAGACAGAAACACGGAGCAGATCCACGACTCTGGTGATCGAGTGAGATGGCAGAACATGACCGCCCACGCTTACCGGCATGGCACATGATGGATGGATGGATATGGATACCGAGTGATAACCTCATTAGGAACCCACCACCGGATTTCACGTTTAACTGGCCTATACAAGAGACTGATGGATAGTCTAGGGTTCACCAGCATTGAACAGTATAGATTCTCAGACTGCTTTGCGGACTCCCAACTGTGTTTGTAAAATTACATCCATTATATCCCCAGATATGTGAAAGCAGGCACTTCAGGTCATTTTAGTCGTGTATTCAGCTAGGGAAAGTTATATTCTTCATCCACAAGATATGGGCTGGAAAGTTTATGCCAATTTAAATTATCTCAGCCCGGAAACACAATGGAGAATGCGATTTCCTTCACCTTCCAAAGATGTACTGAAAAGGTATGTGCTTACTCCTGGTTATAGCAATCGTGTGGACAGCTGGAACTGAGGTGCCATGTCTACATCAATCTGTCACACCACTCGGCACGCCGGAATGTATCTAACATAGCTCCTTAGCAGCTGTGACTTAGTGGATAATGTTCCGGGTGGAAATTCTGCTAGATTATCCTTTTTAGCCGTGGATATATATATATATATATATATATATATATATATATATATATATATATATATATATATATATATATATATATATATATATACACACACACACACACACACTAGCTGACCCGGCCCGGCTTCGTCCAGGCCCTGGCGGGGATCTATCTATCTATCTATCTATCTATCTATCTATCTATCTATCTATCTATCTATCTATCTATCTATCTATCTATCTATCTATCTATCTATCTATCTGTCTGCCTGTCTGTCTGTCAGTCTGTCTGACCCGGCCCGGCTTCGCCCAGCTCCTGGTGGGGAGCATCTCATTTAATTCATATAAGTAGTCATCTAAGCTCTCGTTCCCGTTCCCGACTATCTGTCTGTCTGTCTATCTGTCTGTCTGTCTGTCTGACCCGGCCCGGCTTCACCCATTCCCTGATGGGGAGCATCTCATTTAATTCATATAAGTAGTCAAAAAAGCACCCGTTCCCGACTATCTGTGTGTGTGTCTGTCTGTCTATCTGTCTGTCTGTCTGTCTGTCTGTCTATCTATCTATCTATCTATCTATCTATCTATCTATCTATCTATCTATCTATCTATCTATCTATCTATCTATCTATCTATTTATCTATCTATCTATCTATCTATCTATCTATCTATCTATCTATCTATCTATCTATCTATCTATCTATCTATCTATCTATCTATCTACCTACCTCTCTCTCTCTCTCTCTCTCTCTCTCTCTCTCTCTCTCTCTATCTATCTATCTATGTTCGGCCCGTTCCCGTTAAAAATATAGATAGAATAGAAGAATAGATAGATTGATAGTAGAAAATATGATTGGAAGAGATCTATCTAAAGTAAACTTACCAAGATATCACGAACAGCCAATAAATGGTGTGCGGTGGGTTGACTGCAAACGATATGCAACTAACTTTCTATCACAAAATATTACTTCCTACATTCAGCCCTTCTTCTCTATTTCCTCTCATACATTCTTTCATTCAACATCTCTTTTGAAGCAATTCTTTGACAACGGTCATCAGAAATACCCAACGTGGATGTAACGCGCCGTACATATGAGAATGTTAAAAAAAATTAATGTGCTGTTGAAGTAAACTAAAAAGATGAGTTAGAAAATTTTCACTATTTAAATAGATGCATTATTTTTATAAAAACTTTGAAAATGCCTTAAAGATTAAATCATTATTTATTATAACTCATATACCTGTAAATAACTATGGACAAAGAGTTTATAAATCTTTGAAAACGATGCAACAATCTATATATAGAGTAATAGAAATGTTATTAAAAGTTATGCCCCTTGAAATAACTTTTCTTATGTTATGTCCCCTTGCTATATTGAAATGATAATGTACATTTAATTATTAAATTTTCAAAGTAAATACTATTTTAGTTAGTAAAATACCATGACAGTCGGTTGCACAGGAATGAAAAGAAGACGTGTAAAAAATTTCATCTCAATCGGATAGACCGTTATCGAACGCAGCCAATACATCTCCACATACCCACCCACAAACACACATAAATTCTGTTTTATATATATATATATATATATATATATATATATATATATATATATATATATATATATATATATATATATATATATATATATATATATATATATATATATTCTTTTTCTTCAGCGTTCCGAGTCATTGAGGACCTTTGCTGCAGATACAATCTGTCTCCATTCGTCTCTCTGGTGGACCTTCTCTTGCCAGTCGTTGATTCCAAGTGCTTGTAGGTCTGTATATGTATTATCTCTCCACCGTCTTCTTGGTCTATATATATATATATATATATATATATACATATATATATATATATATATATATATATATATATATATATATATATATATATATATATATATATATATATATATATATATATATATTCTATTGGATTACCAGTTTGTGTGAAATTCTAATTTCCCCGGATAAGTGGGAATTTGTGCCAGCTGTTTCCGGATGATACCAGTTAGTATTATGGCCCGACATGTTGGGTGAACTTGTGAAGAAGAAGGATTTATCAGCAGCCACATAGGATAGTTCCAGAGACTAAATTATTAGATAGAAGTTCTTTATCCATGTCTTTGTATGGATTAGTTTTAAATTGGATTTTGACACATGTTGTTTGCTGTGATCTTTTTGGGATTTTTGGGAAATCTGTTCTGTTTGACTGCCTTATATGACTTACATGAACCTGATGTTGGATTGTCATGAAAATGGCATCATGGTTCAGCTCACAGCGTTCCTTGGACCCAGTGTTTAACAAAATATTTTTTATGTTGAATAAAGCCTTGAATTTGATGTATTGTGATGTTTTGTCTAACAGTGGTTGTTCCCATCTGTTGTGTAATACAGTTGTTATGTATGGCTGTTGATATCTGTCATTGTTTATATAATTGTGGGAGATAAAAGGTGAGTCGGGAGACTTACACATGGACAACCCTTCATTTTAGAGTGAGTGGTTACTCTGTTGTCTGTGGTGAAATTTCCCGGATCTCTCTGCCTTCTACAGGAACCAATTCTTCTATATTAGTGTTGAACTTGTACCATTTTCTGCATTGTACAATGCTTGGGGTTCTTGAGCCATTATATGGTTTCATCAGGAAGGCTGTTTGGGAATGAAACACCATCCCATCCGGGATACCCCTAGCAAACTTAGCCTTATACTAATTTATTATTGTAACGCCTCACATATGTACTGTTAAGTTATGTTTCTGTCATGTCGGATGTCTTGTTCAGTTCTTAGCTGCTTGAGTTTAAGGTTGTGATCCTAGTTGTTCTTTCTTCTTGTCCAAGTTTTAACCTTATTTTCCCTAACTCGGGAAAATGATCACTTCTTATAGTCCATGCCATGCAGCGTTGATGATCATTTATGTCTACAGCCCTCTGTCTCGTGTACTACCACTCTGATACTGATGTCCCTCCATGTCTGTAATGATGCAAAACTGTCCAGCATCTTCTTCTTGGTCTTCCTTTGCTCCTCCTGCCATTCAATGTTCCTGCTGTGACGACAAACTCGAGAGTTTTCTTCTCATGACATGCCAAAAGTATGTGGACTCTTCGTCTATTAACTAGTTTTCTTTGTGAGTTACCTGTTTTCAAGACGTCTTCATTATTCTTTCTGTCCATGCATGGTGTTCTCACCAGCCAAAAGTATGTGGACTCTTCGTCTATTAACTAGTTTTCTTTGTGAGTTACCTGTTTTCAAGACGTCTTCATTATTCTTTCTGTCCATGCATGGTGTTCTCACCATTCCTGTATAAAACCATATCTCTGAAGCTTCCACATACTTCCATAGTTCACTTTCGTACATCACGATTGGCTTTATATAGATCTTAAGAATCTTTATTTTCCACATCAATTGACAAAGATTAAATTCAGAGAATATTCTTCATCTTGTGAAATTCTGCGTTCGTTTGGTCTATTCTATTTAACTTCCTTAAGGCATTTCTATCTGTTGTTGTTAAAGTACACAAATACTTAAATACATTGTATTGTTTCAGATTGATTCAATTGACTTTGATGTTGCATTTGGTAAGAATTTTGATTTTGCTATTACTATTACTTCTTGAAATATATAAATATATATTATAGTGCCCCTTAACAGTTAAACATTAAAAAAAAATAAAATAAATTGTAAGTCATACAATTTTATTTCCATATACCATACATGTTACCACAAACAAAAACAGATGTACTGTATTATGTGTGCCAACAGCACACATAATACCAGACATTGTCACGGAGCACGGATGCCAATGTTTGTGGTGTAATTCAAGTAGTCGTAGCCGTTGTGAGTCGTGTCGCCCAAGGATGCCGAGTCTAGCAAGATCGCACGAGTTAACCATGATGTCCGTGGCCGTGACCACCACCGTGACCACCACCGTGACCACCACTGTGTCCACCACGACGACCACCGCCATGTCTTCCACCGTGACCTCCACCTCGTCTTCCTCCACCGTGACCACCGCCGTGTCCACCTCCACGTCTGCCGCCGTGTCCACCGCCACCACGACGAGAGCCACCACCGCCGTGGCCGCCGCCATGTCCTCCACCGTGACCACCTCTACGTCCTCCGCCGTGACGCGAGACGTGGCCGCCACCATGGCCGCCACCGTGGCCGCCACCGTGACCTCCGTGTCCTATGACTTCAACAACCAGAAGACCTAACAAAGATACAATAAAGTCTAAATTAAACATGCATGTGTGTGTGTGTGTGTGTGTGTGTGTGTGTGTGTGTGTGTGTGTGGGGGGGGGGGATTACAGAAAAGCTGTACAATTCACAATGCAATCTTTAAAATAAGGATGTTATCAAAGAAGAAGCATTCGCTGTCGAACATACGAAGCCACTTAAATGTAGTTTTTTAGAAATACATTCACAGCATTAGTTGACACTATATGAAGACAACATAAGTAAGTATTCTTTTTTTAAAGTAGTACAGTATTTACAACTATAAGAAAGAGACAAGCAGCTTTATTTGATCACCTTTTGAGAAGAGAGGCATTGCACAAAAATCGTCACGACTGGAAAGATTAGATGACCAGGAGGCAGAGTCATTCTGAGAGAAATGATGATGGTAGTATGGAGGAATATCACCAGCAGAGTTGATCCAGAACACGAAGGACCAAAATATCTGGAGAGTCCTGAACTCTTACGTCGGCTGACAGTGCAGATGATGATAATGATGATGAACCTTTATGTGAGTGCCAACAAATATCTTTGAAATTATTTTCAAGTATATTTCTCCACATCTAGAAGAAGAATCCATAAAATATAACTGAAGCAGACACCTTTGCTGAAATGCACACAGGAAACAATTCTCGTTTCTTTTATCTAAATTAAATGAAGTAAATGTTAGCTGCGTTTCAGAGAATATCCTAATCTGTTCCCCAGGTTTATATAAACAATAATGTTAATAATAATAATAATAATTCACATTTCTTGCATTTTCGTCATCTTATTTGTGTACATGTGAATACTTCCAACAATCAAGTGCGTTATGTTGTCCGCAATTTCTTG
>OY992878.1:63709600-63779600 GCA_963921405.1 Cepaea hortensis | reverse complement strand
GTGTGTGTGTGTGTGTGTGTGTGTGTGTGTGTGTGTGTGTGTGTGTGTGTGTGTGTGTGTGTGTGTGTGTGTGTGTGTGTGTGTGTGTGTGTGTGTGTGTGTGTGTGTGTGTGTGTGTGTGTGTGTGTGTGTGTGTGTGTGTGTGTGTGTGTGAACAAAGAGTATTCAGCAAATATTTATTGTAGACGATCAAATAGGCGAGCAATGAGAAAATATATTTCATTTTACAAAGATATTACTTATTATTACGTTACTTATGAAGTAGCGTGAAATAACTCGAGGAATAAGTTAACAGCTATTGATCATAACTCTTAGAATGCATAACACAGAAGTAGAAATCAGAGGGTATATTAGTCAATATAACGATTGGTAGGTCATTTTTCAGTGTCACCGCTTGCTGCGTGGGCAACTTCCGGCTAGCGGCTTATATATTAGGTATGATAATGCGTTCAACTAGAAACTTCTATAAAAAGATAAGTGCAATGAGAACCAGAGGAGAACCTTCGACCCAACTGAAATAATTAACAACGAAAATGGAGAATCAATAAGTGAACAAAAACAAATTCTAATAAGATGGAAACAGTACTTCGAACAACTTCTCAACATCTCATTAGGTGTCACAGGAATTCAAGAAACCGACACAGATGCCACCGAAGAACTAGAACCAGACATACTGAAAGAAGAAATTATAGAAGCGGTTTATATGAAATACCAAATGAACTAATTAAAGCAGCAAGAGAAGTAGGGACAGCATGGCTACACAGACTATTCAACCACGTTTGGGTAGAACAACAGACACCACGAGACTGGGGAAACGTCATAATTATCCCAATTTGAAAAACCAAAGGCAGCAAAAGAGACTGAACACAATACAGAGGCATTTCACTGTTGAGTCATACTGGGAAAATAATTTGCAAAATTCTTGAGAAAAGATTACGAACTATTATAGAACCCCAGCTAAGCGAAACACAACTTGGATTTAGGAAAAACAAAGGATGCACATATGCCATGTTTGCTCTTAGACAGCTTATAGAAAAATCAATCGAATTCAATGAAACACCTTTGTCGACCAAGAAAAGGCATTTGATAGAGTAGATAGAAACAAGTTTGGGAAATCCTTGAACAATATGGAGTGAGTACACATCTAACAAACCTATGTAGAAGCTTATACAACAGTGAATGCATAGTGAGAGCAACTGGAGGACACTCAGAATCCTTCACCATAAGATCCGGAGTACGACAATGTTGTGTCCTTTCCCCTCTCTTGTTCATAACATATATAGACAACATATGTAAAGAAACCAGCCAAACAGAGACCTCAAGAACATCTCATGACGAGAACACAGAAGAAGACCCATTTGCACATCTAACCATTAGAGAACTCCTGTTTGCGGACGACCAAGCACTAATAGCAAAATCAGAAGCTGAATTACAAGACCACATGAATAGTCTAAACGATATGTGTAGGGAACATAACATTAACATTAGCACAAGTAAAACAGAGATTTTGACTATATCTAAAGAAGAAAAAGCAACAACGATTCACCTAAACGAACATCCCTTGAAACAAGTAAAGAGTTTCAAGTACCTAGGAAGTATAATATCATCAAATGGCAAATCAGAAGACGAGATCGAAAATAGATGCAATAAGGCAAACCAACTCATTGGACAAATGGCACCAATACTAAAGAACAAACATGTATCAATAACTACTAAGAAGGCACTTTACAACACAATCTGCCTACCAACTCTATGTTACAATGCCAAACCTGGACAATGACAGAAAAAGAGAAAAGAAAAATCACAACAACAGAAATGAGATTCCTGAGAAGAATACTCAATGTGTCAAGAAGAGATAAGATCAGAAATGAAGAAATCAGGACTATAGTGGGGGTTATAGCTGCACTAGATTTTATCAGAAGGCAGCAAGTCAAATGGTTTGGCCATGCAAGTAGATTACCAACTAACAGTATACCACAACAAGCAATGATGTACAGACCAGAGGGAAGCAGAGGAAGAGGCCGACCACGTAAACGATGGACGCAGGGAATAACAGAGTCTATGGGAATATCGATACATGAAGCCCATACGCGGGCACTCTCCCGCTATTTAAACTTCACCTCGACACCGCAAGGTACAAGGGGACATTATGAGATGAGATGAGATGAATGCGTTCATCAAATCTTAACTGTTAAGTACTATATTTAATGTGTACTGTGGAAATAATTGCGAAATAGTAAGGTAGATATATCTTATTTCACGCCAAAAATATAATATTGAACCCTGGTGATATGCTTAAATATGTATTTAAAGATATGCCACAAAGATCAGGGTCAATTGTATGCGATGATGTTCGTACAGTTAACCTCATAAACCATGTCACTACGCTTCTACTCAAAATTATAATTAACAGAACAAGAAAGTAAATAAAATCGGAAGATGCACAGAGATTTAAAAACAGAATAGGGCAAGCTAAGGCTGCATTTCAGAAAATGAAAACCACCATTTAATGTAAGTAAGAGAGTTTTAAATGCTATATAGAACCTGTATTGCTGTATAGTAGTGAATCTTGGAACGTAAATGAGTTGAGCTGAGTTGAGTTAAGAACCGACATCACTGCACTCAGGACATTCCCATACGTGCTCCGTCCCCTCGTTCAACAGCCAACGAAGAGCCCCTCTCAGTTTTGAGATTCTTCCAGAACCCCTGCCGATCCCCCGCAATCTCATTCTTTCCACACATGGGTTCTCAATTTGTTTCTCCGCATTCTCCACCTGGTCTGACAAGCGCACGACCACCTCCCCCCTGTCCATAGGCAAAATTCCACCAAGAGGTGCCTTCCCTTCTAGCCTATCAGCCTGTTCATTCCCTCGTACACCCGCATGGCCAGGACAAAATATCCATACAATTCTCACGATCTGTGACCTCTGAAGCGACGAGAGCCATTCCACACGAAACATTCCTTTCTCCACCTTGCTAAGCATACTCTTTGAACCCGTAATGAATACAACGTGTGTTGCAGTAGTCTCCTCTAGCCACCGGAATGCCGCTGTTACTGAGTCCATCTCCAATCTCATGCTGGAGGTCGTAGTCTCATATGCCAGACTCTTCTTTATCAAGACTCGCCCATTAGCCTTTGCTTTAAAGCCCCAGCCAATACGTCTGTTTCTCACCACTGACCCATCGGTGTAGATTACTATGTCACCTTGATGTGTGTTGCTCTGGATCAGCTGTTGCACTTCAAACTCATGTAAATGTAAACGTAAATTCAAAGTTAAATGAAAAATTAGGAAGAAGTTATATAAGCAACAGAAATGTGGTTCCTGAGATGAATGTTGCGAATTCCTTGGACTGCCTGAGTATCTAACAACGACTGCCGGAAAGAGGCTAATGAAACTAGAACATTATATACAAGTATAAGGAAGATACAAACAGCTTTATTTGGTCATGCAATGAGAAGAGTGCTCCGTGGCGAAGGCGTTAGATACGCAGCTCGGTATCCCACACACCGCGTTCAAATACAGATGTGGGCGTTTTGGCAGCAGACCGCCTTACGTTGTTTTATTTTTAATGAAATGGTATGGGTCCTGTTCGTTCAGAAAGCAATGGTAAACTACTGAACGTAAACCTGGCCTGGAATCACCACAAAAATCCCCCCACAAGCTGGGACTGACTGCTACGTCTTGTAAAGAATATGCAACTAACTTTAACTAATGAAAAGAGAGGCATTGGAGAACATCGTGACAACTGGCAAGATCAATAGGACAAGAGGCAGAGACAGACCAAGAGAGATTATGCTGGATGGACTGAGACTCTGGTATGGAGGAATATCATCAGTAGAGTTGATCCAGAACACCAAAGAGCATGATATCTGGAGAGTCATGAACGCCTACGCCAGTTAGCAGGGCATGTGATGATGATGAGGATAGTATATTCCCTCGTAATTCTTGGGTAGTTGATCAGACTACCAGCCTTCTCTGTTAAGACCGAAAATCTATCAAACTAGTGTTTAAGCTGCGAATGTCTTGACACTTGGAAATTGAAAAAAAGCAGTTTGCTGCTGCCCATGCAATTTGTCAAAAACAAGAGCATTTGCACAAAAAGGATAATTCTAGCATTTGTATTCTGGTATATGCTCACAGGGGTGCACGTCGACGCTATGGAGAGCATGCACGGTGGTGAGATTATTTTAATATGTGATCTATGCGAGGTAAATGAATTACTCTTCGTGTGCAATGACCAAAAGTTAAGTTACATGAAACAAAATAAACACAGTTATATCGTGATACCCACAACAGTATTGTGTCCTGCTGGATGGACATAACCCATAGTGGTAATTAACTACATCTCCAATCTCTGTCTGACAGAACTGGTCAAATAATATGGTTTTATAGTAGAGACAAACATTTTACATTAAGACACTCTCCGTTCTCTTGTCATATTATAACCATAGAAAAGTTCACATTTGGCTCTATCTTTATCAGCTGACAGAGTCCATATTAAATCCTACTTGTCCCGGGAAGGTTAACTCGGTCATAAATGCTCGCAGAAGTCGGATGTGTCGGCCTAACGGCTCAAGAAGGCAGCTCTGCTGTAAACAAGCACAATGCAATCACGTCCGAAAAGAAAAAAACTCCGGATGAACGCAGAAGAAGAAGAAGAAGAAGAAGAAGAAGAAGAAGAAGAAGAAGAAGAAGAAGAAGAAGAAGAAGAAGAAGAAGAAGGAGAAGAAGAAGAAGAAGAAGAAGAAATTCTACTTTTCCCGATTTGGCATCATTACACACAAACTACTGCGCTTTATTATTATACTACTACTATTATTACAGTCGCATAGTTTACCATTATCTGTTGTAAAATGCAATTATGTGTTAATGTTTGTATATTGTGTGTTATAATTCATAATAATTTTCTTATTAGTGTTATTTTTGTTGTTCTTAACAAAGATTGTTATAGTCGAAACGTCAGATATATGTGTCGTGTTTTAACATATTCATTATACATAAATTATAATGTTTTTTGTTAGTGGCTATTAACCTGTTTCTAATTCATGTTTACTCTGTGGTTTCTGTTCTCCTGGCCTGAGATCAGGTAAGCCATGCACATGTGTTTGTGCTTGACGTTGTCAAGTAGTATCTTAACATACCTTTGGGTTTCTTTTTATATTGTCATGTCTTGCTATAGTCAGATGGTTTCTTATATATAACATGACCACACAGTTGCAATAGAAGTAAGATCTTGTGGCACTGGAAATGCTGGGCAGGAAGTTTTTTCCTTGCACAACCGAGGCTGACTCGAAGGAAGACTGAAAACCATGTACTTACATAAACAAATTGCAAATATAAGTAACGCTGTCTTCATGATTCCAGATGTCAGAAGCAGCAGTAACCTTGGACTGAAACAGCAGGCGGTAAAGTAACAGTGAATTTACCAGCACACAGGCTTGAAGATCTGTTACATACTTAGCGGAGTCTTCTCCTTTATATAGAACAAGACATTGGTTGACTCACACATAACTCATTTCTTAGATCTACAGTCGTTTTGCTTGCGGACAAACGTGTTTAAGAATGATAAACAAACCCGACCATTACCAAAGGAGGGCATTTACAAGCGCTGATATAAAATTGACCGTGAATGAATGTCAGCTATTTCTTATAATTTTACTAAGATAAATAAAGGGCGCAAGGAAAACCGACAGCCACACTTGCATTTGCAGTGATAATTTAGTGTTACTGTTAAACTAAGCCCTAGTCCAGTGATTCTCAAGCGGTGGGGAATCACCCCCACGGGGGGGGGATTATAGGGTTTCCAAGGGGGGGGGGGATTAAGATTATTTCAAGATCGCATTAATACAAGAACCAGTTACTTGATATTGTTTTTCCCTCTAAATTTTAAGGTTCTGTATTTCTCACCCTAATGAAATTCATTTTATAACGTAAGTAGACCCGCAAATCTCGTTTTATATAGATGTCTAGACTTGTTCTGGTATGTGTTATTAAAATGAGCTTCCATTTGTATGTATGCTGTGTAAGGGTGGGGGAATTTATAGGGAGAAAATTCGAAAGGGGAGGGGAGGATGACGTTCTGAACATATGGTAAAGGGAGGCATGGGCCAAAAAAGGTTGAGAACCACTGCTCTAGTCGTAGTAGTGTGAAACTACAATGCCCATGAACGTTTAACACCAATCAGATCATTGCTGCCTTAAACAGATGTTCTCAAACCTTGTTTCACTCTTAAATTCAATTCGATTAAACCAATTATTTTTCCTTCGATGCCCTTACTCTGTTATAAAATCGATGCATGCTAAGACAATGTGTAATAAGGTGTCTGTAGTCGTAATAAAACTTTAGCTAAATATACAAACAAATAAAGACCTAACAAACTGTATCATTTGGTTTTTGAGTGATCTCGCTTTGAACTCAAGCATAGTCCACATACTACTACTACTACTACTACTACTACTACTACTACTACTACTACTACTACTACTACTACTACTACTACTACTACTACTACTACTACTACTACAACAACAACAACTACTACTACTACTACTACTACTACTACTACTACTACTACTACTACTACTACTACTACTACTACTACTACTACAACAACTACTACTACTACTACTACTACTACTACTACTACTACTACTACTACTACTACTACTACTACTACTACTACTACTACTACTACAACTACTACTACTACTACTACTACTACTACTACTGTACTACTAAATGGACTGGGCTGATTTTGCATGGGGGTTAGTATTCCTTATTACCAGTGTCCCTCGCCTGCAGACGAATCCTTCCCTGACTTGAGAGATACATGTAATTTTCTTCCTTAAGTCAAGGAAGAGAAGTCAAGATTTATGTTCAACTTACTTCGTGTGGAATGAACTCGCTACAGCGTGGTCAGAAGAGGAAATTTAAGCGCGTGAAAACTCAGCCACACGTCAACAGAAAATATTAGGAAAGTAGATTACACTTCATGGGGATTGTGATCTTTTCATGCCAACACTGTGAATCAAATCGCCGCTTAATATTTTTCAATGATGAACTGGTTGCAATTTCTGTGTTCTCGGGATTTAGCAGTGTTTTATTTTCCATATTTAAGAATGCATAAAACATATTAGCACACATCGGTAGTAAAACAATGACAGAAGAGCTAACATTTCTAATTCAGACAGTACTGAAAACCAGCTTTAATACCGAGTTTAAAAAGGCAAGTTTCAAATGAAAGATTAAGACGGAGATTTGAATCAAAGGAAAGCTCTAAAAATTCTTTGTTAGCTGTTGCAAGAGATATGTTTAATCTGCTGCAATTATAAGGCACATTGATGTTTTTTAATCGAAAGCAATTTATTATTATATAATTTCGCTCCAAACTACTTACGGAAATGGTGTTTCAAACATTGCTAATTAATTATTATTCTATGTCTAAACAAATCAGAACTCCAATCATTTGTGGCAATGTATTCTTCTCTATATACATACATTCCAAATGTGTCATATCCCACCCTGTTTTTCCATATCTGTAACTCTTTCATAAACGCGTGCATTTTGATTTCACGATAAATATATTAGTGTTCATACCAGGCAAGGACATACTGAGTTCATTGATTTCCAGGATGACAAAATGGCTTGCCGAAATTCTCAGATCAGCATGACATTCATTCAACTCAATAATACCGAAAGATTCATTTGAGCTGGTCTAACTATTGGACACCGTCGGTTTCAAAAATAAGTACATGGCGTCAATGGAAATTCTTATCTTTTCACTAACGTTCAGCTGGAAGAAACAGTGAACTGAAGTTAGGCCCAAGAACATCTAAATTCGAGAAGCTACTACTACTGTGCACATCCAATATTAAATTCAATCTGAAGTTAGGCCTACCGACATTCAAACTCGAGAAACTTCTACTACTATTGTGTATACCCATGATTAAATTCACTTTTAAAAAATCCTACCGCCAAGTTGACGCAGTGGCCATGGGTAGTCCTCTAGGTCACTTTCCAGCGGACATCTTTATGTAGCACTTAGAAGAACAAGAGACTCGAATAGTAAGGCCCTGGTTCTATACTGCCGGGTTGTGGATGCCATATTGTTTGCCACAGAGACCAGGCAACAAGCACAATCGTTCCACTCTACCATGAACTAAGCCTACAAGAACATCTCTTTGTCTTTTGACCACGAACACAATAACACCTTATCATTCTTAGACATCCTAATCAGACGTTGTTAGGATGGCACCATCCAAAGAGCAGTCTAACGAAAAGAAACATGAACGGACCAATGCCTGCATTTAAATAGCTTTAATCCAATGCAATAAAAGCATAGCCTGGTAAGGACAATGTTTAATCAGCTAAAAAGGATTTGCTCTGAAGATATATTAAACGACGAAGTTGAACCCTTCACTAGACTCTGCAATATAATGGATATTAACAGTCACCCAAACCTACCCCCACATAATCATCGAGCTTCAAACTTCAAGTGTTTTTTCGGCTAACCTTTCGAAGGGACGACATAATGAAATAAATATACTCTCATCATCTCATCTCATCTTGTTCCTCTTGTACCTTGCGGTGTCGAGGGGAAGTATAAACATTGTGAGAGTGCCCCATTATGGGCTTCATATATCGATATTCCCATGGACTCTGCTATTCCCTCCGTCCAGCGTTTACGTAGTCGGCCTCTTCCTCTGCTTCCATCTGGTCTGTACATCGTTGCTTGTTGTGTTATACTGTTAGTTGGTAACCTAGTTACATGGCCAAACCATTTGACTTGCTGCCTTCTGTTAGAATCTAGCGCTGCTATAACCCCCACTTTAGTCCTGATGTGTTCATTTCTGATTTTCTCTCTTCTTGATACATTGAGTATTCTTCTCAGGAATTTCTGTTGTTGTGATGTTTCTTTTCTCTGTTTCTGTCATTGTCCAGGTTTGGCATTGGTAGCATAGAGTTGTTAAGAAGAGTGGAGTGTGATATAGAGTACTTTCTTTTTAACTATTGACACATGTTTGTTCTTTAGTATTGGTGCCATTTTCCCAGTGAGTTGGTTTGCCTTATTGCATCTATTTTCGATCTCGTCTTCTGCTTTGCCATTTGATGATATTATACTTTTTAAGTACTTGAAGCTCTATACTTGTTTCAGGGGGTGTTCTTGTAGGTGAATCTTTGTTGATTTTTCTTCTTTGGTAATAGTCATTACCCCTGTTTTACTTGCTCTAATTTTCATGGTAATAGTCATTACCCCTGTTTTACTTGCTCTAATTTTCATGTTATGTTCCCTTTACACTTCGTTTAGACTATTCATGTGGTCTTGTAATTCTGGTTCTGATTTTGATATTAGTGCTTGATCGTCCACAAACAGGAAGACTTTAATGGTGTGATTTGCCGATGGTTCTTCTATTATGTTCTGCTCGTCATGCGGTGTTCGTGCAGTCTGTTTGGCTGATTTATGTACATGTGGTGTCTGTATAGGTTATGAACAAGAGAGGAGACAGGACACAACCTTGTCGTACTCCGGATCTTATGGTGAAGGGTTCTGAATGTCCCCCATTTGTTCTCACTATGCATTCAATGTTGTTTAAGCTTCTACATAAATTTTTTAGATGTGTACTCATTCCATATCGTTTAAGGAATCCCCAGAGCTTGTTTCTATCTACTATACCAAATGCCTTTTCATGGTCGACCAAGGCTAAGTGGAGTGTTTCATTAAATTCGATTCATATGTCTATAAGTTGGCTAAGAGCAAATATGGATCTGTGCATCCTTTATTTTTCCTAAATCCAAGTTGTGTTTCGTTTAGCTGGAGGTTCTATAGTATTTCGTAATCTTTTCTCAAGAATTTTGCAAAATATTTTCCCAGTATGACTCAAAAGAGGAATGCTTCTGTATTGTGTGCAGTCTCTTTTACTGCCTTTGTTTTTCAAAATTGGGATAATTATGGCGTTTCCGCACCTCGTGGTATATATTGTTATATCCAAACAGGTTGAATAATGTATGTAGTCGTATTGTTCCTACTTCTCTTGCTGCTTTAATTAGTTCAATTTGTATTTGTTCCTGTGATTTATTCAATGGGACTAATCTGACGGCTTCTCTAACTTCTTTTTTCAGCATGTCTGGTCCTAGTTCTACAATGGTATCTGTGTCGGTTGCCTGAGTTCTTGTGGCATATGTGTGAATGTTGAGAAGCTGTTCGAAGCACTGACTCCATCTTAATAGGATTTTTTTTGGGTTCACTTATTGGTTCTCCTTTTTCTCTGTTAATTATTTCAGTTGTTTCACAGGGATCTCCTCTGATTCTCATTGCACTGATCTTTTTGTAGAAGTTACTAGTTGCCTCCTTGTAGTTTTTATTTAGAGTTTCTCCATATTCCTCGGAGTATTTTTGTTTTTCACTCTTTACTATTCTGTTCACATGTCTTCTTTCTGTTGTATATTCTATGTAATCGCGGTTCTGGTTGCAATTTACCCACTTTTTATACTATTTTTCTTTTTCTCTTTTACAGCGCTCTTTACCTCTGGGTTCCACCAACTTGTTATTTTCTTTATCTGTGTTTTGCGTTTTTTTTTCACGGTTCCACATGTTACTTTTGCAGTATTTAAAATGCTTGATTTAAAAATCTCTCATTCTTCATCCACTGTTTTTCTTCCTGTAGGTAATTTTACAAAGAGTTATGTTAGTTGTTTCTCATAATTTTTCCTCACTGCCTCATCTTTGAGGTATTTTAAGTTTACTGATTCGTCTGGCATGTATGTTACTGGTCTTTCCTTTCTTCTTTTGTTGGTTCTTATTGTGGCAATAACTGCTTTGTGGTCTGTGTTTAAACTTAAATTATCATTTCTTTCACTATGTTGGTCTTCGAATGCTCCAAGATGTTTTTCTATGCCCGCTCTGTTATATCAGAGTCTTGCATTGAAGTCTCCCATAACTATGATGTTGTCCTGCTTCTCTATTTTATTTAGTACGTCAAGATGTCTTCGTAGAACTCCTCGCATTCTTGCTTATTTTTTTGTTTGTATTACATTGTGCATATATTTGTACATGTGTAGTAATTGTCTGTTCCTTTATTCACACTGTTATGATTTTTTCTGATATATATTTTATTCCTAGTATTGTATTGCTAACCGTGGTTCAATGACTATGCCTACACCATGTCTAGCCCTTTTTGCTGTTCTATTCCAGAGTAGATAAACTTATAAGTGTGGTGAATCTCCTTGCATCCTCTCCCCTTTATTCTGGTGTCCGCTATTCCCATCAGTCCAATTTTCCTCTCTTCCATTGTTTCTATTAGTTCTTCTTCATTACTATTAAAACCGCATTGTGCCTATTTTTGAATCGCTGATCTATCTCGTAGTCTATTAACATTGCCGGGTCTATATCCATTTGGGTCAGTCCGATTATACTTCTTAGTTGTTCTACGAGCAGTATGAAAATCCCCTGCCGGCTTCCTAGGCCAGTCGCAGGTTTAGGACACAAATCTGACCAAGGGGAGTCCGGCCTCCATTGAAAGTCAGGGCTTCTTGTGGTCATGGTTTCCCTGTCTACACCAAGGGGTGATGGGGTTGGCGTGTGTAGTCTTCGGGTCATCGGCAGGCTACTAACTTTCACTTTTCACCCCTCTTGGGAGAAGCTAGCCGATCCTAACCCTATTGGCTGCAAGGCCAGGTGCAGCCCACACCTTGTAGATCAAAACCTGGTCGGAACCCCCTAATTGATGAAGTCTCTCTATTTGAGCAATAGTTTATTGTTCGCCGAATACAGTGGGGATAACAAATGCTCCACATTCAAACAATACCTGTGACTATTTGATTGAATTTAATTGATTGAATATGAATGAATATACGATCGAAGAGCGGCTGGCCGAGTGGCTAGAACGCCGGACTCTCATTCGGGAGGCCCGGGTTCGATCCCTCGGTAAGGTGTGGGATTTTTTTCTGTCGGGGGCAAAAAGAAAATCCTAACCTGTACAGTTCGCGGCGACTGCATTAGCCAGGCGGCCTTAATTCCTCAGGCTCAAAGACCCCTCTGCCATACACCGCAAGGTACTATATTGGCAGTAAATGACAGAATATACGATGGACTTAAAACAGCGGTAAGCCAAACATTCTTTGCTGCTGAAGCAGTGATCAGATACAAATCCACCCCGATACTTCTACTCTATCTGTGAAAGAACTACTGTTTCCGTACTCCAAACCAAACTGCATTTATCAACTCCAGTGTAAGTGCCGAGCAAGTTACTTAGGTAGAACGACAAGACAATTAGAAAATCGAGTAATGAACATATACTATCATGGCTAAAAATAGAGAGTTAATCAGACTTCATGAATCCCTATGCAGTAGACAGGCTATAAAACGGCATCATCGGCGATTTTCAACAACGTTTAAACTACGGTTATAAACTTAACGAAAGAAAAGACTGTCGTATGCAGTATTCGGCGAATAATAAATGATTGTTCAAATAGTGAGGCCTCAACAATTAGACGGTTCCGATCAGTTTTGTGCAAACAAAAAGAGTTAGTTTTTTATTTGAAATTACAGTGGGAATAACAAATGCTTCACATTCAAACAATAAAAAAAAAAGTTAGTTGCATATCCTTTACATAATGTTGCAGTCAACACCAGCATTTTTAGCTGTTGTGATTTCTGGACAAGTTTACGTTCAATAGTCTGCCACTGACAGGCATCCATACCATTTGGTAAAAAAACAAAAAACAACTCAAAGCAGACTGCCGCCAAATCACGCGCAGCTGTGTTTCAAGCGTGGGTATGCGGGATCACGAACTGCGTCCTTAACTCCTTCGCCACGGAGCAAGCATTCAGGCAATGCCTGTGACTATTTGGTTTAAGTATTTCAGTCGATGTATTCTGAATAATGAAGACACAAACAATATATTGCACAATTTATTGTCAGGCATATTTCGCTGTATCTCACCACTTGCATACTAGAGAAAAATGTTCAACATATGATGAAGTAACATAACGAATATTTTCAAACGAAATAAACAAAACACATTGACTGACTGACTGGTACCTTGCCGTCTTGACTGACGATAGTTTGTAAAATGGGGTTATCTCTCCATATCACAAAGCCTGGACTGAATTTAGAGACCATGTGTTGCCCATGCAGCATGATCCCTCTCTTGGCCTGTCTAGTTTACTCCAGAGGAAAAGTGACACCAATACGTCTGGAACAAGACAAGCTGCAGAAGCTGCCGGATAAGCAAAGCAATGCTCTAACTGTCCGCCTGTCGGAGCCTCGATCCTAGACCAGTTACCAACCAAGGCTTAGTTGCCTGGTCTGCCCTGCCATGAAGTTTAGTCTTTAGGTTGCATGTCCTCTCACAAGATAAGGCTTATACTCTCCAAATTGCGCTCTTCCGCTCGAAGCCGTTGGCACAAAACACATTATCGAATAATTAAATGTAAGTATCATTCATTTATTCACTGCATATGATATATAACACTGGAATATGCACCAGACGAGATGTAGCAAAATATTTCTGGCAATAAATCGTGAAACATATTGTTTGAGGCTGTTGATTTACATTAACTAAGGGAATACATTGTTTTGAATTCATTGATTTTATCAAAGACAACCATCAGATAGAATACGTCGAACAACCATTTTCATTGAAAATAAATACATATAATAAATAATAACATACATTTTAAATGTTATTTACATGTTCTTTACAGGATGTTGCTGCAACCCCGGCATTATTTAGCTGTTTGTGATTTTCTAGAAAATTTTAATTTCAGTAGTTTGCCAATGCTTTCGACCGAAACGATCGGAGCTCACGAAAACCAGCACAACAAGGTCTGTTTCCAAATCACCTACAGCTGTGTTTTGAACGCGTTATGCGGCTATGCGAATCGCGTTCGTAAACCTTTCCAACAGGAAAACCCAAAATCACAGTTTTCATGAGACAGAAATATCATTACATCGATTTTAACTTGAAGTTATAGACAGACTTCCGTGTCTAATGACCCCAAGAGGCTCGGCCTACGCTAGTGCAGTTATTGGTAGCTCCTACATGTCAAACAGAAGAAGAGGAAGGAGAAG
This sequence comes from Cepaea hortensis, assembly GCA_963921405.1. Lineage (NCBI taxonomy): Eukaryota > Metazoa > Mollusca > Gastropoda > Stylommatophora > Helicidae > Cepaea > Cepaea hortensis. The sequence continues at coordinate 63,765,525 of OY992878.1, read as the reverse complement.
CCGCAGCAGCAGAAGAAGAAGGGGGAGGGGGAGTATGATGAGGAAGAGGAGAAGAAGAGAAAGAAGGATGAGAATGAGAAGAAAGAGGAGGGAGAAAAAGAAAATATCAGATATAAATTAATGGCGCGCGCCTGCCTATCTGTCTGGTAAATTATACATGTATTGTTTATGTTCACCTCATTAATTTCATGTTTCTTGTCTGTGTGAATACAATATGTACACAAAATAATTGATGTGCGAAAGATGAGAGTTTGGAACGGCCAAAGGTGTCCTCAATATTTGTCGCTGTTGAGTTGAGTTAAGAACCGACATCACTGCACTCAGGCTCCGTCCGCTCTTTCAACAGCCAGCGAAGAGTCATACTACTAATCGTTCCCACCGCTATCTGATTAAAAGTTCTCCTGGTCTTCCCTCTCAGTTTTGAGATTCTTCCAGAACCCCTGCCGATCCCCCGCAATCTCATTCTTTCCAATCTCAATCTGTTCCTCCGCCTTCTCCACCTGGTCCCACAAGCTCAGGACCACCTCCCCTTTGTCCATCGGTAAACAACCACCAAGAAGTGCATTAATTGCTAGCCTTTTAGCCTGTTCATTCCCCCGTACCCCCGCATGGCCAGGGCAAAATATCCATACAATTCTCACAATCTGTGAGCTCTGACGAGAGCCATTCCACACGAAATATTCCTTTCTCCACCTTACTAAGCATACTCTTTGAATCCGTAATGAATACACTGGAATGCCGCTGTTACTTCCCCCACCTCCATTCTCATGCCGGAGGTCGTAGTCTCATATGCCAGACTCACCTTTTTCAAGACTCGTCCATTAGCCTTTGCAATAAAGCCTCAGCCACTACGTCTGTTTCTCACCACTGACCCATCGGTGTAGAAGACTATGTCACCTTGACGTGTGTTGCTCTGGATCAGCTGTTGCACTTCAAACTCAGTGCGGCCCGGTGCCCATTATCTGCACTCACAACCCAGTGTTATTATTACATTGTACCAGTCCGTGATGTCTTCCGGAACTTCAACCCACTCTCTTTCACGATTGATGGTCTACACGATGATCACACACATGACGTATAGAAAGTTCTGCCTGTGCCATCCAGGACCTGCCTCGTCTTAATCTATGACCCTTTACCATATCCATTGCTGCATGCAGCGGATGATCTCTATCTGCGGCAACTCTTAGGTACCATTTCCCCTGAAGGACCCTATGCCTATACGTCATTGTTGGTAGCGCCAGGATATGCCTCATGCATATTATTGGTGTGTCCTTTGTGCACCCAAGGATTAACCGCATGGCTGCGTTCTGTATGCGCTCCAACCTTTCAAGCTGGCTCTTTGATACTGTCAGCAGCCCCAAACCATACTCAAGGACAGAAATTATTAATTGCTGTCCCTTTGAAGATAAAGTCCACTCGTTCTGTCGTTCGAATATTTAGTTTAGTTTAGTCGATGGATCAACATCATGGCATACGGGTGTAACCCATAAGTGCTCCGTTCTATTCCTAACTAAAGCCTGAGTCCGGAAATATCAGTTCAGTGCACGAACTCTGAAGCACCGGCGAAGATCCTGAAATACTTTGGGTAGATTCTGAACTCGAAATTTTGCCCGGGCAACGCCATTAGGTTACTCTTTTTCGATTTTCAACTGACAAGGTGTTATTTACGTGCGCAACAATACACACGGGCTTCCAATCTCACAGACCAACTGCAATTTTGTTACTAGAAGTCCACGTGAAAAACTCCTGGCCATCACCGGGGCTTGAACCCGGGACCTCCAGCACTAGAGGCCGACACCATACCTCAAGACCACTCAGCCCCCCCCCCCCCTCCCCCGCTTGCGACGTGTCGAACTGTCGTTCGAATTCGCATCCTTACATCAGAAAAGGCCACTCACCACCACATAGTAAACAGATTCAATAAGAGTTTACCGCAAAATTGTCCGCTTCACCACACAAGCCGAAAAGTTCGTCAGATCATGGTGTTCATGATTAAAACAATGCTCTTGATCAAACATGTTCAAAGTTTACGTTATCTCATTGCTTCTCGCTTCCCGCTTGCAGCCTTCAAACATTCAGTGTTTGTCTTCCACACAGTATGGTATCTGAAGATCGCCGACAGGACATTAACGAAAACTAACTTTCGTCAGCATACCAGACGGGGGTTATGTTGCCTCGAAGGGTCGGTGAGAACATCTGGGTATTGAAAATGTGAACTGTTGTACTATTGTTTACTTTATATCTTTCGGCAATTTCACCAGGGTCTGGGCGAAGCCGGGCAGGGTCAGCTAGTATACTATATAGGAATTTCTAAATGAAAAGTCACATGCTATTTGTGTTTTCGCTTGGCCAGATGTGCTTTTCTTGACTATTTCTCTCAGGGTAAAAGTACCTTGAGGCGCATAGTATATGTGGTATTTTTTTTTTTTTTTTAGCATATCCTTTTACAGGACTTAGCTGTCAACACCAACATCTTTCAGCTGTATGTTGATCTCTTGGCAAGATTACGCTCAGTAGTTTGCCATTGCTTTCTGAGCGGCCGGCTCAGTATCCCGCAAGTCACGAGCGGGGGTCGAACCGCCTCAGCTCTCGCTCCGCTACGAGACTCTGCGTGATAAACGGGATTACAGAGAGAAAGTGTTGTAACCCCACAGCCAGAGAGACCGGCATATGTGGTATAACCCATATTTTTTAGATCAATCTGTACTCAGTTGGTGATGTGGTTACTATCACGAACGCCACATTTACTTTCTAGGACATTTTCTGGTACTTAGTTAAGGTTATAACAATGTGGATTCTTTGGGCCACTGAAATAAAACACTGCCATGATGAGAACTGGAACAGATGATCAATGGGTTGGCAGGCAAGAGTTCTAGTCACAATGTGTAGCTCCCATGTCTAATGTACTGAATCAGTTATCGGATTTCCCGACAGCAATATTTTATTTACGTCTTTCAAAATCTATTCTTTCAGCTGAAGACACTGATTTAAATATGTATTTATATGCCCTTCCACTATACGCGACAGGTTCACACAAAGCGAGGCAGATGCACACAATTTGATGCGTGTGCACAAGTAGATGCACATTCAATGACGTAGATGCACATATAGTGGTATTGGTGAGACGAAGGGATGTGCATACATGCGGGAGTGCCGGAGAATGAACAGTCTGATAGGCTGACAGAGAATGCGCCCCTTGGTGGTAGATTACCTTAGGACAAGGGAGATGTGGTCGTGCGCCTGTGGTGGAGAAAGCGGGCGAACAAACTGAGAACCCGTATGAGGAAAGAGTTACCGTATCAGTCATGCTGTCTGGTTCTCATTCTGTAATGTGTATAGTTCAAAACGGACGGATGTGACACAAGACGGATAGTAAATATTAAGCATTATTACTTCTCTCTGGGAAGGACTTCCATGGAGATACTGTCTGGGTCATTGAGGAGTGTGAGGGATCCAAAGAGCAGATTTATTAGTGGTAAGAGCGCCAGTGGTTGGAACACTTGTAATGAATAAGACACACGCTACAAAGACTATCTAATATAAAATACTAATAGAAGATACAACTTCACCTGAAACAACATATTTAAGGATTTCAGTGTGGTTCTGGCAAGGAGTGACGTATGAGAAGAAGAATAGACGTGTTCACAACCAGCTTGTTACTGGAACGATCATCATGTTCATGTAACGACACTTGTTGTTGGAGACGGAACACGTGTGGCTTTGCTCGGTGTGCTATGAAATCAACCATTCCTATTGACTCTATTAGTAATAGTCACTACATGTTAATGTGTTTCTCAGGTTATTTCTCTTTCACCCACAGATTCGTCAGTGGTAGGAAGCAATGTGCACAGTGAAAAATACGTAGTTCACTATTTAAATGTATTCCACACGCATCCAACTTTGAGTTACTGGACACTTTAAAAATAATACAGTTTGCAAGCAAAGCTCTCCAAGTTAAGTTTTCTCTATACAAACTCCAGTCTATGCTTCTCATGTTGCACGCCTTATTCTAAAGTACAGACAAATTGTCAGTTGTTTCACTGCAGTTACACTAAGCTACCTATTTTGCATTGCCGAGTCACCAGTTTCATTCTTTGTGTCATCCAGCAAAAGAACACAAACAATGTCCAAACTAGAACATTTACTCTATTAACGTCTGCAAGCTAAACGTTATAAAGCGTGCAGCTGTTAACACTATGAAGTTTACATATTCCGATATTATTTCAGAATCAGGCGTACAGTAGGTTTTGTTACGTATTAACATCGCAACGAGGTGGTGCATTTGCGTGGCTGATGACATCAGGAGCAATATTCTGGGTGTGTTCCTGTCCAGATCGCTGCACTGTGCAAGCGGCTTTCCTGGGGTCTTGTACTTTCCTGCACCGGGCTGTGGCTGTCATACAGGTTCGGTATTTGCTGTTGAAGACTGGTAACAGAATCGGGTTAACGACTGTGTTAGAAACCAGTAGTCCCAGTATGACTAGAAAAACGCTGTGGAAACAATATTTCAACAAAGAATTGTTACATAGGCAACTACCAATGAATATGCTATAACTTTTAAGTTACGTCTTGTTTTTCCCAGACGAAGCCATTATAGCGTAAATACCAGGCTTTTTTGAGCTTGGTCAATTTTTTACGTTGTGATAATGCGTCCACTCATTATTTGCATGTAGTTATATGTACATAACAACAATAATGGATAGTAAGGTTGGAGGCTAGCAAGGAAGAGCAGGCAACGATACCAGTGGGGGGGGGGGGGTAGGGGGGGGGAGGCAGAATAAAAAACAAGCAAAACAGATTTTAATCACAAGAGAGAGTAATAGGATATTCTGAATAATAATGAAGGACCACCCATTTCAAAATTGTAGATTCATAAATGATCAATGCCTTAGAAGAATATGGAATAGATCAGGTCACCAAAGTGCTGAAAACAATATATGATACTGAAGATATACCTCCTGAATCTATATTTATTGCAATCTCGAAGAAATCGGGATCCTTGGAATGTGATCACCATCGAAAATTGAACATAATGAGTAGCATCTCACAGATTTTGCTAAAACCATCATGCAAAGAGTTACAAAGAAAAGACAACCCAAAATAAGGGAAGAACAATATGGATTCGTAGAAGACATGGGTACAGTGAATGCTGTTTTTGTTGAGAACATTATCATTGGCACATTGCTGTCTTGATAGACGATAGTTTGTTACACTGCTTCAAAATGGCATAGTAACTACAACCCATGGCGGTAGCGACTGACAAGGCCAATTCGCACAGTAAATGTTCGTCCACAGTGAATGCATGTGAACCCATGGTCATTTCCACCATCATACACCATCTTATATCTCACACGCTCGGTGTGTGACTTATCTGCAATAATTTTCTGCTTTTTCTTTATTACATTTCTGATATTTGCCCTCCATGCAACACGTTCAGCAGCGACTTGCTCCCAATATGCATTATCAATGCCTGTATCAATCATGTCGCGCTTACACACATCTTTGTATCGTAGTAGAGGCCGACCCTGAGATCTCTTACCCATCTGTAATTCATCACAAAAGATGTCCTTTGGTATTCTACCATCATTCATCCTCCTAACGTGTCCTATCCATCTACGTCTACGAAGACTGAGCACGGAACAAGACGTCACACAACCTGATGTTTCCAATACTTCAGTATTTGTGATTTTGTCTTGCCACTTAATGCCAAATATTCTTCGCAGACACCGCATATGAAAGCTTTTTAAACGTTTCTGTTGGTGTGAGTAAGTTGACCAGGCTTCACTGATATAAAGAAGAGTACTAAGGACACAGACTTGGTAGGCAAGGACTTTTGTTTTGGCAGTTAGCTTCCTGTTCTCCCAGACTCTTTTTCTTAACCTGTTAATTGTTGTTGCTGCCTTACCAATCTCGATGTTGATTTCCTGATCTAGGGATAATTTGCTAATTATCTCTGATCCTAAATATGTAATGGTCTACTATCTCCAGTTCGGCGTCGTCAATAAAGATTAATGGTATCCTATATGCACCTTGTGACATAATCTGTGTCTTTTTTTTTTGCTAATTGTTAAACGAAATTCAGAACAAGCATTGGAGAATGCAGATAGTAGGCATTGTAATTCTTCCTCAGAGTGGGTCGTGATTGCGGCATCATCTGAAAAAAAGCAACTCTCTGATCAGTACCCTCCTAAATTTGGTCTTGGCCTTCAATCTCTGAGCATTGTAAAGGCCGCCATCTGAGCGTTAGTGAATGTATATACCACCATCCTGATCACGAAAGGCATATTTCAGTAGAAGGTTGGGAACTAGTACACAACCTTGCTTAAATCCACCCATAGCACAAAGCCTGGGCTAAAATATAGAGACCATGTGTTGCCCATGTAGCATGGTCCCTCTCTCAGCCTGCCTAGTTTACTCCAGAGGAAAGGTAACACCAATACATATGGAACAAGACAAGCTGCAGAAGCTGCCGGATCAGCAAATCAATCAATCAATCAATCAATCAGCCATGCCGGAAAGCGTGGGCGGTCATGACTCGCCATTTCACTCGATCACCAGTGTCGTGGATCAGCTCAGTGTTCCTGTCCCGTCCATGCCATGTGGCCAAGCCATCCAGGTATTTTCCTCTTGGTCTTCCTCTTGGTCTGTTGCCTTCGATCTTGCCAGTTGTCACCAAGTTCTCAAATCCATTTTTTCTCATAACATGTCCAAAAATTTTTGACTGTCTACGTCTAATTTCTCTAATCAGTTTACGATGTTCATTTGTCTCCTGTAGTACTTGGTCATTGGTTTTTCTGTCTGTCCATGGTAGGATCAGCAAAGCAATGCTCTAAATGTCCGCCTGTCGGACCTTCGATCCTAGACCAGTTGCCAACCAAGGCTTAGGGCCTGGTCTGCCCTGCCATGACATTTTGTCTTCAGGTAGCATTTCTTCGCAACAGGATAAGGCTTGTACCCTCCCAATTGCGCTCTTCCGCTCGAAGCCGTTGGCACAATGTGGGGTGTCGGGTTTGGTAAGCGCCGCCCAACATTCGGCGCTAACAGAATGCAAGTATTGCCGTCTACTGTTATATACGGTAGCTCAGTCATATCTGACTAAGACCTGACAGTATTGATACCATTAATTGAGCGTTAAATAGGCATACGTTTTTCCTTCATTGACTACACAAAGGCTTCCGATAAAGTAAGATATGTCAATACGGTGAAGAAGCTTACAGATCTGGAAATGGATGCGAAATACCTCAGACTTGTGGAAAACATATACTGGAAACAGTAAGTTGCCATAACGATTGGTAATGAAGTAGGTCAGTTTCAACTTATTAAGAGAGGTGTGGGACAGGGATGTGTGATGTCTTCAGATCTTGTTTCCCTATACAGTGAACGTATTTTTAGACATTTAGAAATGAGAGGAAACACCAGTGGCTGACTCAACAACAATAAAATTAGATATACAGATGATACAGTAATTATTGCAGACAGTGAGTAGGATCTGCATCATTTAGTAGGTGCTGTTATTGTACATAGTAAACAATTAGGGTTTAAATTAAATTGCAGGAAGACATGGATTATGGTTGTCTCTAAGAAGAAGGAAATAACTGCAATGCGATATACTGGTAAATGAGAATATTTTAAAATAAGTGAATCGGTACGACTATCTCGGAACAGTCCTAACATCTGATGGGAGGTGCCTTAAAGAGATTAGAATAAGAATTGCTAAGGCAAAGGTAGCCTTTTGCAAGATGGAAAACATACTGATCAATAAAAAAGATGTCAATTGCAACGAGAAAAAGACTGTTGCAGTGCTATATAGAACCTGTACTTTTGTATGGATGTGAAACGAGGACAGTGATCAGACACGCTGAAAAAAAAATGACATGTAAAAAAAAAAAAATGGAAATGCAGTTACTGAGGAAAATGCACATAATACTCTGAAAACCAATGAGCAAATCTTAAAAGAAGCAGATGTAAACCGAAAAGGGATTAGAGAAAATGAACGTAGGCAGTCAACATTTTTGGGCACGTTATGGGAAGAAATAAACGATAGAACTTGGTGACAATTGGCTAGATTGAGGGGCAAAGAACAAAGGAAAGACAGCGAAATAAACATGTGGATGGCTTGGCCACATGGCATGGCCGAGACAAGAACACAGAAGTTATCCACGGCTCTAGTGGTCGTGTGAAATTGCGAATCGTGACCGCCCATGCTTATCGGCGTGACATATGATGATGATGATTTAGACACCCAGGGAATAAAAATGCCCAAGCCTTGGGAACTAGCTGTTATAGCTTTTACTTTTATAACAACATTACAGTTGTTGTCTTGCTTGATTTTTGTTTGTTGAAAAGGTTAAACAACTATGCAGCCCAAAGAAGATATTAACATACAACGTTGCTTAGTATCACAGCATAAACGTAAAGCAAACACGGTAGACGTATTGACCCAAGTCTTCGTCAACTTACAACAAACATGAACAATAGAAACCACAGTGACACGCTACTATTTCCTCATTGTATCCTTTGGTTCTCAGTCAGGAGTGGGGAATTCTCTTATAGGGGTGACTTTTACAGGTATCAGAGTTGAAGCAGGAACATACCCACACATTTGGAATTTTAATCTTTTGACCATAACCGTCACTATTACCATCATACTTCGGTGCACACATCATTGCTTTTCAATATTCGTCTACTAAGGCCAACCTCATGCATTGTGCGGAAGGCCACCGGAGCACTCCTTAGTTTTAACTCTCGGACAACCATCATATCTCCATTGGTTCCAGTTTTCTCGCCTTAGTTACCATCCCCTACCCAGGTCCCCATGACCCGCAGACTCCCACGGCTGTCTATATAAGAGTAGCAAGGTCCTATTCATGTCTATATCACAGCCTGGGATTCTGAGATGAGATGAGTAGCAAATAATTTGTTTTTCATTTTAATTTTCTCTTCATTGTTCTCATTTTTTCCCCATCTGGTTTATTCTTATCACCTTGTTCTTATGCCGCAATGGAGTCACTTGAGTGTCTTCTCCGTGATTATATGTTGTGTTTTGTGTATGTATGTGTTTACTGATGAAGGATAGTCGCAATGTTTCGTAATTCTGTTATGTAAAGCTGCATTACATTATTTGATATTGGTTACTATAACCAGGAAAGCATAGGAGCCCAGTTACGAGCATGCTTGTCTGCCGGCCCTGAGGTCAAGTGTTCGAAACTCCAATAAGAGAGATTATTCGTAAACATTAACCTGGACTAACAGTCCACCCAGCCTAAAATTGACATGGAAATGTTCTGGAAAATAAAGGAGGTCGGCGAGATACTGATAACATCCTCTGTCGAGGGCCAATTGGTCTATAGGTAAAGGAAGTTGGTAAAGGAAGGATAGAACACCCCCCCCCCCCCCCCAAACCTCCTAACCCTTTATTTAAAAAAAAAAACAACAGCTAAGGAAACGTGAATCTATGAGGACACTGACAGATTTAGCTTGAGAGCAGCCGACAGATAGTGATGGGTTATGGTCTAAGTTCGCAATGGTAGATGATTCTTTTACAGATTCATTGGCTCAAGTCACTGATCATTATGGTCACTGTCAAGAAGGAAAGTTATGGCAGGCTGCCTTCTATGTCACAGAAATTACGGGGACGAAAGTTATGGTTCCTCACAGAATAAGCGACAATATGATAAACAATGATTCTGAAGAACAAGAGAGAAAACAGACAATTAGACATATATAGATATAGGGAGGATGACACCAGCCAGCCTTTCAAATATCCAAACCATGAACTACAGAATGAGAACAAAAGTAGTTCCAAGCCATCTGTTATATCACTTACCTGGAACTAATAGCGTCTGAAAAGAATAGAAGAACTGACACAGCCACGAACGGTAAGAACATAAGCATGTAGAGGAACACTGACAACATGAGGATCTTGAGAAGTTTGGCTCCAGCTGTTCCTGTACTTCTGTTCGTTGTGACGTTCACCACACGTTTTGCCGAGTCTCGGACCTGAAATATTTTCATTAAACCAGACAACAGATACTTATTCTGTGTACAGTAAAATCAATTGTATGAGCGCATATCAAAACCTATATACAGAAACGATATGTAAGTTTACTTACAAGCCATGCATAGGTATATTTATTCTTTCTAAAGTAAATATACAGGTAGTCTCATGGCTGATACAGCAGCAGAAAAATGAAGTGTTAGTTCTTCACATACTCTGATCCACGACAGAATAAGGTGGCATTGATTGGTTAGTTCCTTTTCTCGCAGTTATTCCCCTGTAAATTATTCTCAGAAAATGCTGGAAATATCGTGTACCAGTTTACAACCCTAGATCAACCACAGATCCGTACAGAATCCTACAGGTATTTACGTTCATTAGTTCGCCATTTCATTCTGAACGACTGGTACTCATACCATTGTAAGGAAACACCAACCCTAGGCGGTCTGCTTCCAAATCTCTCACAGCTTTAACAGGAAGAGTGTAAGTGATAATTTACCCAAGATGGTGTAATATAATGCCGTTAAACTGCCACCGTGTGGCAGGCCCTTCACAGAACGTGGCTCACATGGCATTCCGCTGTAGATATTCTCGTCTTCCTGCTGCCTGTTGTAAGTTCATGCCCAAAGTGTCTTCAGTGTCCTGCCTCCATCTTCGTGCTGGGCGATCGTTGTCTCTTCTACCAGGATTCTCACCTTCCATCACTTCTCTTTCGAAACATCTATGATGTTTAATATGGCCAACATATCTAACTTTCCAAAACATGGTTTCTGTTTATGAGCATTGTTACAACAGGAAAAAAAAGTCGACAGGAACGACTTCATTGCACCGGGTTAATTCTATATGGCTAAGTCTCTTTCCGCTGCGCGGAAAGCGTCGCACACAGCACGAACTTCGTAGCTCCAGCGACGACGCACAGGAGTCTCCGAGAAAATTCACTCGTGAACCGAAGGACTCGGCCCGGAATCGAACCCACAACCTTCGGAGCCCGAGTCAGACCGCTTGACCACTTCACCACGGAGACTCCTGTTACAACAGGAGAAGTTAGTTAGCAACGCCAGTAAATAACAAACGCGTACTTACTTGTAACCATATAATAGAGTATAAAATTATCGTCAAGACCAAAGGTATAAAAAAGTCGAAAAAGAGGATGATGAAGATGTACGCTTTGTTGTCCAAGCCATTCGGCCACCGGAGTCCACAGAACGTGTAACGAGCACAATCTTTCTGAATTGTTAAGGTGTTCCAACCTGAAAGAAAAGAAAATTTAATTGAATCAGTTCCTTACATTCGTCATGGAATAATGATTAATAATCCACTTATGTATGATTGTGTATACGTGTATGTGCATGCGCATGTGTATGATTGCATGTGTCCGGGCGCGTGTTTGTGTCATCATCATCAAGTGCCATGCCGGCTGGCGGAGGCGTTCATGACTTTCCACAGATTTCGGTCTTTGGTTTTGTGGATAAACTCTACTGATGATATTCCTCCATACCACCTTCTCAATCCATCCAACATCATTTCTCTTGGTCTACCTCTCCCTCTCTTCCCCTCGATCTTTTCAGTTGTCACGATGTTCTCCAATCCTCTGTTCTCATCACATGACCAAATGAAGCTGTTTGTCTCTTTCTTATTGTTGTATATACTGTTCTAGTTTCAGTAGACTCTTTCAGGCAGTAGTTGTTAGTTACTTTGGCAGTCCAAGAAATTCGCAACATTCGTCTTAGGAACCACATCTCTGTTGCTTCCAAGTTCTTCCTAATTTGTTCATACACATTCCAAGATTCTCTGCCAAACATTAATACAGGTTCTATATAACATTTTAGCACTATCTTTCTTACATTCAATGATAGTGACTTATTGCATAGGATACTCTTCATTTTCCGAAATGCAGCTTTAGCTTGCCCTATTCTGCTCTTAATCTCTGTTGTGCATGTTTTGTGTATCTGTTATATTTGTAGAAATGTGTGTGTGTGTGTGTGTGTGTGTGTGTGCGTGCGTGCGTGCGTGTGTATGTGTGTGTGTGAGAATAAATGACTGTATGACTGTGAATAAATGTACAGAATACATTATGAGTTGAATTGAGTAAAGAATTGACATCACATTCCGGGCATTCCCATTAGCGCTCGGTTCTCATTTTCAACCACCAGTTGAGAGCCTTAAACTGTACTAATGGTACCAGGTGCATCCTGATTATGTGCCAGTCTGGCCTTTCCTCGAATACTGTGTGTCGGCCATTACCTCTGGTCACTCCCTGCAGCATAATTCTCTCCAGGCAAAGAAGGTTTGTCTGGTTCTCAATACTATGCACATAACCCCAATGGGTGTTGACCTCATCTTGCCTGTCGTTTAACAGTACTCCACCCAGCTGTGCAAACCTATCCAGTTTGTCCGACTGCTTGATTCCCAATACACCAGCATAACCAGGGGGAAATATCCAGCGGATGTTCCTTATGTCTGATTGTTGAATTCAAGCATGTCACTATGTACGAAGCATGCCTATCTTCACTCTTCCCAGCATTCTCTGTGAGTCCGTTACAATCAGGACGTATGTGCACGGTTTGCCCTCCAGTCAATACATATACATATGTATATATGTATGCATGCATATGTATGTGTGCTAGTTGTGTGCGGACTTGCGTGGATGTGCGTATGCGTGCTCGCATGTGTGCGCTCGTGTATGTGGAATGTCCATCTGTTTTCGTATATACTTAGGCATCCTTTCCATATGCCTCTGTATTTATAAATATAAAAATGTTTTCTACGTATACATGAATGTATATGTTATACATAACCGAAAGTGTTCTAGATCTGTTGCCAGGTCTCCAGCCTCATGTATTGTTATGCTCAATGTTCTGTGTATATGTTCGTATTGATTGGCCCCTGCCTTATCTTCCAAGAACCCTGCCTTCCATCATTGTCATCTGCTGCCTAAAGTATCTTTCGGTGCAGCACAGCGGGGTCTTGAGTCTGAAGAATTAAGGTCACCTAGCTTGTGCAGTCGCTGCGAACTGTCAATGAACATGGTCAAAGCTTTTAATTTTCCCAGATACTATGTTGTCTACGAGCCAGTTTTCGTTGATGTTCATATTGTTTGAAATGCCTTTATTGTTCTTCCTTCTGCTAAGTCGCAAAGACAACTTATCACAAACATCAGAAAGAAGTAATCACCATTTTTGGGCCACATTATAAGAAGACAAAAATTGGAGCGTGTTGTGAAAACCGGAAAGATTTGCGGAAAGAGAGATGGAGGATGGCAGCGTGAGAAAATTATTGACAGTTTTGTGTCATGGCACAGAAAGGAGTCAACACATGAATTGATCCATACCGTCAGAGATCGCAATTGGTGGAGAAGCATTATCGCCCATGCCAGTCGAGAAGGCACTAGATAATGATGATAATGAATGTTAAAAAATTATAGACATACTATGAAAGTCGAGTTGATTTAAGAAAATGCAACTGTAATGAAGGTGTTATTTACAGTATAATGAATATATTGCAATTACTTACCTGTTGTTTGTCCATCAAGAATGATGATGACCATTCATTTCATCCAGTGGGGTTGAAAGTATGGAGCCGTGAGTTCTAAGATGGCTGATAAGGCCTATTTTGGCTCGAAATGTTCTTTGACAATGTGGACAAAGAATGTTTGACGTTCCAGGAGGAGGATAACCTGCGGTGGTTTTTCTGTTCTGTCTTTTCTTCACAGCTCTTGCAGTCCTGGTTGCCTCACAAGTGACTGCACCCTTGCGTAATGATGCACGCCACGAATTTCGGTCTCTGGCTGCAGTCTCCCAGGTGTCATGATGAATTTCAAAAGCATTCAGTGAGATTTTCAGTGTCTTTAAAGCGTTTCCTCTGGCCGCCTTGGGAGCGTTTACCACAATGCAACTCGCCGAATAAGATTCGTTTAGGGAGCCTGTGATCTGGCATTCGAGTCAAGTGACCAGCCCAGCGAATCTGATTTTTCATTAGTGGAGTGTGGACACTGGGCATGGACGCTCTTTCTAGGACTTCAATGTCTGGGATCTTGTCTTGCCATTTAATCTTCAGTAACTTCCTAAGACAGACTGTGTGGAAGTGGTTTAATTTCCTAGCGTGTCGCTGATAAACAGTCCAGGTTACACAAGCATATAGCAGTGTGGATAATACAACTGCTTTGTAGACTTTCAGCTTTGTTTGCAGGCTTATTCCATTTCTGTTACTACCATTTCTATTAATTACTTACCTACTTTACGAAGGACATACCATGAAAGGCGAGTTGATGCTAAGAACAAACTGCTGTAAGAAATGTTCTATTTACTAGGTGTATTATGAATATATTAATTACTTACCTATTATGAGAGGCAAGTTAATTTTTAAAAAGCAAACATGTGTATGAAATGTTCTATCTACTAGGTATATACTTAACACACAACAATTATTTACCTATTATAAAAGGCGAGCTGATGCAAAGACTGATTAACAGAATGATGACGACTGTCACGTATGGGCGTCGCTTGAGAAAGTTGTAGCTTTGCGGTCGGCAGATACACAGGTAGCGATCAATGGCCAGGGCGCTCATACAAAGCGTCGTGTTACCTAAGATGAAATATGGTTATACAATATGCTGTATGTTGGCACGGTTTATCAATAACGTGCCCAAACTTTGAATGTCGTTGACGTCAAATATGTGCAGGATAAGGTATGTAAAGAGCCATTATCACCGGCCATCATAAGTGCTCTCTCTTACTCTTGCTGATCATACACATAGAATCTCAGCACATTGCACCAACTGTACAACACACACACACACACACACACACACACACACACACATACACATGAGAGTATCAAGATGTATATGTGTATGTGTGTGCGCGCTCGTGTGTGTGTGTGTGTGTGAGATAAACGAGAGAGAGAGAGAGACAGAGAGACAGAGAGAGAGAGAGAGAAAGAGAGAGAGTAATAGTAGTACGAGTTGTAAGAATGGTAGCAGCAGTAGTAAGATTAGTATAATGTAGTTTAAGTAGTAGTAGCAATAATAGTAGTATTAGAAGTAGTAGTAGTAGCAATGTTAATAGCAGCAGCAGCAGCAGCAGCAGTATTAGTAGTAGTAGTAGTAGTAGTAGTAGTAGTAGTAGTAGTAGTAGTAGTAGTAGTAGTAGTAGTAGTAGTAGCAATGTTGATAGCAGCAGCAGTATTAGTAGTAGTCGTAGTAGTAGTAGTAGTAGTAGTAGTAGTAGTAGTAGTAGTAGTAGTAGTAGTAGTAGTAGTAGTAGTAGTAGTAGTAGTAGTAGTAGTAGTAGTAGTAGTAGTAGTAGTAGTAGTAGTAGTAGTAGTAGTAGTAGTAGTAGTGATAATACCAGTGGAAGCTGCGGTAACGAACGAACGAACGAACGAACGAACAAACTTTATTTCAAAAGGGTAACAAATTGGGCACGAAGGCCCGTCTGACATTGGGCTAACCTGCCGGCCTAGTGGTAGAATCCCCATGGAGACGATGATTTAAAACAAACAAATTGAACCGGGGAGACCCAGACTAAAATCAGTGTAAGGAAATGCCCTAGCGATAACAGTTGTTACTGTCGTTCTATCTGTTGTTGATAAAGTTAGTTGCATATCCTTTACGGGATGTTGCAGTCAACCCCATCATTTTTTTTATTTTGCTGTTTGTGATCTCTTGGCAAGTTTACGTTCAGTAGTTTGCCATTGCTTTCTTAACGAAAGGTACCCATACCATTTCATGAAAAACCAACGCAAGACTGTCTGCTGCCAAATCCCCCTTGCCGTGTTTCTAACGCGGTATGCGGGATTACGAACTGCGTCGATAACCTCTTCGCCACGGTGCCGTTGTTGACAAGCCTGTTGTATTGTGAATTATCATCTCATTCCCTGTGGTACGATACCACTACGTTAGTTAATTATGATTGTCAGATAAAACAATTAGTTTCAGTGAGTCCTGCATGATGGTGGAAATGACAACGTGTTCACATGCACCCACTGTGAACGAACATTTACAGCGCGAGTGGGCCTTATCAGTCACATTCGCTACCGCAATGGGTAAAAGTTATTATGCCTTTTTGAAGCACAAACTATCGTCTGTCAAGACGGAAAGGTGCCAATGAATGAATGTATGATTGATTATTCTATATGTTCCAAGTTTTTAGAATGCATATATTGTTTCTGTTCCTGTCTAAGATTAGTTGCATAAATGACCTATGAGTGAAATAATATATGCGAGCAGAGAGATCAGAAGGGCAGAATGTCAGACGGGCCTGCGTGCCCAATTCACAGCCATTTGAAAAGAACGTTCATTCGTTCGTTCGTTCCCATTCTTTATATGTCAGTCTTAGTGTTTCTAACCCTGCCTGTCTGTCTAGATGTCTGTCTGTGTGTATGTTTGCTTGTCTGTTCCCCTCTTCTCTTCTCTTCTCTTCTCTTCTCTTCTCTTCTCTTCTCTTCTCTTCTCTCGCTCTCGCTCTGTCTGTCTGTCTGTATGTCTGTCTGTCTGTCTGTCTGTCTGTCTGTCTGTCTGTTTGCTTGTCTGTTCTTCTCTTCTCTTCTCTTCTCTTCTCTTCTCTTCTCTTCTCTTCTCTCGCTCTCTCTCTCTCTCTCTCTCTCTCTCTCTGTCTGGCTGTCTGTCTGTCTGTCTGTCTGTCTGTCTGTCTGTCTGTCTGTCTGTCTGTCTGTCTGTCTGTCTGTCTGGATAAATCAAGACTTACAACTCAAGCATCACAAAGGTAATCACAATACCTTGGGAAAAGGTGAAGATGAACATCCAGACCTTGCACGCCATGTTTCCCAGAGTCCACTGCTCTGTGACCCTGACAACCATCACTAGTGGGATAGCACAGCACAGGACCAGGTCACACGTCGCTTGCAGGGACAAGATGATGTTAGATGTTGTCCGCATGTATTTGTACAGCAACGTAGACAGCAACACCTGGACAAATGCATATACCGGGTGTTTGTAAAGTCTCTCTACACTCTGTATGTAGAACACATTTGAATAAAAAATGAAGTACATGATTACATCAAAAATGTGCTCCACAGTCCATCGTGAAGCAATATACAGCGAATGACTATCGTCTGCTGGGGTAATTCTGTGCACACCAAACAGAATGGTGTTATCAACTGAAGACAGATTTTATTTTCAAATTTGTTCTACATACAAAGTGTAGGGAGACTACAAACATCCTATATAAATATAGATGCATGCACATATTGTTTGTTATAGATCAAAAGATGTGGAAAAAGCATTGTAAAAAGTCCTGTGTCAGGAATCTGCTGTGTGTATGTGATCCGTCCGGGGCATCACATATATTTTAGACCTGATACCACAGATGAATAGATGGTAAGTCTTTCCATCGGCTAGCGAACGGCCAAACACATTCGTGACATTGTCAGCGCAACATCCTAACCATTACACCAACGGGACCGCTAGAATGTGAAGACGACGATATATGATGATGATTGTATATATATATATATATATATATATATATATATATATATATATATATATATATATAGAGAGAGAGAGAGAGAGAGAGAGAGAGAGAGAGAGAGAGATGGAAGGAATCAACAATGGGGGACGATACATCAATAACATTAGATATGCAGATGATACAGTCTTATTTGCAGACAGTGAACAGGCCCTGCAACATTTAGTCGATGCGGTTGTTGCACACATTGAAAAACTGGGGTTAGAATTAAATTGTAAAAAGACACAGCTTATGGTCGTCACTAGGAAGAAAGAAATGCCATAATGTAATATACAAGAATAAGGGAATATTCTTCAACAAGTGAATCGGTACAGTTATCTCGGAACAGTCATAATATCTGATGGAAGATGCCTTGAAGAGATTAGAATGAGAATCACCATGGCCAAAGTAGCCTATAGCAAGATGAAAAACATACTGACCAATAAAAAGATGTCAATTGAAACGAGAAAAAAATGTGTTTAGGTGCTACATAGAGCCTGTACTTTTGTATGGATGTTAAACTTGGACAATGAGCAGTCAAGCTGAAAAATATCTGATGGCTGTGGAAATGTGGTTTCTAAGGAGAATGCAAAGAATACCATGGACAGACAGAAAAACAAATGACCAAGTAC
This sequence comes from Cepaea hortensis, assembly GCA_963921405.1. NCBI lineage: Eukaryota > Metazoa > Mollusca > Gastropoda > Stylommatophora > Helicidae > Cepaea > Cepaea hortensis. The sequence goes on along the minus strand of OY992878.1, from coordinate 63,747,427 downwards.
TACAGGAAACAAATGAAAATCGTAAACTGATTAGAGAAATTAGACGTAGACAGTCAAAACTTTTTGGACATGTTATGAGAAGAAATGAATTGGAGAACTTGGTGCCTACTGGCAAGATCGAAGTGAACAGACCAAGAGAAAGACCGAGAAGTAAATACCTGGATGGCTTGGCCACATGGGATGATCGAGGCAGGAACCCTGAGCTGATCCACGACTCTGATGATCGAGTGAAATGGCGAATCATGACCGCCCACGCTTTCCGGCATGGCACATGATGCATGAAAACCTCTGTATGCTTTGGTTAGTCTAATACTTCTTTGACAAGGGCGAGAAACTAGGCAGACCCGTTTGCACTTTCCGCAAATTGAAAGTTTATTTTTAAAAAGTTAGTTTCATATCTTTTACAGGACGTTTGCAGTCAGAACCAGCATTTTTGCTGCTGTTGATGTCTTGGCAAGTTTACGTTCAGTAGTTTGCCATTGCCCATACCGTTTCGTAAAAAACCTAGCGCAATGCGGTCTGTTGCCAAATTACGCGCAGCTGTGTTTCGAATGCTGGTATGCAAGTTCACAAACCGCGTCCATAATCACTTCTCCACAGAGACCGGCGAAAGTTATTAGGTGTGAGACATCTAAAAGATGGACCGTAAAAAGTCTCGACCCAAAAAATATTTTAAAATTAGAAAATCGTCTATCAAAAAAACGAGATTATTATCCTGTGTGGTCCGGGTATGCATACATTTAGGTACTATCTTCCAGTACTACAGTGGGCATTAACTTTACTGAGATACTCCTTGGGTGATCTTTGGCTTGGGTAATTGTCGGAGTGCCCATGTGCAATGAAAGTCATCATTTAGAAACTACCAAGGCAATTAGCGAAAGAAACAGAGAATGCTTGAGATCAGCTGCAGACGTGTTAAAATGTAAAGATGGCAACCATGTCGACATACATGATCATCATCACCATTGTGTAGGTTTCATCGCGGCCCACGGCAAGCCTTTCAATGTTCGCCAGTTGTCTTGTCTCATGCCAGCCAGGGTGTCATTACTGTCCCGTGTTCATCTTCATGTTGGTCAATCTATGCCTGTTCTTCCATTAACAGCGTCTTCTATTATTGTTTCTTTTAGTCACTATGACGTTAAATAAGTCAAACTATTACGAGAGATGCCGTTTGACATATACAAATTACATATGTAACAGTTTTAACTTTATAGAGGCAAACAGGACAGTAAGTCAGCAGACTACTTGCCAGCAGGTTTCCGGCGCTCCCGCACACAGTGACAGCCGCCAGAAGGAGCACCTCTACAAACAGTTGACCTGGAAGAAACAGGATACAATCTAGAATCAGAAAATGCGTTTTCCTCGTCCCTCTTTCTATAGGAGTGAGTCAAATTCAGTTTTACAAATTACAAGCACTAAGTATGCATTTGTACAAGGTTTACCTCCTCCAGAGAGATCCCATCTATGGTAGCGAGCCCGATGTTCCGCGAGATCTTCTTTCTTAACATTGTTGCCAGGGCAGCGACCATGTGGTCTACTCTCGACTATTTCCAACTGTCGTTGGATTATAAACATGCTGAGCTTGTACATGAAATCTTTTTTATTTCGCTGTTATTAATGAAAATTAAGCATCCGATCTCCCTGCCAAAGAGTTCGGTGGGACATGATATCAAGAGAAACAAGTGTTTCTTGTAAATATAGCAACTCCATCCTGAGATTAGCATCCTGTAACTTCAAACAAGAGACTAAAACTGCAACCTCTAAATCACACATCCCTTTAATATAAAAACAGTATTGTCTACATCACTTGACTTTCACCTCGGGTAAGTTAATAAGAAGAGGACATAGTTCCAGGAAGAAGCAGACTGGACTTACCTAACACGACAGTGGTCACGGGGCAATAATGACATATTGTACAAGAAAATGCATGAGTCAGGAGACCTGGCGAATATTCGAGAATATTTCCGGCGGCTATTAATGATAGCAACATTCTGATAGGACTTGATGCATGATGATGCTGTTGATGCTGTTGATACTGTTGATACTGTTGATGTTGTTGTTGATGATGATAATGATGATGATAATGATGATGATGATGATGATGATGATGATTGCCAAGTAGCAGCGCAGATGATATGACGAAAGACAAACATAGCGAAGAAATCGCGAACCAAAGACGGCTGGAAACTAAGAGGCTGACGTAAAGAACAGAATACGTCAAGAAACATTGTCAACAACAACAAAAACAGTCAGATCTTAGAGCTCGAACAAGGAGGCTGCACGTTTAGATTTGTTGAAACGTGAGAAGATATTTACTGGCAGGACAACGTTATCATGGCCCACACAATTTGCTGAGGATAACGAGAATATTCATGAACTATATATATCAGCCCGAGAATGATGGACCGATGTGAATATATCAAAAATATCGGAACGGGACTTAGAACGTCACGGCAAGGTGAAATCTATCCAGTTTAGGAATGACAGAAGGACCGCGATATGGACTTGATAATCACAACGGTCTAGCATTGTCAACTATGTAGTATCTACATTGAATATTATAATTACCGGCCCGTCTTGCTATAACAGACACGGGAAACATAAATTGTCAATTTTCATTTATCTTGTTGAGATGCAACTGACTTGACCGTTGGGCAAATAAATTATGCCTTCAACGATATGATTGCCGGCTTTCAAGTTTTTCATTGCCGTTCATTTTTGAATGCTTCAAGAAGTTGTTGGAGTTCGTGTCACACCATGGACCAGCTATCTTTGCTGAGTTATATTTGAATTTATTGAGACACGTTTCAGCAAGAATGATGATGATGATGATGATGATGGTGATATCTTCAATTCTTAATTAGAAAATATTTACTGTTTAGTGTTAATCATCATTCAGTGGCTTGTTCTGGGCAGAACCTTGCGACCATGACAGTCCTTCTCTATAATCCCCCTGAATATTGTAGTTTTCAAGAAATCTGTATAGAAGGTTATGTGTTATCGTTTTCCTTATTGACGGTGTTCATGCTATTCGGTAACCGTAGACATTATCTCTATGCAGAGACCATCTGTCAACCATCGCACACTAGAAACCATATACAACAACTACCTGTCAACTGCTCTCAAGATCAATTCGTCTATCATTCACGTTAGCTTATGTTGAGGAGAAACACATGTTAGTGTGTATAATGCGCAATAAATGCACAATTCGAGAAACATGCATTATATACTCCAAAAATAAATGGCGGGAGTTCAAAAATCGCTGTTTTACTATGTGATCACAAAACAGAGTAAATTCTAATCGTACCCTAATTGTTGAAAATAAATGAAAGTGAAAGAAGTCATCTGGCCTTGAGAATTTTTCATATTCACTCAATTTGTAACATAATCAATGAGTTGTGGACCCTTATCTTGGTTCCTGATATCATGTGGATGACGTTGGGTCATTCTTATGATTCTGTCATGTCGTCTGTTTAAAGAAATGCCTTGTTTATCCGTTACCACGGTTACAGTTTTGATGCTGTGTAACGACCCCTGGTTGCGACTAGGATTAATTTTAACAATGACTTTTATTTTTTTCACACACACACACACACACACACACACACACACACACACACACACACACACACACACACACACACACACACACACACACACACACACACACACACACACACACACACACACACACACACACACACACACACACACACACACACACACACACACACACACACACACACACACACACACACACACACACACACACACACACACACACACACACACACACACACACACACACACACACACACACACACACACACACACACACACACACACACACACACACACACACACACACACACACACACACACACACACACACACACACACACACACACACACACACACACACACACACACACACACACACACACACACACACACACACACACACACACACACACACACACACACACACACACACACACACACACACACACACACACACACACACACACACACACACACACACACACACACACACACACACACACACACACACACACACACACACACACACACACACACACACACACACACACACACACACACACACACAGATACACAAGACACCCACACACACACACACGGACACGCAGACACACACACAGACACGCGCGCGCACGCGCGCACGCACGTACGCACACACACAGAGACAGCTGTCATAATGAAGACAGAAAAAACACATACTTTAGAGAAAAAGTAAACGGGACACGAATTAAATAATAAAAAAACATTACATTTTAATGGAATCAGTCTTATTACCTACCTACCTAACTATCAATCTAACAACCTACATAGCTACCTACATATCTATCTACTTACCAACTGAACTGTCTGTCTGTTGCCTGTCTGTCTTTCTGTCCACTCATCTATCTATCCATCCATCCCTCTATGAATTCATATCTCCATCTATCTATTTTAGCATGTCATAAGAATATTGCGAATATGAAAAAGAAATTATTTACATGTGATATATTCTAATTCATAACAAAATAATGATATCTTAGCAACAAATACAAGAAGACAAATATACACAAAATAAAACATGCTACTAATAAATAAATTAATATACTTTACAAAGATTGAAAAAATAACATATTTAAGCTTAGTTCAGAAGTGACATAACATAGCGAAATACTTGCCACTGAAACGAGATGAAAACTCTGAGAAGAATGAAAACGTTGACTGATTGGTGGTAGGGTCTATAAAATACGTCATAATCACGAACTTTCAGGCTGAAATGTTGTCTAGATGACATGCAAATATGTATACACATATACTTCAGCAAATTATCTCGTCCTTTTGGTTTTTCTTACAACAACAATAAGCCATTAAATAACTCTCAATTCCGCACAACCCGATTGAATCAAATGTCTTTTAATCATTTTAAATGAATCAAAACTTGTCGTGAAAAAACAATTTGATTTTACAATCTTCTTGATATTTACACGAGTCGTTTTATTGTATGTTTTCTCTTGCACGTCATTAATTAACTATCAAATAGGCATGGACTGCTTTAATCCAATGTCTCGCAATCCTGCTAAAATCCAATCAAAACTTTCGGTGACAAAACAATTTGATTTTACAGTCTTCTAGATTTCAAAACAGGCAGCAAGTTATTATAGATACAAGCTTTAGTACTACGCGAGCCGCACTAGTGTAGTGGCTTGAACGCTTGCCTATCGACCCAGCAGTCATGTGTTCGAATTCCAATCTAGGACTTTTACAAACGACCCCGGGCATCCATGTTGACCCAGCGTGATAGTGACGACACCACTTGTTGAGTACCGATTTGTCTACAAAACATGGGCCTACCATCATATATCAGATGCGCCTCTTAGCGTGGAGAGGGGTCTCTTTAAACATGATGTTTTCACATTACTTAACTGCATATTATTTAAACCTAACGTTAGTAATAGCCTTCACTTGTAAACAACAACGAATGCATGATTGGTATATATTACTCTGGTCTATAAATATTTCGTAATTAATATTCCTACACTAAATAGCTCAGGAAATAAATGACCGTAGACCCCGAGGTAGACCAAGAAGACGGTGGAGAGATAATATACATACAGACCTACAATCACTTGGAATCAGCGACTGGCAAGAGAAGGTCAACCAGAGAGACGAATGGAGACGGGTTGTATCTGCAGCAAAGAACCTCAATAGCTCGGAAGCTGAAGAAGAAGAAGAAGAAATAGCGGCAAACTACGTGCATGAATGTGCACATGTGTGTATGTGTGTATGTATGAGTGCGTGCGTGCATGCCTGCTTATGTATGTATGCATTATATATGTATGGTGGTGTCCATTTAAGTGTGTATGTATGTATGCATGTATACACACACAGAGGGAAAGCTGGGATGGAGAGTGACTATTACTATTCAAATACATTTTACTGAAACATCAAATTAAAATGTAAATAAACTGCACTGACACAATTATGATACTGCATAATCTTAGTTCTCTGAAACATAACAGGTGAACATTATATTTATCACAAGGAATTCAGAAATATAAAGCTTGCGTTCATCTCACAGAAACACTAAAGATAACACTCAATGGTTTGCAATAGAATCACACATGCAAGCTGCTTGACGTCTCATTGTTCAAGCGTGCGCGTGATACAATTCGAGTGTATAAAATAACAATCTGCATAAAACAAAGACAGGCATATCCTTTTCTGACCAGACGTATCTGAAGACAGCGGATGAAACATCAACAACTCTCACTTACAACATCAACCTCTGATGAGTAAGTAAACATGCTAATGCGTAGAAATAAAAAGAAAGCGATAACTCAGGTTTGGCAAATCCTTGCTGGCAGCAGTTATTTGAGGTTAAGCAGGAATAGTCACTTTATCTTTCGGGAGGCAGTTAGAGGGAAAGAAAAACACAGTGTTCGATTATTGATAAAGAAATCCAGAGTCTCGCTGTCGTGAATTCTATGTCAGTTGGCACTTTAAGCAAGTTGAAAGCAAAATAGTTTTATTAATTTCTGAATATAATACTTTTGATGTTGAAAACGTCAGACTTTGGCTTTCTTTGTCGGGGAAAGACAAAATGACAGAGACACAAGTCTCATTAAACAAACTAGAAACAAAGTGAGAGTTATTGAGCGAGACCAAGGTTCCACAAATAACATAGTTTGGACACATAATGAATGAAACATAATACTCTGCTAAAACATACTCAGTGAAAAGTGGAAGGCCATCATAATCATCATCATCATCATCAACATCATAATCATCACCATCACCATCATCATCATTTTCATCATCATTGTCATCATCATCATCATCATCATCATCATCATCATCATCATCATCATCATCATCATCATCATCATCATCATCATCATCATCATCATCATCACGTTAAAGGTACTTTGCAGAACGCCGCTGTCATAACAGACGTCGAAAAGTTCTTGATCTCCTGCCAGTTCTTTTGCTTCATCCACCCGTGTGTGAATTATCTTGTGTTCGTCTGCGTACTTAACTATCCATTTCTTCTACTCCCAAGAACCATATCTGTTATCGCTGTTCTTTCCAATAGCCACCGTAATGGCAACGTATTTCAGTTTCCAAGATATGATACTGTTTATTTGTCCTCTGTCTTCGATGTTCAGATCTTGATGAATATCGACATTTGTTCTTCACCTCGGTCCCCAATATGGCGGTTAGGCACTGAACTGCTACGGCCTCTGGAGTATTTATCCTTGTTGCTGCGGTTTGCATTTCGAATTTTCCTCATGTTGGACTGGTAGTATATGGTTCCGTCGCCCTGCTACTGAGTGAGTGCGTGGCGCGACTCTGGGAGCTGTGATATTCACGTGGAATGCTTTTACATGTCCGCTTTTGTTTGTAAAGTGACCTGCATGTTCGGAACAATGGCTACCGGCTGTCTGTTGCTGAATTGACTGATTTGCCTTTTCTATTCACGAGTGCATTTTTCAGGAGACTCCTGGAAGTCGGCGCTGGAGCTACTGAGTTCGTGCTTTATGCGACGCTGCGGATAGAGACAGAGCCTTTTGAGAAAACCCGGGTCAATGAGGTCTTTCTGGTGACTGCCCATTCCATCGACGATGAACTGTGGTTTCCGTGGAGGACTTTTGTGTTGGCATTCTGGCGGCGGCATTATGCACCGTGTACCTGTGCGGGCTGTTGGATTGCCGAGACTCCTGTTTGTTCCACTTTTCACATTGGACAGTGGGGAGAAATTTTGTGTGATATTGACTGGCACAGGAACGGATCATAATGGGAACGACCCGTTGCCGTGAAGTTGGAACCTCGACTAACTAATTAACTAACACCTCGGTCCACGATATGCTAAAATACTGTTCTGTAACATTTAGTTTAAAAAGCCCCGGTTTTCTTTTATAGTGGTTGCCTAATGATCCTAATGCCTAATGCGAGAGGGGAGTCTCTGTGGCGATGTGGTCAAGCCGTTTGACTGGTGCTCCGAAGGTTGTGGGTTCGATTCCGGGCCGCGTCCTTCGGTTTACGAGTTAAATGTTTCGGAGACTCCTGTGAGTCGTCGCTAAAAGCTACGGAGTTCGTGCTTTGTGCGACGCTTTCCGCGCTGCGGAAAGAGACCGAGCCATATGGGATAAAACCCGGTGCAATGAAGTCGACTCTGCCGACTTTTAAGCGACTTTTTTTTAGACCTAATGATCCATGACTCATATCCGTATGTTGCTACAGAAAAGATGCTTGTTCTTAAGAACTGTATTTTAATATGTTTCCTGGAGTTGTGCCATTTGTTCCCAATACTATTTAACATCTGAATTGTTACTCTAGCCTAGATCTGATCCCTTGTAAATAGTCTCCTTTGCATTTGATTATGTATCCAAAATAATCAAAGGGATAACATTTTCTTCTTTGTCGATTGTGATTTTTTTTTCTTTTGGCGTCTAGTTTTGTCGGTGGACAATTGTTTTCACCATGTCTGTCTTTTTTTTTTAAGTTCAGAAAATACATTTTAATTTTCACTGTGTCGCTTGACAGACATGATCAATTCTTCCAATCGTTGAGCACTCTTCGAATTGGACCGTGTCAGCTGCGTGTCTAATTCTGGAATTGGATTTCCACGGATTATGAGTGGAGAAGAATTGTCTCTTGCCTCATCATTGTTAATATTTCACATTACATTTTCTACAAATACGTTGAACAAGTTTGTGGAGAGAATTTATACTTTAATCCTAGTAGATGTCAATTGGGGGTTTGGGGCCAAAAAGGTCGGGGCACTACAGGAGCGCCAAAAGAAAGCCCCCGGGGACCAAAAGGGTCGGGGCACTACAGGAGCGCCAAAAGAAAGCCCCCTAGGGACCCAACCCCCGGGGGCCCCACCCCCCAGGGCCCCGGGGCGCGACCGCCCGACCGGGCCGTCCTCTGTATCCCGGAGCGCACGCATGGCGACCGAGCCGCCCGCCACGATATATTACTCAGACATATTTTGGAAAAGCTGTCATATCTCCCAACACAAGCCGGTGTGATATATCACTGCAGCCACAAAGCTCAAAAAAAAACGGCGGGCTATTTTTTTTACCACCACACGTTCGTTAACAGAATGTGCTACACACAGCACGCTTATTTCCCCCGCTAACAAGTGACGTGGAAGTTAATCAATGCGCGTTGAGCCAGTGATATACTTTTATAAGCTTTTATTAATTTCTTTGCTTTTTTATAACATACATTGAAAAAAAACATTGTATGTACAAAAAAAATTATATACAAATGTATGTACAAAATTATATACAAATGTATACTACATATTTTAATAGTGATATATAACCACAAAATGTTGGTGTTACTTCGGTCGGTGGCGTGGTCAAGTTGGTTAAACCACATCACACTCAGCAGGTCTAGAAATTGAATGGTTTGCATGCTCAAACCCGGGTTTCCATTCAATATTCTAGGCTGCCGTAGTGCGGATGCGGGCACCTTCTAGGTTTCGCTAGTATTTCGTTTCGATTAGCAACCAACAAGGGGGTCGCCTAATCTCTATACATGTGGTTTAACCAACACACCTCACATCTCTCGGAGGATGGCAAGTTGTGTGCATAAAAACCCGGGTTGTTGTCATCCTCTGAGAGGGGTGGGGGAACGAATCACAAAGCCGACTTTTGCATTTTTTTTAATTCTTTTTTTTTTTTTAAATTCGCGTGATGGTTTAGGCGGCTTTTTCTTCGTTATGGTGTTATATCTGAAAAATATTAGGGCGCGTCGAATTAGAGGCTGACTTATTGGGCACATACAGATGGAGACCTATGGATGTGAGTGGCCGAAGCTCGGCAAAGAACTTCATTGCGGCCGCCCAACCATCGGCCTTTATTGTTCTTGGCATGAGGCAAAGCGGGGCGAGGTGATAGAAGAGTGTATATTCTGTGAGAGGGGTGTTAGGAAACCATATGAGATGTGTGAGCGTTGCACACTAGACGCACTTCATAGGATGGTTTGGAAGTTTGAAAAGACGACTGGAATCAAACTGCTACTCTATAAAGGGGTGAAGTTAGATCCTCAATATAGCCCAGAGGGCCTATAGGTGTGACTTAGCGCAAATTTCGTCGGCCAACCACCATTGCGAGCAACCGTGTCACGCGGGAGAGAAAAAATGTTCATACACACCTTGTTTATCTGAGGAGTATATCCTTCCGCGCATTACTGAAATCCAGAGGCGGATCATTCAGTGGAGTAGGGGGGTGGTTCCAAACTGTCCTGATCGTGTATACAGGTTATTTCGACCCTAAAGCTTTGACGAATTCTGCCCGTGCCGCGTCTCGGCCTTTCAGAATGAGAGATTTTTTTGTCTCTTCGTCCAGATCCGCCGGCGCCTTGCTCCGAATATCTTTTTTCAACTGGTGAAATTTATTTTCTTCAGCTGTAATTATTTTATACTCCACGTCTGAAATTCTCCCATCATCCAAAGCCTTTGAAACAAGGTCGGCTATACTAGAAAGCTTAGCCGTCGCCAGAGTGCAAATTTCATCATGCTTCTTAGCTTTTGATGTTAGTTTGCGGGACGCTAGCTTGCTCCCAGCGGACATGATTCCACAAGCTAGGGCAGCTATCTCGAGCCCGACAACTATAGGGGCAGCGATAACGGTGGTAAGAAGCCCAACACCCCCCACCCCCATACCAAGGCTAGCCGCCAGCATCGCGCTGTCCACAGCGTCTAATGCATTAACGGCACGCCGATATTTTTTATACAGTGCAGCCCGTTTGTCCCTTTCATCTTCCAGAGACTTCCGAAGACGGGTAAGCTCTTGAATACGATAGGCACCGCCGTCACTAGTATCGATTGTAGGATAGAGCGACATTATTCTTTGCGCGTCAAACCTACTTCTTCAACTGAGATATTAAATGTTCAATGCGAACGGTGCTAATCGACCCTGTAGTGAACAAAAGCCGGACAAAAGCAGTAACGGTAGTAAAAATGATTTCATCTACCGCAACCTCACCGAGCTCTACTATAATGTCCGTCTCTGTTGCCCGGGCCGCCCACGTTCCGTCGGCCGCGGAAGTAATGACGAGAGCAACATGCCTGGGGAGTGATGACGCACTCCATTTAATAGAGACCCCAGGAAGGACTGGGGCTAACTCTGTCTGTGCCACAGGCCCAATAACTAACTCGAGATAGATGGTTGACTCCTTAGGAGGCTTACCTAGCATATCAAGGTCAGCTTTACAATCTGTAACAGCCTTCAGACAATATTTAGTCCCCTGGACTTTAGCCTCAGTCACCGATACGGCATAGAAGAGAGCCCTGGCGCACTGCATTTTCAGAAATGACTGGTAGGTCACAACAGGAGACTTGTTGGGGCGTGTGACTGTCCTGCAGGCCTGATAACTCACAAACACCTTGCCCATGTTAGTTAACCTGATAAGTATCCCATTGGGCTCGAGGTGAGTATATCCCGTGCGAAGCTCAAGCTGCAGATCCCAGTCATCGTCGTCGGGATGGTCTATGGCGGCACGAGCATAGACCCCCTGGGGAGTGAGCTGGAGGCCATAGATCTTGTAGTTATGACCCGGCTCCCGCCACCCAATAGTGTCGGCCAAATCAGCAAAGGTTAGGGTAGAGCATGCTCTTGGGCGATGCCTTCCTGGACCTTCTGAATCAGCCATTGTGTTTTCTGATGTGGAGTTCACAACTTAGATATGCCAGCGGTACAGCTTTGCCTTTATCATCACAGACTGAAAGTCTAATATCGTTTAGAGTTCCTGTCTCCAACTTCTTATAACGAGGCACAGAGAAAACCTCGTGTCTCCCTTGATTACATTCCACATTTTGAACGGGCACAACCCTGAGGAGTGTGGAGGGAAGAGAATTATGACGGTTCTCATATGATGATAGACCCTCGAGATGAATGTACAACTCCTTATATAAGAGGAGTCTGGGAAACTCTTTTCCAACAATCTTGGTATCATACAAGTCCCACTCAGATCCCCCAAGAGTGTAGGATAAGCCTACTCCCATTATATCGGCGTCATGTGCACCATTGAAGCTTACAAGACCAGTTGCGGGGTTCAGTGTCAGAGAAAACTTGTGAGGCTCAAAGAATTGCTTGTTGAGGGTACATACGTCGTAGTACCCATCGGGGATAACAATCTTTTTACCCTCCACCCATAACTCATTATTGCCCAGCTTATAGGAAATATTAACCCACGCATGGTAGAACAACAATTCCACGATAGCTACCTCTAGGTCACCATCGCGGTTGTCTAGGACCGGGTTGAGGGGGATGGGTTCCCCACGCTGGATGTTGGTTAATGTGATGTACATATTAGCATGTGTAATAATTTACGAGTTCATAAGGATGGTAAATACCCAACGGAGCAACCATGTCTGATGTGAAGTACGCAGCTTAGATATGCCAGTGGCACGTCGTTACCCTTTTCATCTAGGACCGAAAGTCTTATTCCCCCTACCGTTCCAGTTTCTAGCCTTTTATAATGAGGCACAGAGAAAATCTCATGTCTCCCTTGATTACATTCCTCTTTTTTTAACAGGTACAGCCCGGAGGAGTGTGGAGGGAAGCGAATTATGACGGTTTTCATATGATGATAGGCCCTCGAGATGAATGTACAACTCCTTATATATGATAAGTTTAGGAAACTTCTCCGCATGGAATGTAAACACCTCATTGAACCGCTCACTTCTGTAGTCTATGCCGAAACCAAGAACCCCACCTAGCCCTCCGAACCCTAAGGCCACCCCCGATTTTATACCACTGAGACTTACAAGGCCTGTTGCGGGGTTGAGAGAAAGAGAGAGCTTCCGTGGCTCAAAGAATTGTTTGTTAAGAGCACAGACATCATAATACCCGTCGGGGATAGTAACAACTTCATCATCAAGTTTGAACCAATTGTTTTTCAGCTTCGCGGAAATATTAACCCACGCGGGGTAGAACAACAATTCCACGATAGCCACCTCTAGGTCACCATCGCGATTGTCTAGGACCGGGTTGAGGGGGATGGGTTCCCCGTGTTGGACGTTGCTAAGTGTGAAAAACATATTAGCACAGCTAATAATAATGACTGCTTACGAGTTCAATAAGGACGCCAAATACCCGGCGGGTGGGGTATACCCGTTTGCAGAAATAAAGGATCTCACAAAGGTGGACATACAGGTCAACCTCCAAGGAGCCTTTCCGACACAGTTCCCCAACATGTTTGAAAAATACCGGTTGCCATACGTGGAGTCAGACCAGATCGTGCAAGCCTGGTACAGCAATCCGATGCAATTCTGGCAAAACCAACTCAACTTCGCAGTATGGTGTGCCACGGCGGGGTGTGGGGTGTCCACGCAGGAGCATCTGTCCGGCCCTGACCCACTAACGCGAGCCGTCTTCATATTCCATGTCTACTACCAGATTCGCCGAATCCTCAAAGAGATGCGTGTGGCTCTACCACAAGACCAGGGTTGGAACGCCTTTGAAAATCCCTACGATGTAAGAGCCTATCAGCGTATATGCGCGGAATTTGGAATTCCCCAGAATGATAACTGGAGACGGCTCGGGAGGAATAACGGGTTGGGGAGTGTATACATTTACTGGACGAACACTGGTTATCGCGTCCTGCCTGATGGACATGATGGTGTATATGACCCAAAGCGCCATTCATTCACACAACAAACCACAAATGACATACTACACATAGATTATATCTCACAAGACGATATTCACGCTGATTCTGGCTGGCAGGCTTTCATTCTTAACAAGTCACAGGGCTTCACACGCCCCGGTGTTGAGCGAATAAATGACAGCATTCGAACCTATGTGTGGGCCATCTTAGGGGCCCAGGCTCAGACTAGAACACGAATTCTGGGAACTGGAACGGCGTTTGATGCCCAGAAGCAATTCCTGGTATTAGTAGAAGAAGCCATCTCTGCGCCCGTCGATCTCGCGGCGGCCATCAAAAGATATCAGGATGTGCTACAAAACGCGAGCTCAGAAGTTAATTATGTCTTTGGAACGGGGTTGTATATGGCCCCCAGCGACATGCTGCTCCGCATTGGCCAGATAGCTGGATATAACAACATGATCATCATCGCAGAACCAGGCCTAAAGCGTGGCCTGAATACAACCATTAATGTCCCTAAGCTGCCCACCATTGCACAGCCGACGGTAGAGCTGCCCAGCATTGCTCAGCCAGCGCTGCCGACCACTAGCATAGCTGATAAGGCAGCTGGGCTGCAGCATCAAAATGAAAAGATAGCACTCATTGCTGGGGGTGTCGCAGTCGGTCTAGTGGTCCTATGGTTTGTTCACCGCAATTAGCCGCTCTCTGATAGCCAGCAGCAGCAAGCCACCGAGTGCAACCACTAATGCCCAGAGATTTCCAGCCAGCCATCCCACACCCTTACTCAAGAAGTTAAGAAGCCAGGAGATAATACCGCCTATGATTCCTGGGAGTGCCTCCGCAGCCTTACCAGCTAGCCTGGCTAGAAGGCTCGCTAGGTCTTTCAGTTTCTGCCGAATCCATTCCTTAGCCCCAGGGCCAGGTGGCGGGCCAGGTGGTGGGATAGGTGGCGGGCCAGGCGGTGGGGTAGGACCACCACCACCAGTAATGGCTAGGGTGATAGTGGAAATTAAGAGGCCGATCGCTGTGAGAATGCTCGCTATGGTGATACCCTGCTCTCGGAACAGAGTCCGCAGCCTCGCACCCAGTGTGGTGTCTTCATTGACCACCCGATGAATGGTTTCACGGATCCGACTGAATTGGGTGCGTAAGTCTTCGTGTAACTCAGCGACCTCTATTAAAAGCCTCTTCTTAGCTTCTTCAATATCGGCAATCTTTTGCTCTTGAAAGTCCCTACTCTCCTCATTGGGTGCTATCAACATTTTCCGCCGCCTTATGGCGACCTCTTTATCTTGCTGGTCGAGAATAACCAGATAGTTTGTGAGTTTACCTTTAATCGTTGTCACCGCTTTGTCAAGCGCCATGAGCCCCCGGAGTTCTCTCACTGGAGGTAAGCCTTTCTCTCCCAGGTATTGGTCTACGTGTGAGGTTTCTAAAACCCGCTGCACTTCTGGACTCGACATAGCCCGTTCTAAGATGTTGCCAACATTTGAAGCTATTTGTGGGACAGCCTGAATATCTGCACCACTTAGAGCAGCTTCTTCCTCCGCCAGATCACTAGCAGTCTCCTCAAGGATGGTGACAACCTTTGGTGGTATTTTGTCCACAAATCCCAATACCTCTCTGGTACTCACTCTGAGGTTATTCACAGCTAACGGCATGCCATTATCATACTGTGTAATCCTTTGGTGGTTAACATAGAGAGCATTCCGGCGACCCAAACGAATTTTTGTATAATCTATACCAGTTATAGGTTTGATACCCCCCATCTTCTCCACCCTTTTAAAATAGTCGTTAATAGCGCTGTTTTCTAGTTCTATGAATAAGTTGCGCTCCCCCTGTGACGTCTCCCCCTGTGACGTCTCCCCCTGTGACGGCCACTCGGTATTAACAATGCGGGGATTATCGACATCAAAATCGTCGTCGATGAAGCCTGTCTCTTCTTCCTCGCCCGTTTCAGGCCTCCCCTCTTCACCACCAAAATCAGTCAGCTCAACTCTATCCATATTAGATATTGCTACAAAGCAACAATAATAAACAACTAGCCATGTCTTCAAGTGCATATGGTCGTAAGCTTAACCCTTACCGCCGTCTCCGGGAGCCGCTCGGTGTGAAAGGATTGCGGCAAACGATAATCGTGACCAACAATCCTTCTACGATCGGTCCGAAGCAGCAGTTACTAGTTCGTTTTCCCAATCTCGGTGCACACGATGTTATCGTGCCTGGGTCGGTGCGGCTGGCATTCAATGTCGACCTCAGCTCCCCTGATGTCAACCGGTCCGTGGTCCAGAACCTCGGCCGAGCACTGGTTCAAAAGCTGACCGTCAGGCTATCGGGCAATGAAGTCTTCTCTCTTGTGGACAGTGACGTCTACAACGTCTATCTGGATCTTTGGAAGAGCCAATCGGAGCGGGCGAGCGCTGTGTATCAAGGCATCGATACAAGTACCGGCATGAATGTGACCAAGGCGCGTGTTGGTGCAGCGGATGCTGTTGTTCTGCCCCTCGCCAATGCGAGAGACGTGGCCATCGCGAAGGCCTTCAAAAACAGGTACTACATACCACTAGACTTTGAGCTGCTTGAAACGCATGCGCCCTTCTACCAATCTGCTCTTAGTGATCGGCTGGAGATTGAGTTGACCTTTAACGACGCTTCCCGTGTGATTCGCGCAACTGGTAAAGATGCCGGCAACTCCTCATACTCCCTAGAAAACATCTGTCTCGAGTACGAAGTAGTCACTGAACCCACGTTGGCCCGGCTAATTCGGAGCATGTATGAGAGCCGTATGGTGGTGTTATACGAGCGGGTCCTACGACATAGACGGATCCCTCAGAAAAAGGAGGACTCGATATGGAACATCAATCTGAACACACCCTGTAAGTCTTTGAAAGGCATTCTCCTATTATGGGAAGACCCCGCCCACCAAAAGGATTTTGCACGCCAACCAGAGTGGTTTTACAACCCACAGATCACCAAAGTTGAAGTCATCGTAGAAGGACAAGCCAATCAACTATTTGCGCACGGCTTAGCACCACACCAGCTCTGGGACGAAGCGAGGAAATTCTTCGCTGGTGGCCTCAAAAGGCACCCTGAGACAAGCGCAGTCGCCAAAGAGCTAGGATTGTTCGATGTTAGTCTAGGCGAGTACTTGACGTCAAAATTCTGCTTGTGGCTGGACTTCCGGACCTCCGACGATGACCATCTTCACGGCAGCGGCCGGCGTGTAGAGAACGGCTCTGAGGGCATCACTCTCCAGATCACGAAAGAGGCCGAACCGGCGGGGCCCCTGTACTGCTACGTTTATTTGGTTATGGACGGACAGCTGAACATCGACACCGGGAGATTCGTTAGTGCTGTTTATTAATGGAGTTCCCACTTAAGCCACACTCGGCCATCATCACAGGCCCCACATCGTGTGGTAAAACAGAATTCATTCTCGACCTCCTGGAAGGCCCGTACAGGGGTGTTTTCGAGCATATTGTAATTGCTTGCCCTTCGGTACGATACAATGAAACATACCGGGCCCGGCCGTGGGTGTGGTCAGATCGCGAGGTCTTCATATTTGACCCCGGTGATCGGCTGCTCAAATGGCTAGAGGCCTTCTATAAAATGTTTCAGGGGACACCAACGTTATACATCATTGATGACTGCAGCGCAGAGGACGCTATTGCGCAGAAGCGGACTATGTTGACTTATCTAGCTTTTAGCGGGCGACATGCCCAGCAAAGTCTGTGGGTTCAAACCCAGAAGTACAACGCCGTTGCGAAAGGCCTCAGAGCGCAGACACAATGGGTGGCGCTCTTCCATTCCAAGGATAAGGATAGCTTTGAAGACTGCCTGGATGAGAACTACATCATCCACTCTAGGGAGGAACGTGATGGGGTGCGAAAGCAACTCGAAACCAATGAGTTCTCAAAGCTGGTACTGAGGACCAAGTTCCCATTTTCTTATAAAGTGCTCAAAGCTGGTGAGGTTTGTTAGATACTAAGCATATGTTAAGCATCAGCTAAGCATATGTTAAGCAACAGCTAAGCATATGTTAAGCATCAGCTAAGCATATGTTAAGCATCAGCTAAGCATGTATGAAGCAGTGCTTTGTTACTCCGTAACAGCCTTAGTTGTATTACAACTTATATGCACATGTTGTGTGCTTGGATGGGCTGTGCATTCCTATATTAGAGTTAGACGTTGGGTATTTGCAAACGCTGTGATGGATTGTGACACCATACTCGACCAGCTGTTACGTGAAGAGGCAAAGCCGGTAGAGTCTGCTCCGGAACCTACAACAACACCACAGTCCGGACATGCATCACCACCTACCACAACGCCACAGTCCGGACATGCGTTGCATCGTGAAAGGCTGGCAGCACTTGCGGCTGGGGGGCGTGCCGGGCAGTACATAGGCGGTAAGTACTCCAAACTTACAATGGAACAGGTTGAGGCCTTGCCTGATCAAGAAATTGAGAAGCTATATGCGAGGCATGAGGCGAGGCTTGGAGCTGCAATTACAAAGACCCTAGGCACGGCTATGTTACAGATGTACGCACAAGTGGCAAGTATGTTCCTCCCCATTGCTGATAATCAAGCTTTGGTGACAGACCTGGAGGCCGACCCGTTTCTAGGGCATGCGCTAAACACAGTTACATGTGAACTCTACCATAAGTTCGGTATGTGCTTAGCACCTGCAACTGTCGCGCTAGCAACTTTTAGGCACTGCCATTTTGGACATATCTGTCCTAAGCAAGAACAAGATGGAGGAGGAGACCCCCGAAATTTCTCCACAGGAGACACTAGTGACGAAGGACCCCAGGAAAGTTGCTGCTGGGAAGAGAGGAGCTGCTGCCCGAAAGAGTCGTGAAGCAGAGAGGCTGTCTCTAGCTCTGCAGCAGGCTGTTCGTGAGAAGAAACGAAAGTTAGCCCCCGAGCATGAGCAGGCCCCACCACCGCTGTTTCCAATAGTGCCAGTTGATTACCGTGGCTGGACTCCCTGGATTATCGGAGTGGCTGGCGTTGTCGTTGTCGTCGGAGTAATTAGGCAGAAAATGCGGCGGACTAAAGCACATGCCCCGCCTGCGCACTCCAAGCGACCGGAGACTAACATATTAAAGAATAGAGATCCATTTTATATGGAATAATGGCAGGCGTTGACGGGAAAGCTATTGTTAACGCCGTTTACCACGGCGCTGTGGTGGCCGCGCTTACGGTAGGCACCGCAAAACTGACCAAGGTGATTTTCAAAGGGGCAACCTTGCCCAAGCTAGACGCTGATATGTATGACCTTGGGATGATGGTTTTAGACACGTCCATCGCCTTAGCACTCCGAGATTTGCTTATCAAAGAGGGCTTGATCCCCGCTGATATATTGCATAAACCCTTACAGTATCAGCCCCGCTAGCTATGGCCTCTGTCGCAATGATGATAGGGGGCGCTGTTGTCAATGCCCTCGCGTTTACGGGGGGCAACTACCTCTTTTCCAAGCTAGGGCATGCGGACGCCCATGAAGAAATGAGGCGGCACGATGAGGCTGTCGAGCGGCTACAGGCGGCCCAGGCTGAGTGGATGAGAAAGAGAACCGCGCGGCTGGACTGGCTCAACGATGAGCTACAGCGCGAAGGCCACGCCGTTCACTCTTTCCAGGATGTCGACCAGGCCATGCGGGAATACAGCCTGATCTCTGGCAAACGTGTCGAGCCCCTCGAGCCTGAACCTCGCCTGTCGGATTTCTATGTGCCATCAGAGCCGCAGAAAGACCGCGAGATCACTTTTATCCTTCTTGGGCTGGCAGCGACTGGTATTGTTGCTTATAAGTTGCTTTAGAGATTGACCGCTACTACCAAAATGAAAGATCTGGAGGATATCTACTACAGCCCTCAGGGCTACTGAAAGGCTTGGCGGCCATTAAGAAGCTAGCTGCTGCAGCTAATGTTTCGGAGGATGTTGCCCGAGACTGGCTCAAGAAGCAAGCTATTTTTCAGATCTATTTACCCGCTCCTCGTTACATTCCGCGGCCATCTATTGATGAAGATAGACCGAATGCCGTCCATCAGGCTGACTTGCTCTACCTACCACATGACCGGGTTGGTCGTAAGACATTTAAGTATGCCTTGACAGTTGTGGATGTTGCCTCACGGTTTAAGGAAGCAGAGGCTTTGACAGACAAGAGCAGTGAAGGGGTGGCTTTGGCCCTAGAGCGAATTTACAAACGCGGGCCACTCAAATGGCCACGGCTTCTGCAGATTGATCCGGGGCGTGAGTTTATGGGTGCTGTGAGCCAGCTGGCAGCAAAGCATAAGACACAGATACGGCGTGGAGAAGCTGGGAATCACCGGCAGCAGGCGATCGTCGAGAGGTTCAATCGCACTCTGGCGGAGAGACTGTTCGGTGCCCAGTACGCCCAAGAGTTACTACTGGCGGCTCGAGGGTCCTCTGAACGTTCAGCTGAATGGGTTCGGGCTCTTCCTCAGGTGGTCGCGGCTCTTAACGGTGAGGTGACTCGTTTGACGGGTCGGAAGCCGGTTGATGCCATTAAGGACACTTCAGTATCCCATTCACCGGCCGCTCCTGCTCACCGTACTATCGGCCTCAAGGAGCCTGTGATTCCGTCTGAGGCTCTAGTTCGGTATCTGTATGCAAGCTCGCCTGGGGAGCATGAGCTTGAAGGTGGCCGGCGCCGGGCGACTGATCCTTCGTGGTCATTAACAGTACACGAGATTCGTAGAACAGTATGCCAGGATGGGCGGCCTGCGCTGTACTACCTGGTGGATGGGCCAGCGCGGGGCTTCGTTCGCGAAGAGCTGATGATTGTTCCTCCCGACACCCAAATGCCTCCTGACCGGATCCTCCCTAAGCGATGAGGCCCAGGCTGGCGATCTGCCCGTTATACATCCCTCGGTTCTCTACTCTATGGACTTCTACCTCGTAGATGGACCAGCTCGTGGATGTGAGGAGCTCCACAGCTACTCCCTAGCAGGATTCTAGGTAGCCGTAGGCCCTAGTGTTGATACCATCAGCACAAATCCATTTTTTCGTGTCCATGGGGCTCAGAGATGTTTTGTTCATCTCATAAACCCCTATCTGGTGGCCCTTGCTTCGTATGGCAACCTGTGTGTGCTTGTATTCCCGCTGACCGAACAGACTGTCCTTGTAGTGTTCGTGTCTGAGGTCCTTCTTCACAACTGCCCGAGCCACTCCTTTGGCTTTCTTGATGTTGGCGGCCTCCTCTAGGATTGAGTACATCTTTGGTCTGAGACCGACGAACTCAGCTATCGAGCGGCCGTTGCATTCATCTTTGAATTTGCCGACCACCTTTTTATTCGCAGTCGAATGGTTGGGGTGGTCACGCGGATAATCTGAGAAGTCGTACCAGTCGGGGTGAGTCTTCATGTCCGCGTACACATCCTCAGTCTCCACCTGAAGTAGAAGGGAGTCAGTATCAGTGTAGCAGAGCTGGAGTCTATTACCGTATTGGGGTTTAAGCCGATTGTACCAGAAGTCGTACATGAGGTACTTGGATTGGTCCAGGATGGCCTGCCCACAATAGACTGGTTTATTCAGCTGGACCTTGTTCTTGATGCTGTGCACCGCCACCAGTCCACCGTTGAAGATTCTACACGATTCGTAGTTGGGGCTGGCGATTAATTTTCGGAGTCGGTCAGTCTCGGTGCCTCTGATAAGGTTGACTCTGATGCGTTTGCGAACATTCTCCATACTCTTCCCAAAGACGGCATTGTTCATCAGCTTGAAGAAGTCCTTCTCAAATTCCGACTTGGCTTGGGCTCGTAGAGAGGTGTTCATCTCTATGTAGGGCTTCATCCATTGGGACTGATTGAACTTGATGGCTCGGTGGATCTGGGTGACCTCTAGACCGAGGCTGTGATAGAGTTTGAGATTGCGGTAGTGGACGACGTATCGCTCCTTGTTGTGGAGATGAGGTACCAGCTTTGTTTGCTCCGTGAACTTACCCCCCAGTTTGTTCTGGAGCTCGCGCTGATAGCTGCTCAACCAGGCCTCTGGGATGGTCATGGTTTCTGGAGCTAGCGGATAGTCACTGTGGGCTTCATGTAGGTGCGCTGGGTACTTCAAATCAACCTCAACAAGCCATCCCTCTGGGGCGTTGTCGGGGGTGTTGAGTACCTCCTCGAGAGTTGGATTGGCCCATTGGAACCCTCCGGTGGGGAGGTATTCCATCATGGCCCACCCATACAGGTTATTTGCATCTAGGTACATGATCCACGAATTGGGTGTTGTGGGGTCATAGTCTGAAGTCTTGGGGTTGTTGGCCTTAGCATACCGCTTGGAGACCATGGCCACACCCCCTCGGAGTCCCTTCTCAAAGAGGAGGTGCATATCCAAGTCGGTTAGGAGCTCGAGTTGCACCTTCGTCTTTTTTAGGAGTGCGTCCCATGCCAGGCCGGGTGCACTGATGTAGTGGGCTGGGTCGAGCTGATATACCTCCATGCAGGTGTCTCGGAATGCCTCGAATATATCAGCCAACAGACTGACGTCTGTTTTCAGGTATAGGTCATGGTAGCCTCCGAGTGTTTTGCAATCGAGCTCCTGCCACACTTTCTGGGCGTGGGCATAGTCAGAGTCACTGATTCCTTCTCGGGTGAGCTTGCTGTAGAATGCCTCTTTGGGTGGTAGGCGGTCCTCTGCAAAGCGCTCGAAGCTGTCCATATATTCGTAGGGGTATACACCCTTACGGAGAAGGAGATGTGACTGGCTCTGGCATAGCGTGGTCCTGAACTTGTTCATTAAGACAGCCCAGGGGGTGTGCTTCTCAGTGTTGCACGTCTCACATCTTGAGATTATATCGTTGCCTCTACGTGTCAGAGCCATTGATTTACCGCAGTGTGTCAGCTCGCTGAGGTTCCCTACCAGGGTGTCTAGAGAGCTATTCATGAACTGTAGACTGTCAATGAATTGCAGCTGACCGATGGTGAAGGAGGCGTACTTCTCTATGGTGTTTGGTATGCAGGTGATTGTTGTGTTGTCTACTTGTTTGGTTTGCCATTGGCCGTTTTTCTTCTTCTTGTAGACCGTTCTTTTTCCCCAGTCCAGACGGCCGGCCGCTTGCATGATGATGTGGGAGTCGTATCCTCTGAGGTTGTGAAAGACTACAGGTATCCTCAGCTTGTCTCTATTGATGCGCCATGCTAGATTACAGACATTGTGGGCAGCGCCCCGGTATTTGCCTGTAATATGGCAGTGGTCTCTCACCTTGTCCTCCTCCAGCGGCTCTTTACAGATGTGGCAGGTGGTGGCGGAGGCAAAGTCTTCACGGTCTTTTTGCCCCAGCACCATGAGAGCCGGCCGCTGTAACTTGTGGTGGATGGTGGCCTGCTCTTGTCCCAAGCGTTTGAGGAATTCGTCTGCAGCATCCTCCCCCCGATATACGACAGGGTTTGTGGTGAGCCCGTCGCAGCGTACAATGGTGTAGCCGAAGCCGCAGGGGGGCTGCTCAGCAAGTTGGCGCGTGTTGCTCTGGCTTGGATCCATTGCCGCACCATGTACTGGAACGTTCAAGGTCTCAAAGTCTGCGTATATGATGTATGGCGCCCTCATCTGTTTCTGGAGGGACTTGAAATTCATCTTTCCCTCTTTAGGCATGACATTCACCTGGCAGGCTGTGTTGATGCCTTGGCAGAGTGGCACATGTTGGTCCAAGGTTTCCTGAGAGGAGTGTACATGGAGACAGTTGAGACATGGATACTTCTTACCCCTATGTTTGCTGTTTCCATATAGAAGCCGCCCCACATCCTTGACCCAGACATAGTGCCTATTCTCATCCTTACATAGGAGCAAGAGGTTGATTTGGTTGCGCTGGAGTGTGTTGGTCCGGAGTATGGTTGGTCCTTTGTTCCACCCAAAGACTCTGATGGCTATGGTAGGATTCTGGTTTTCAAACTTCGCAATGCTGGTCAGCTGCACTGGGAACTCGATTCCTTCAAAGTTTAGCTCTCCCAGGTGGGCGCTATAATTGTTGAGCCTATCAGGATGCTCTCCATGCGCTACTGGGTAGAGCGCTGAGAGTATGGCCCATTCAAAGCAGCGGTTGTCCTCATTCTTTACATTCACAACACTACGTGGTGGAATGAAGCTGGGAGTCGCGAAGTAGCTAGAGCCTCGGAATGGTTGGTATTTTACTATGTAGAGGTCGAGCTGCACACACTCATCATAGTGCCAATCCGAGCCCTGTTCGGTGAAGCATTCACTGTCAGCGAATATCTTGGCTCTGGCGAGCTTCAGCCCCTCATCAATTTCCCCCTCGTGCAGTACTTCATAGTTCCTGCTTCCATGGGTGGCGATTGCCGTAATCTGTTCGCCTTCTGGGGTGGTGCGATAGTATTTTAGATGGAGATACAGCTGCATTTTAACACTGCCATAATCCCCCAACCCTTTTACCACCAGGGCTTTGATGGCGGGCTCCATCGAAAACATAAATAGTCCAGGCTCATCATAGTCGACGCTACCTTCTGGGACGCTTGCTTCATATTTTCTCAGGCTCCCCTCAATCTCCCGGGTGAGTTTCAATTCGGGTGCATTGCGAATTAGCTCAGCCAACTCCTCATCCGTTTCCTCTCGCACACTATCAGCTCGGGCAAGGAACTCTGCTTCGAGGTCGGCGTGGCGTTGAGCACGCTGCCGGGCGCGGTGTCGTCGCTCGGCGACGATCGCGGCTCGGTCCGCGGCGGTACCATATACAAATCTCAGGGCGGTGGTAATCCCTGCTTCAAGTCGTGCCCCTTGTAGGTTGGGGTTCTTCTCGAGCAGGGTGGCCCGAGCCATCTCACGCGCTCTGGATATTTCCCCCTCAAGAACGGCCTTCCTCCTCCCACTGTATGGCATGCCATACTCGCGGGCTTGCTGTTTCAACTGAATCAGCGTAGGCATGGCTAAATACACAGATCTGTCAGTCTCTAACAGGTGAGTGTGTACGTACAGTGGATAGTTCCATGTCTCTAATTGACTTTTATATTTCTGTGATCATAGCCAATCGCTTAAACTCGGCGTTAAAAGGCTTTACCTTTTCATGGTACCATGTTCGGCGATTGGCTGCGTTATAACCACACTCCTTACAAATTGATAGATAGTTTGTGACCCCCCTCCCACAGCTTCTGCACGGTTTGGTACATGAACCCTTCCGTATTAGCACTGCATGGACTTTGCAGTAGTCCCTCATACAACTCCGATTGCAGGGCTCTGTGGAACGTAGCCGTAGCCACTTACAACTGTTCTTCGCGGTGCGCATCTTGGTATGTCTGTAGATGATACACTCTAAATCGATGGCTCGGTCGCCATGCGTGCGCTCCGGGATACAGAGGACGGCCCGGTCGGGCGGTCGCGCCCCGGGGCCCTGGGGGGTGGGGCCCCCGGGGGTTGGGTCCCTAGGGGGCTTTCTTTTGGCGCTCCTGTAGTGCCCCGACCCTTTTGGTCCCCGGGGGCTTTCTTTTGGCGCTCCTGTAGTGCCCCGACCTTTTTGGCCCCAAACCCCCAATTGACATCTACTATCCTTATTGCACCCCAATCAAATTTGATGATTCACCAACTGCTCTAACAGTTGCTTATTATTCGTGCTAGTATAAGTATGATTCACTTTTATGAATCAAGTGTGCTTATGACCTCATGTCTCTCATATTGTACCACAATTTCTGATATTAAACAAAGTCGAAGGCCTCATTGTAATCATGAAGCAAGTATGTAGATCTACATTGTAGTCTCTGCATTTCTCAAAGATGCTACTCGTGAATAAGATATGTTTCCTAGTTCTTATGCCTTTTAGAAACCTACCTGTACTTTGTGTATTTCATATTCTAACTCACCTTCATTTCTCTATGGGACGATTCACACAGGAAGTCTCCTAACATGACTTATTAATGCCATAGTAAGATAATAATAAGGTCTAAGTCAGATATGACTGAGCTACCGTGTAACAGTAGACGGTACTAACGCCTTTCTGGTAGCACTGATTGTTGGGCGGCGCTCACCAAACCCGACACCCCGTATTGTGCCAAAGGCTTCGGTCGAAGGAGCGCAGTTGGAAGGGTACAAGCCTTATCCTAGTGGACATGCTACCTAAAGATTAAATCTCACGGCAGGGTAGACCAGGCCCTAAGTCTTGGTCGGCAACTGGTCTAGGATCGAAGTTCAGACAGGCGGACAGTTAGAGCATTACTTTGCTGATGTTTGTAGTTTATCAGCAATTATTTCAGTCGTTCATGTTTTCAATCCATACAGCAGTACTGAGTTAACGTTAGAGTTTAATATTCTAAGTCGGGTGCTAGATTTAATTTCTTTCGTCTTCCAAATCTTGTCCAGTGCTAAGAAATATTTTCTTCCCTTTTGTCTTCTTATTTTGACATCTCCATTTTTTGTCTACATTTGTACCCAAATAGGTGTTTAATTTTACCTTTTGAAGTGATGTGCCACCACTGTAGATCACAGTATCATTTGCTTGATTTATTCTCATCATGTTTGTGTTTCCCTAATTAATGTTTAGATCTAATTGTTTTACTCTTCTATCAAGAGTGTTTAGTTTATTTTGCATCTGTTTGCGTGTGTCAGACAAAAGGGAGATATCGTCAGCGAAGTCAAAATCATGGGGCTAAATTGTCTTGGTCCATTGTTTTCCATTTTCGGCAGTAGTTATTGCTGTCTGTTTAATCCAGTTTATAGTTAATAAAATTGACAACAGGCATCCATGTCTCAATGCTGTTTTTTTTTTTTTTTTTTTTTTTTTTTGTGTGCAATTGTATATTAAATTTCCCCTCACGAAGAACACTATACTTCATGTCTTGATATGTTACCCTTATTAAGTTAATGATTTTCTGTAGGATCCCATATTGTCTCGTCAATTTCTACCAGGATTCCATATCAACGCTGTTAAAGATTCGAACCCAAGCCATACAGGCGACAGGTGAACGCCAAGCCACTTACACAACTGTGGCTCTCAGTAATAACAATCTTCTATCACTTTCACTCTCCTGCAAGTCCCGTTTCACATCTTGGTAATCTGTGGCTGCTGGTTTTCTACGGACTGCCGCTTCCATCGACGATGTACTATATTTTTCGTGACAGACGTTTGTGTTAGCATTCTGACAGCGGCATTATGCATAGTATATGTTTGCGGGCTGTTGGTTTGTCGAGACTCCTGTCTGTTCCACTTTTCCCATGGAGCAGTAATGGCCATTTGTTGTGATATTCATTGGCACAGGAACAGAACATAATGGGGTGACCCTTTGCCGTGAAGTTGGAACCGCAACTAACTAACTATTTACCAGATATCTTTCACTCCAGGTTGCTTCTATGTCTTCTTTCTCCCAGACTCTGCTTAATCATTGTTATAGTAACGCGGTTGTTAGATAGACAGGAAATAACTAAACGAAGGACAACTTGGAGCAAGTTGATTGAGGGTACAAGCAGCAATAGGGCATTCAGGGAGGCCAAAGAAGAAAATGTACTTCTTGAGTTTCAACTTAACTTTGCTTAACAACATACGGCGATGTCTAACGCAATCCATCCATCATGTGCCATGCCGGAAAGCGTGGGCTGTCATGACTCGCTATTTCACTCGATCACCAGAGTCATGGATCAGCTCAGTGTTCCTGTCTCGACCATGCCATTTTGCCAAGCCATCCAGGGATTTACTTCTCGGTCTTCCCCTTGGTCTGTTCCCTTCGATCTTGCCAGTTGTCACCAAGTTCTCCAATTCATTTCTTCTCATAACATGTCCAACAAATTTTGACTGTCTACGTCTAATTTCTCTAATCATATTTACGATTTTCATTTGTTTCCTGTAGTACTTGTGGTCATTTGTTTTTCTGTCTGTCCATGGAAGTCTTTGCATTTTCCCCAGAAACCACATTTCTACAGCCATTAGATGGCTTTCTCTAGCTTGACTGCTCATTGTCCAAGTTTCACATCCATACAAAAGTACGGCTTCAGGTAGCACATCAACACTCTTTTTCTCGTTTCAATTGACATCTTTTTATTGGTCAGTATGTTTTTCATCTTGCTAAAGGCTACTTTCGCCATGGCGATTCTTGTTCTAATCTCTTCAAGGCATCTCCCATCAGATGTTATGACTGTTCCGAGATAACTGTATCGATTCAGTTGTTGAAGAATATTCCCATTTACTAGTATATTACATTGTGGTGCTTCTTTCTTCCCAGTGACGACAATAATTTGTGTCTTTTTACAATTTAATTCTATCCCCAGTTGTTCACTGTGTGCAACAACCGCATTTACTAATTGTTGCAGATCCTTCTCATTGTCTGCAAATAAGACTGTATCATCTGCATATCTAATGTTATTGATGTTTCGTCATCCAATGATGGGTCCATTTATGTCTTCTATATTTCTGAAAATATTTTCACTGTATAGGGAAAAAAAGATCTGGAGACATTACACATCCCTGTCTAACAACTCTCTTAATAGGCTGATATTGTCCCACTTCATTATCAATCTTTATGGCAGCGTATTGTTTCCAATATATGTTTTTCATAAGTCTAATTTCTTTCCCATTAATTTGTAGGTCTGCAAGCATATCTACCATGTTGACATGTCTTACTCTATCGAAAGCCTTTGTATAGTCAATAAAGCAATGTTGTATATTTTTGTTTACTTCTATAGAACGTTCAATAACTGATCGCAGCATATACACAGCATTTACTGTACCCTTTCCTTCTACAAACCCACATTGTTCTTCCCCTATTTCAGGTTTTATTTTCTTTCTTACTCTTTGCCTGATAACTCGTAGCACAATCTTCGTGATGTGAATCATTATACTGATTGTTATATTTTGATCACATTCCAATGCTCCTAATTTCTTTGGGATTGCAATAAATACATAATTACATAATTCAGAAGGTATATCTCCGGTATCATATAATGTGTTCAGCAGTCTGGTGACTTGATCTATTCCATATTCGTTTAAAGCTTTAACCATTTCGGTTGTGATGTTATCTGAACCGTGGGTCTTGCCAGCTTTCATGTGTTTTAGAACATTCCAAACCTCCATCTTCAAAATTGGCGGTCCTTCTGTATTAAATCAAATATCACACTGTTCATCTCTGTTATCATCATAAAGATTTTTTCACATAATCTAACCATTCATGTAGAATCTGATCTTTTTCTATTATGATCTTGCCATCTTTAGTTTTTAGACAGCCTGCTGATGTTCTTGTTCTTTTATTAGTAAGTTCCTGAATTCTTTTGTGCACCAATTTGGTATTTAGACTGTTGTGTTGCTTTTCAATTTCTATGCAATTTTTCTCAAACCATGCTTCTTTTGCCTCCTTACATAATATTCTGACTTGTCTGCGAATTTCTTCATATTTGGCAGGGTTATTTCTGTTGAGTCTTCTTGTCTCCATTAGTTGTAAAATTTCTTCAGACATCCATTTCTTACCACCCACCTTCTTTAATTTTGGAATAGTTGTTTCTGCTGCCAAACTGATTGAATTATCGACATTTCCCATTGATAATCCACACTCTGAAATAGGATCTCTAGATCAGACAATACATCAAATCTATTCTGTACTTCTATGGAGAATTTGTTTTTTATTTCCATGTCATTTCTCAATGTACACAGATCATATTTAGTGTTTCCTGTTATATACTTGACTTTCTTTAACTTTACTCTCAATGTACCTGTAAGTAATCTGTGGTCACGATATCAATCAGCACTGGGAACAACTGTTTTTGCTATTGTTAACGCATTTCGAAACCTTCTGCTAATCAAAATGTAGTCAATCTGGTTTCTACTCCCGCTATCAGGACTCCTCCATGTCCATAATCCTCTAGGGTGTTGTTTAAACAAGGTGTTTCCTACAATCATTTCCTGCTATTTTGCCCACTCTGCAAGTCTATATCCTATTTCGTTTCTCTCTCCCAAACCATGGTTTCCTACTGTGTATCTATCGCCTTGATTTCCTATTTTTGCATTGAAGTGCCCTATTATGACGTTTATTTCTGAATTTTTACATTTCTTTAAAGCAGACTCAATGTAATTATAAAATTACTCTATACTATCTTCACTTGATTCCCCCGTTGAGGCATATATTTGAATAACGTTTATGCTAAAAGGTCTGCTGCTTAATTTAACTAGTAGAACTCTGTCTGACACCGCCCAATATCTTGAACAGATTTTGATGTCTGTCGATCCAAGATAATTGCCACCCCTCTCTGTCAATCTTCTCCTCCAGAATAAATAATCTTTAAATCTTCTTCTATCTGAATGCCTGCTCCTGTCCATCTCGTTTCGCACATCGCTAAAATATTAATTTTCTCTCTTTCTATTTCTTGTTTGATGTTTTCTAATTTTTGTTGTCGTCGTTTAACGTTCTAACATTCCATGTTGCTAATATTAATGTCTCTGTCCTTGTCTTACCGTGATCTGTAGTTAGACGAATCATAATGAACTAGGCACTATTAAAGTAGGTAGTTTGTCGTTGCTTTCCTTTCTTGGCAGTGACCATACTGGCCGGGGACCGCAACCATTGTCTCGTGAAATTGCTATAATTATGAGCAATTCGGCACACCACTCTAACACTCGTATTTTAATGTAAAACCCTGATATAATTTCTTTGTGATTCATTATGAAAATCTGACTGCATGTTATAGTAAAGAAGTGGCTTATTATATCAGCGTAGTGGGTTGTTACACAGTTGTTGTCTCGCATTGTAATGAACTGAAAGCTCAAAATGAAATTTCACAGCTAAATATTATGGCTTCATTATTTACTATAAAAAGCAACACACTCATCATATAAACAAGACAATATCAAAGTGAAAAACAAAACTCCACTTTTCTCTGGGAAACAAGTTTAACTTTATTGCCTCTGTATATGTCTGGACGGGCTAGCGCAGTGGATGACACGCTTGCCTGTCGGCCTGGTAAAAATAGTAATGGACAAGTTCTCACCGACATTAAAGATCAAATACACACGTAGACTAAATAGAGGAACTTCTAAACATACCAGCCATAACAGACAGTTCAAATAGCAATTATATCTAAATATGTATAGATTAAAGACAAGGCTAGTGAAAAAATATCAAGCAAATGATAACCCGATCACCCTAGGTGAAACCTAACATCAAGAGGAGGTAGCCATGTAGACAATGATCAGTACAGATACAAACAGAAAAGTCAGGATACTGAACACAAGAGGAGATTTCATGACAGTTAGAAATTGGTGAAGTCAAAAGACATTAAATTGTGTAGTAAACGTATAATATTTGACGAGCAATGCTATTATCATGTAAACAACTAACATTTGTGAACTGGTGTCTGCGCAAAATAGAAGAGTTAAACTAGTAAGACAGATTCACAAATGCCGAACTGACAGAGATAACTAAATAAATTCTAGCAACTCAAGAGGCGAGGCAAATCGCTGGCAGTGGGTAGGACACAGATGTGAAAACATGTTAATAATATAACTAGACGTGGCAGTGGGTAGGACACAGATGTGAAAACATGTGAATAATATAACTAGACGCTGGCAGTGGGTAGACACAGATGTGAAAACATGTTAATAATATAACTAGACGCTGGCAGTGGGTAGACACAGATGTGAAAACATGTTAATAATATAACTAGACGTGGCAGTGGGTGGGACACAGATGTGAAAACATGTTAATAATATAACTAGACGCTGGCAGTGGGTAGACACAAATGTGAAAACATGTTAATAATATAACTAGACGCTGGCAGTGGGTGGAACACAGATGTGAAAACATGTTAATAATATAACTAGACGCTGGCAGTGGGTAGACACAGATGTGAAAACATGTTAATAATATAACTAGACGTGGCAGTGGGTGGGACACAGATGTGAAAACATGTTAATAATATAACTAGACGCTGGCAGTGGGTAGACACAAATGTGAAAACATGTTAATAATATAACTAGACGCTGGCAGTGGGTGGAACACAGATATGAAAACATGTTAATAATATAACTAGACGCTGGCAGTGGGTAGACACAAATGTGAAAACATGTTAATAATATAACTAGACGCTGGCAGTGGGTGGAACACAGATGTGAAAACATGTTAATAATATAACTAGACGCTGGCAGTGGGTGGGACAGAGATGTGAAAACATGTTAATAATATAACTAGACGCTGGCAGTGGGTAGACACAGATGTGAAAACATGTTAATAATATAACAAGACGTGGCAGTGGGTGGGACACAGATGTGAAAACATGTTAATAATATAACTAGACGCTGGCAGTGGGTAGACACAAATGTGAAAACATGTTAATAATATAACTAGACGCTGGCAGTGGGTAGACACAAATGTGAAAACATGTTAATAATATAACTAGACGCTGGCAGTGGGTGGAACACAGATGTGAAAACATGTTAATAATATAACTAGACGCTGGCAGTGGGTGGAACACAGATGTGAAAACATGTTAATAATATAACTAGACGTGGCAGTGGGTAGACACAGACGTGAAAACATGTTAATAATATAACTAGACGCTGGCAGTGGGTAGACACAGATGTGAAAACATGTTAATAATATAACTAGATGTGGCAGTGGGTAGACACAGATGTGAAAACATGTTAATAATATAACTAGACGTGGCAGTGGGTAGACACAGATGTGAAAACATGTTAATAATATAACTAGACGCTGGCAGTGGGTAGACACAGATGTGAAAACATGTTAATAATATAACTAGACGCTGGCAGTTGGTAGACACAGATGTGAAAATATGTTAATAATATAAGTAGACGCTGGCAGTGGGTAGACACAGATGTGAAAATATGTTAATAATATAAGTAGACGCTGGCAGTGGGTAGACACAGATGTGAACATATGTTAATAATATAAGTAGACGCTGGCAGTGGGTAGATACAGATGTGAAAACATGTTAATAATATAAGTAGACGCTGGCAGTGGGTGGGACAGAGATGTGAAAACATGTTAATAATATAACTAGACGCTGGCAGTGGGTGGGACAGAGATGTGAAAACATGTTAATAATATAACTAGACGCTGGCAGTGGGTGGAACACAGATGTGAAAACATGTTAATAATATAACTAGACGCTGGCAGTGGGTAGACACAAATGTGAAAACATGTTAATAATATAACTAGACGCTGGCAGTGGGTGGAACACAGATGTGAAAACATGTTAATAATATAACTAGGCGCTGGCAGTGGGTGGAACACAGATGTGAAAACATGTTAATAATATAACTAGACGTGGCAGTGGGTAGACACAGACGTGAAAACATGTTAATAATATAACTAGACGCTGGCAGTGGGTAGACACAGATGTGAAAACATGTTAATAATATAACTAGATGTGGCAGTGGGTAGACACAGATGTGAAAACATGTTAATAATATAACTAGACGTGGCAGTGGGTAGACACAGATGTGAAAACATGTTAATAATATAACTAGACGCTGGCAGTGGGTAGACACAGATGTGAAAACATGTTAATAATATAACTAGACGTGGCAGTGGGTAGACAAAGATGTGAAAACATGTTAATAATATAACTAGACGTGCCAGTGGGTAGACACAGATGTGAAAACATGTTAATAATATAACTAGACGCTGGCAGTGGGTAGACACAGATGTGAAAATATGTTAATAATATAAGTAGACGCTGGCAGTGGGTAGACACAGATGTGAAAATATGTTAATAATTTAAGTAGACGCTGGCAGTGGGTAGATACAGATGTGAAAACATGTTAATAATATAACTAGACGCTGGCAGTGGGTGGGACAGAGATGTGAAAACATGTTAATAATATAACTAGACGCTGGCAGTGAGTGGGACAGAGATGTGAAAACATGTTAATAATATAACTAGACGCTGGCAGTGGGTAGACACAGATGTGAAAACATGTTAATAATATAACTAGACGCTGGCAGTGGGTGGAACACAGATGTGAAAACATGTTAATAATATACCGAGAAAGCCCTTTCTATTGATGCAATGTGACAACAGAAATAGATTTGTGTCTACACCAAACATAGAAGACAAAGAGAAACATTGTCATACAGTATGTGCAGTATTCTTGTACTCATACAAATTCGGGGTTTAGGAGTAGTTTAGAGGAAGTGATTCCGACTCTTGACCCCCAAAAGAGCCTGGTTTGAATACAACTGATGACAAACTATTCGGGAACACTTTCTTCAGTAGATCCTGACGGTCTCATATTACCTCCACGGGCAATTAGAAATCGTTAAGTAACCCGGTACAGGCAGTATCTTGACAATATGTCAATCTGTTCACAAAAGAATATGTATAATATGAGTGAATTCTGGTTTAAATACACCACTATCTTTAGAGAAATTTGACGTAGACAGTCACGGTTGTTTGGACACTTTATGATAAGAAATAAATTAGAGAACTTGGTGACAACTGACAAGATTGAGGGGAAGAGAACAATGGAAAGACAGAGAAGTAAATACCCGGATGGCTTGGTAAATACCCCGTGTGGTCGAGACAAGAATACTGAGCTGATACATGACTCTGGTGATAGCGTGAGATGGCAAAACATGACCGCCTACGCTTATCGGCATGACACATGAAGATGATCCTCGTTGTGTCACAGAGTTTGTGTTTCGGGCGATGACTTTTCTAATATAATCTGAGAGAAAATGATCAGTGTCCCTATGCATTGTGTCAGGTGCATTCAAGATAATATTGCTACGTATTTAATCAATTAATCGGGGCCCCACAGAAGAACTCCTTCCAGATTAACAAATTAATAAATATCATTGAGAACTATCTACGTGAAAACTGTAGTCCTACACGCTCGGTCATGAAAGGGCGCTTGAGTTCAATCCGGACTGAGTAACTCTATCTGAATTCGCTCTGTTTGAAGTTATGGCATGGCGGGAAAGGGTCAGGTAACTCTGGTGGCAAGAGTCCACGCTTGACCAGCTGTTCTCGTTGGTGTAGAAGCCTATAAAAGTGTTCGTAGTTGAACGTTGGTGCTGGATTTCTATGCTGGGGTTTTTGCTGTGGAGAGGATTGAATAATTTATGAATTCAGTGACGATATTCAAATCACAATGCAGTGGTCATAGCTGTATTGTTGTGGTGAAATCAATAATCTTCCTGCCCACAATCCCATTGCTGCCAGATAAATTCCCCCCATGGCGGCAGGGATTTGTTTCCTGCCACTAGACACAGATTCCAGCTAATCATGAGATAGGGGAATACACCCTGGCTCTGGATAGGACACACATTGAGAAAGCTTTAGAATAGTATGCCTATACAATTATTTCTATGGAACTTACATGGCAAACGAAATAGAGGGATAGGTAACAGCACACGGAGAAGAGAATTAGATTCATGTTAACGACATGGTAGGACATGAAGCGAGATACAGAAGACAGCAAATAATAGGGTGGTTTGGCGTGCGTTGGATGAGATGATGCTTCAACATGAGATGAAGGGCAGCAACAGCAGCAGAAGAACGCTCACGAGTACTGGCCAGACTACTGCAATGGATTGACACAATTTTGCAGTTCCGATACAATTTACTATAGGATGGCGTCAACAAAGAAATACCCGCAGTTATAATAACACTATTACACCTTATATTATTCTCATAGGGGGCATTAAAAAAAAAAGAACTGAGCTCCCAGATCAACACAGTCTAATATGGGTACTAAATATTTTACGGGAATTAAAGGCGGCCCGCGTGATACTGACATCATCATCCGACCAGGTAGTACTACTCGTGTATAGAAATATGGTACTGGCAACATATACTCAATACGCGTAAATATGTGTACACGGCTCCATAACTTACCCTATAACAGTGGTTCTCAACCTGTGGGGAATCCCCCCTCCCCACTCCCAGAAGGGGAGGGGGGCATTTTAGGGTTTCGGGGGGGGGGGGAAGATTAAGATTATTTCAAGATCGCTTTAATACAAAAACCAGTTACTTGATATTGTTTTTCCCTCTAAATTCTACGGTTCTGTACTTCTCGCCCTAATGAAATTCGTTTTACAACGTAAGTAGACCCGCAAATAACGTTTTATGCAGATGTCTAGACTTGTTCTAGTATGTGTTATTAAATTTAGCTTCAATTTTTATATATACTGTGTAAGGGTGGGGGATTTATAGGGAGGGGGGGGGGGTGGATGACGTTCTGAACATATGGTAGAGGGGGGGGGGACATGGGCCAAAAAGATTTAGAACCACTGCCCTATAATGTTATAATGTGCAGAGTCATTCACTATGAACTAGCAGTTAGAAGGAAGAAGATGTGCTGTGAAAATACGATTATATAAATATGAGGCAAATATCGAGAAAGATTAAATGTAAGTCTTAAATAGGCTAGTATAACAGTAAGGGATTTAGGTTAGTAGTTAGAGAGTTAATGAATGCTGCGCATTCATTAACTAATGGGGAAATAAAGTTAGTGAACACGTGAGCACGAATGGGTTTAGGTATCCAGGGGTTGCTCACGCGTCACTGGGGATTCGGCCATGAGAAGAACAACAAAGATGTCTGTATTTACTTCGGCAGCATGAAAATGTAATTGATTAACTCAATAAACCTTTTATACACTACAACGCGGAGTTTGTCATCTATATTGATGTCAGCCACTAACGATTCACAGCCAGGCCATGTTCACACTGTGATACTAGAAATTAAGAGAGAATTACTGAACAGGATCTAGGTTCCACAAACACGCGATTGTTGGGTGCATGCAGCGGGTTAAAACATTGTCAAAAAATCTTGATGGAGCAAAATGTGGGCAGGCGTGAAAATTGGACACAGAGATTTAAATGGAATGAGAACATCAATAGACAGACTGGAAATAGCGTGAAAAACTGTAATATCATGGCGACAGACAGAGAGCGTCCTAGATCCATTGTAACTACATTCGTTGTAAAGATGACGGCTGATCTGACCTGATTTAAAGATGTAACTATTTTGTTGGTTTTTGCGCTCGCTCGCTTTGAACACAAGCGTTGTCCATGACATTACTTATAATAGTGCTGGACTGAGTTTTGTGTGTGGAGTAGCTATCCGTATTAAGAGTGTCCCTCGCCATCAGGCGAACCTACTCCAACTTCAGAGATATTTGTAATTTATGTCCCCATGTCAAGGACGCGAGGTCAACATTTTAGTCCATCTATCCGGTGTAGGGATTGAACCCCTTACCTCGGCATCAGCACATCTGATATTTAAGAACACGCGGTCTTATCCATTCGGCCATGCTGACCTCCGTAACTATTTCTATCTCTAGCCATATACACAAACTTACCTATTATGTTTTAGTTTTTAATCTAGCGAAACTGTTAGGTCACACACAGTGACACATGTTTACAAAAAAAAAAAAAAAAAGAGTAAAGTATATGCCGTATTTCGAATTAGGCATTTGGTGCTAAATTCATAATTGTATAGACCAATCGAAACTCCATGGGTGATGTGGTAAATATCACGCAAGTCGCCTTTATTTCGCATGACATTTTCTCGTACTCATTTTGGCTGAGTCGACCAGGAAGCCTGGATCCATTTACAAAATCCGCTTGATGAGAATCCGAATACATGAGCGCCTACCCGACATTCATGGGCACTAACTACTGCTCTACATTGGCTGTCAGTAATACTTCTAGCTGCCTTAACTCAAGCCAATTTATTATGAAAAGACATAATGAAGAACAGCGCGGCAATAGACAGAATGGAATGGTTACTTCTAACCTTTAGATAACTAGGTCTGTCAGTCGCTGAGTCATTTCTTCGTTATACACTAGGACAGACTGAGTTTAGTATCTTTGTCCGCAGTGATGCTTACAACCTCTAATCTATGGCAGTTTTAGACCAGCAGTTATCAGTCTCCAGATCACGTGTTGTTTGCATTAAATTGTTCATATCTGTTCTTGATACTGACAGGGTCTTCTAAATCCTTGTTAAACATTTCAGGAAACGTGCCCACTGCCACATTAAGATTTCCTAACCCTACAGACCGTATTGATTCATTATCAAGTTTTTTATGTTTTTTTTTTTTTATGTTAAAAAATAAAATCTTTAACTTACAGTAAGAAAAGAAATCAAAGCTCACCATTAATTGTGGCTGTCAATTGTATTTTTAACATTATTCTATAATGTGGATTATTTTGCCTGTTTACTAATCTTTCAGGACACAGAACTATAAATTAAAAGTGGTTTTAT
>OY992878.1:63652100-63704600 GCA_963921405.1 Cepaea hortensis | reverse complement strand
AAGAAGAAGGAGAAGGAGGAGGAGAAGAAGAAGAAGAAGAAGAAGAAAGAAGAAGAAGAAGAAGAAGAAGAAGAAGAAGAAGAAGAAGAAGAAGAAGAAGAAGAAGAAGAAAGAAGAAGAAGAAGAAGAAGAAGAAGGAGAAGGAGGAGGAGAAGAAGAAGAAGAAGAAGAAGAAGAAGAAGAAGAAGAAGAAGAAGAAGAAGAAGAAGAAGAAGAAGAAGAAGAAGAAGAAGAAGAAGAAGAAGAAGAAGAAGAAGAAGAAGAAGAAGAAGAAGAAGAAGAAGAAGAAGAAGAAGAAGAAGAAGAAGAAGAAGAAGAAGAAGAAGAAGAAGAAGAAGAAGAAGAAGAAGAAGAAGAAGAAGAAGAAGAAGAAGAAGAAGAAGAAGAAGAAGAAGAAGAAGAAGAAGAAGAAGAAGAAGAAGAAGAAGAAGAAGAAGAAGAAGAAGAAGAAGAAGAAGAAGAAGAAGAAGAAGAAGAAGAAGAAGAAGAACTCCATCATTTTTGGCTTTTTGTGATTTCTTAGCAAGTTTATGTTCAGTAGTTTTCCATTGGTTTCTGTACGACAGGCACTCATATCTTTGTATGAAAATTAACACAAGGCGGACGATGCCAAATCACCCCCCCCCCCCCCACCCAGCTATGTTTTAAACGCGGTATACGGGATTACGAATTGCGTCCATAACCCGTTGGTCACAGAGCTGGCAGTTCAAAAGGCTATTTGTAAAATTACTGTTTTTTGTTTAAATCATATTACTAAACCAAAACACGGATAAACACACTTACAAAAAACAAAATCAAATATACCCATCCCCCCAAGAAAAACCGCCCAGACAATGCTAGTATACCCAACTTTCTGTCATAATTCGGTTTTACGTTAACAATCACTTTTAATTGCACCCCGATATCTAAATAAAGGCTTCAGTGGCATTTCATAGATACACAAGAAGAATCTAGCAAATGGTCCCCAATGTGTGAATACGTGGTTACAGCACGTCTATGCACGGAGAATGGGGGGAGGGAGATTCAAATGAAAACGTTAAAAGTGTGATAAAAATTACAATAACCATGCCATTGTCTTGTAACCTGTCAATATTGTTGTTAAGGATGCCAAGATCGTTAAGCACGTGACATCACGGTGCAGACGAACACGGTGACGACGAAAGGACAGTTTAAAAATGGTCGCCCAACTTTTGACATGCACCAAAAAGGATAGGGGTCACATCTATAGAAATTCATCGGAAGAGTATGGTTATGCATGCCTGTCAGTCCAGCAAGTGTGTGAGTGGAGTAGGAAGTTTCAAATCGGCGTGACGTCTGTGACATACTGTTCACGACCAGGTTAGGCACACCGAGTAGTGAGCCCACAGTCGATTGCAACAGTCGAAGGCCTCGTACAATCAAACCTCCGATTGACTGTGAGTGACATTGCCGCACTTCTTGACATCAGCCAATGTTTAGCACACAACATTATCCATGATGTGCTACAGTACTGTAAAGTGTCTGCAAGGTGGACCAAGGAAGGGCGCCGACTTCATCACCGAAATCAAAGAAGTTTCGCACGCAGCCGTCTTTAGGGAAGGTTAAGCTGACTCTCTTTTGGGATAACACACACACACACACACACACACACACACGCACACGCACACACACACACACACACACACACACACACACACACACACACACACACACACACGTGCGCGCGATCAAGAGTATTTTTCTTCTATTAGAATCCAACCTCTTTATAAGAGCTGGAGGGTTCGTAGTGAACGCAATGGTTAATACATTAAAAGATTATAAATTTGTTCTTTACTTTTTCAGAATATATCCTCCCCCCCCCCCCCACAACACACACACACACACACACACACACACACACACACACACACACACACACACATTTACGGTTTTCATTTGAAGCCCCGTCTGAGTTAAATCACACAGCCAAACCAACTCTATATTCTTTATTTACTTTGAGTTAAATGCACTGCCTAGTGGATTCTGTGTCGGAGTTTCGAGTGACATGCTAATGAACAAACTGTAGCCCGAGATACGATCGCAACACTGGAGTTTCTCTCACAGGATAAAACTGATGGCTGCTCCAAATGCTCGCCAACAAACGGCTGCGCACACAGTGGATAACTACGTGCTCCGAAATTGGAGGTCCTGAATCATCAAGCGAACAGTCCAGGCTTGTCGCCATTGGATTTTCGATTGCTTGTGAATCTTTTAGGACTTAAATTAATTACCAATCAATAAATCAGGTGCCGTCGCCACAATGAAGGTTGGCTGCAATGATTCTCCAACACTCTGTCTCTAGCCTTGACTGTACATTCTGTCGGATTGATGTTCTTCCATCTCTTGATGTTATCTTTCCACTTATATCGTTGTACCTCTTGCTCGCTTGCCCTCAGTATGGTTTTGTATAAGAGTATCATGTCTTTTAACGTGGCCGAAATATTTCACTTGCCTCTTTTTTTATTTCTTTCATCAACCCTCTTTTCATTCCCAGTTTATCTAGAACCTCTGTATTTGATTGTTTCTGTCTCCATGAAATACGACATATTTTTCTGTATATCCAAATCTCCAGGGTATCTATTCAACTTTCTAGATGCTTGTCCAATGTCCAGGCTTCCGCGCCATACAAGAGTGATGAATAACGTAACATTTGACAACTCTAATTTTTAATGCATTGTTAAACTCTCTAGATGCTAATAATACTGATTTCATTCTGTTGAAAGCATGTTTGGCCATTACAATTCTCTTTTTAATTTCTATTTCACTTCTGCCATCATCTATTATTACATGTCCAAGATATGAGACACTTGTTAATTGTTCTAGTATCTCCTCGTTTACTGTAATGTTCATTGGTGACATTTCCTTTCCATTGCTAATCGTCATAGTTTCCATAGGATATTAATATCTAAGCCACATGCTGTACTGTGCCTGTTTACTTGTTCCCTAGGTCTTGCAACTCTTGTTCACTTTCTGCTAGTAACACGGTATCGTCAGCATATCTAAGATTGTTTATGATTCTTCCATTGATGTTAAGTCCAGGAATTTCAACTTGTTTAACAATTCTTTCCGTGTATACGTTAAAGAGGCTTGAGGACAGTACACATCACTGCCGTACTCCACTTTTTATCTCTATAGGTGACGAATAGTTATTTCCGGTTCTAATAGACGCCACTTGTTCCCAGTACAAGTTAGTAATAAGTCTGATGTCCTTTCTGTCTACTCCTATATTTTGAAGGCACGTAATTAGTCGTTCATGTTGTACTCTATCAAAAGCTTTCTTGTAGTCTATAAAACAAACATATATACTTTTTTTCTTCTATATATTTCTTCTATATATTTCTTCTATATATTTTCTATATATTTGGTGTCAGGTCTTAGTCAGATATGACTGAGCTACCGTATAACAGTAGACAGTACTACCTGGTTTCTGTTAGCGCTGAACGTTGGGCGGCGCTTACCAAACCCGACACCCCACATTGTGCCAACGGCTTCGGGCGGAAGAGCGCAATTGGGAGGGTACAAGCCTTACCCTGGTGCGAGGAAATGCAAGCTAAAGACAAAATGTCATGGCAGGGCAGACCAGGCCCTAAGCCTTGGTTGGCGACTGGTCTAGGATCGAAGCTCCGACAGGCGGACAGTTAGAGCATTGCTTTGCTGATCCGGCAGCTTCTGCAGCTTGCCTTGTTCCAGATGTAGGGGTGTTACCTTTCCTCTGGAGTAAACTAGGCAGGCCGAGAGAGGGATCATGCTGCATGGGCAACACATGATCTCTATATTTTAGCCCAGGCTTTGTGCTATGGAGAGGCAATAACTCCATCCCTGGTCTTAACTGGTCTCGGAATCAAAGCGAGAGGCAACTGTTACGGGTTATAAGTCCTTGTCAGTTGGCGTAGACATGGGGCGCCACGCGTTGCCTCTGACGGTGGGAGACACCTATAGGTGTCACTGATGAGCTACCGCCCGCCTCAAGCTGGGCAGCCCCCAGCCAATTGGGTGCTGATCCGCCACAGCCTGCCTGCTTCAATGGGTGCTTGGGGCTAGGACAAAATCTGAATCGCAGGCTGTAAAACCAATGCACCAGGTACAAACAAAAATAAAAATAGAAACCTCAAGCTACGGCTTGCAACCTGGAACGTGAGAACCATGTGTCCAGGATTTTCCACTGACTTGACCAATATTGACGATGTGAGAAAAACGGCTGTGATTGATGCCGAACTCAATCGTCTAAACATTGATATTGCTGGCCTGCAGGAGACTCGCCTCGCTGAGGAAGGGTCACTCAGGGAAAACAACTACACCTTTTTCTGGAAGGGTAGAGGGCAGGCAGAAAAAAGGCAACACGGTGTGGGCTTTGCAGTGAAAAATTCGCTACTGGGAATGATTGAAATTCCAGCAGGAGGAAATGAAAGACTATTATCCCTGCGCTTGGCAACCTCTTGTGGGTTTGCCAACATTATTACTGCATATGCACCGACACTCGATTCCTCTGATGATGTGAAGGATTCGTTCTATGAGGAGTTAGACTCCGTGATCAAGGCAGTTCCAAAATCTGACTACATTTATATGCTCGGTGATTTCAATGCTCGTGTGGGCAAGGACTCGAGTTCATGGCCAGTGTGCCTTGGAAAATACAACATCGTCGCATGAATGAAAATGGGCAAAGGCTGCTGGAGCATTGCACCAGTAATGACCTATGTATTACAAACTCCTTTTTTAAAACAAAAGAGATGCATAAGGTCAAATGGAAACATCCAAGATCCGGCCATTGGCACCAGCTGGACTTCATCATCACACGGAGACAACATCTGAACCATATATCATTGACTCGTAGTTACCACAGTGCTGACTGTGATACGGATCATTCTTTGGTTGTTGCAAGGGTTAGACTGAGACCAAAGAGAATCTACACAGCTAAACACAAATCTAGCCTCAGGATTAATATTATTAACACTCATGATCCTGAAAAGTGCTTTCAGTTTCAACAGCAACTTGAAGACGCTTTCACTGATACACCAGAAAATTGTACAGTAAATGAAAAGTGGGGTCAAATTAAGGAAACTCTTTATAAAACTGCCGTAGGGGTTTACGGCACTGTGGATCATAAGAGGCAGGACTGGTTTGCGGCCAACAGCGAGACTCTGCAGCCCTTGATTGATAAGAAGAAGAAAGCTCTCTTAAGAAACAAGGAAAGACCAACGCGTAACACTCTGAGTGAGCTTAGGCAAGCTAGGAAGGATGTGCAAAAGGCTGCCAGGCAGTGTGCAAATGATTATTGGATCAAGTTATGCGAGTCCATTCAAATCGCAAGTGATAAGGGAGACATAAAAAGCATGTATGAAGGAATAAAGAAAGCCTGCGGTCCAGTGATCAAAAGAAGTGCACCATTGAAAACCTTGACTGGAGAAATCATCACTGATAAGAAACAGCAGATGGACAGATGGGTAGAGCAATATTTGGAGCTTTACTCAAGTGAGACCAAACTAGCGGATGATGCCCTCAACGCCATAGAGGCTCTACCAACTCTTGACCACCTGGACACACTTCCCACCATTAACAGATGTTAAGTGTGCTATAAATGAACTTGCATCTGGCAAGGCTCCAGGTAAGGATGGGATTCCAATAGAGGTTATCAGGAGTGGGCAAGACACACTCACTATACAGATCCACCAGCTAATAGAGCTATGCTGGCATGAAGGACAAGTCCCACAGGATTTCAAAGATTCAAGCATCATAACACTGTACAAGAACAAGGGCGATCGGAGCGACTGCAACAACTATAGGGTATCTCACTTCTGTGTATTGT
The DNA here is from genome assembly GCA_963921405.1 of Cepaea hortensis. NCBI lineage: Eukaryota > Metazoa > Mollusca > Gastropoda > Stylommatophora > Helicidae > Cepaea > Cepaea hortensis. The sequence goes on along the minus strand of OY992878.1, from coordinate 63,698,779 downwards.
TGGAAAAGTATTTGCCAGAATTGTTCTGCGCAGACTTCAAGTCCTAGGAGATCAAGTCTACCCCGAATCACAGTGTGGCTTTCGACAGAACCGGTCTACCACTGATATGATATTCTCATTGCGACAAATGCAAGAAAAATGCCGTGAACAGAATCAACCACTGTTTATTGCCTTCATCGACCTCACAAAGGCATTTGATCTGGTCAGTCGTGAGGGTCTGTTCAAGGCACTAAAGAAGATTGGCTGCCCACCAACTCTTCTGTCCATTGTGGAATCGTTCCACACAGGCATGAAGGGTATAATCAAGTTTGATGGTGCAACTTCTGAAGAATTTGAAATCAAGAGTGGAGTTAAGCAAGGTTGTGTACTAGCTCCCACCTTCTTTGGAATATACTTTTCACTTCTACTGAAATATGCATTTCATGATCAGGATGGTGGTATATACATTCACTCACGCTCAGATGGCGGCCTCTACAATGCTCAGAGATTGAAGACTAAGACCAAAATTAGGAGGGTACTGATCAGAGAGTTGCTTTTTGCAGATGATGCTGCAGTTACGACCCACTCTGAGGAAGAATTGCAATGTCTACTATCTGCATTCTCCAATGCTTGTTGTGAATTTGGTTTAACAATTAGCAAAAAGAAGACACAGATTATGTCACAAGGTGCACATGGGGTACCATCAATCTTTATTGACGACGCCGAACTAGAGATAGTAGACCATTTTACATATCTAGGATCAGTGGTAAATAGCAAATTATCCCTAGATCAGGAAATCAACATCCGGATTGGTAAGGCAGCAACAACAATGAACAGGTTAAGAAAAAGAGTCTGGGAGAACAGGAAGCTTACTGCCAAAACAAAAGTCCTTGTCTATCAAGCCTGTGTCCTTAGTACTCTTCTCTATGGCAGTGAAACCTGGACAACTTACTCACACCAAGAGAACAACTTAAACAGCTTTCATATGCGGTGTCTGCGAAGAATTCTTGGTATTAAGTGGCAAGACAAAATCACAAATACTGAAGTATTGGAAAGATCAGGTTGTGTGACAGTTTATTCCATGCTCAGTCTTCGTAGACTTAGATGGATAGGACATCTTAGGAGGATGGATGATGGTAGAATACCAAAGGATATCTTTTTTGGTGAATTACAGATGGGTAAGAGATCTCAGGGTCGGCCTCTACTACGATACAAAGATGTGTGTAAGCGGGACATGATTGATACAGGCATTGATAATGCACATTGGGAGCAAGTCGCCGCTGAACGTGTTGCATGGAGGGCAAATATCAGAAATGGAATAAAGTCAAAGGAGAAAATTATTGCAGAAAAGTCACACACCAAGCGTTTGAGACGTAAGATGATGCATGATGGTGGAAATGACCACGTGTTCACATGCACCCACTGTGAACGGACATTTACAGCGCAAATTGGCCTTATCAGTCACACTCGCTACCGCCATAGTTAAAAGTTATTATGCCTTTTTAAAGCACACACTATCGTCTGTCAAGACGGCAAGGTGCCAATGAGTGAGTGAGATACTTTTCAATTAACATCCTCAAACAGATAATTGCTTCTCTGCTGCCGACGTTTTTGCGGAATCCAAATTGTTCTTCAGCTACTTCCTCATCTATTTTATGTTGAATTCTTTCTTGTATGACCTTGAGTAGTATCTTAGTTATGTGGCTCATTAATCTAATAGTTCTGTTATCCTCACAATCAACAGCTCTTGGCTTCTTCGGTAGTGTGATGAAAATAGATGTTTTCAAATCCGTGGGAATGTATCCATTAATATATATATATAGTATATATATATTAGACTCCCCCGATGGTGTTTCCACCTTGTCGTGTTGGGGGAGCTTGAGTTTCTCAATGACCCTGAGAGCTATGCCGGCGGTAGCGTAGCTACCAGCAGGGCCTCCTAAGCCGGACAGGTCAAAGGGTAGAGAACAGACAAATAGAAACACCCTGGTCCTCCAGGTTGGCGGTTGAAGCGTGGGGTTAACATCCCCACCTTTGTAAAAACCTTTCTTTGTTACGAAACAAATACATGAACCTCGATATCGGACTGACTTATCTGGACAACGACCTTGGAACGTTAAAGGACTTTTGAGATTTGAAACATGGAATGTACGGACACTATATCGAGCTGGAGCGGCCGAAGAACTAACCCGGGAGCTGATTGAATATTAAATGGATATAACAGCAATTCAAGAAATAAGGTGGCCAGGAGAGGGTACTTTAGAGCAAAATGGAATGATTATAATATATGGAGGAAACACCCAAAATAAACATGAATTAGGAACAGGATTTGTCATCAAAAAAGAGTTATGGGGGAACGTTTTAAACTTTAAAGCTTTTAATGACAGGATTAGTAAATTACGAATAAAAGGTAAATGGAAAAATATAACGATGATTAATGTACATGCACCTACTGAAAAGAAAGAAGATGATATTAAAGAAGACTTTTATAATGATCTGGAAGATGTCATAGAAGAAACCCCCAAACAGGACATCCTGATTGTGCTGGGAGACTTCAATGCAAAAATAGGTAGAGAGCAAACTAATAAAAAAGTGGCCGGTATGGAAAGCCTACATACAACTTCAAATGATAATGGATGGAGAGTCATCAACCTGGCAGAAGCCAAAGGACTGCAGGTTAGCAGTACCAGACTACAAAGAAAGGATATACACAAACAAACTTGGAAATCATGTGACAAGAGAACCTATAATCAAATAGATCACATTTTAATTAACAACAGAAATGCATCAAACATACAGCAAGTCAGAAGTTATAGAGGAGCTGAGTGCCACAGTGACCACTTCCTCGTTGGAGCAAAATTTAAAATAAAACTTAAGAGAGCTTTCTATAATAAATTACAAAGATTACACCCAACATATAACAGAGAAAAACTGCAAGACATTACAGTCAAAGAGAAATTTACAGATGAAATAAAATGTAAACTTGAAACTCTGCAAAACCCTTTGGAGGAAAGCATTGACCAAACTTGGTTGAACATCAAGAATACAATTCAGTCTACCGCAGAAGAATGTCTCGGTGTGTTAACCACGCATAGAAAGAACAGATGGTTCAATCAAAAATGTGAAGAAGCAGTCATTAGGAAGAAGAATGCCAGACATGTATGGTTAAATGACATCAATAACATCCAAAAGGAAGAGCATTATAGAAATGAATGTAAAGAGGCTACAAAAATAGTCAGACAGCAGAAGCGAGAATATATGAGTAATATAATCAAAGATATGGAAACTAATCACCAGAAAAATGAATCCAGAAAATTATTTAAAGAACTGAAGTCAATGAAACGAGGGCACCAACAAAACACATATGGTTTAAAAGACAAAAATGGGAATATGATAAATACCAATGAGGAAATGTGCAACACATGGAAAGAATATTTTATTGAATTACTAAATTGTGAAGCTCCAAGTAACATTTTCTCACAGGAAGAGGTTCTAACATGCGAACCACAAATTGAAGAACCTACATTTGAAGAAATCCTATATGTAATCACACGACTTAAAAACAATAAGGCAACTGGGACTGATGGAATTGCTGCTGAATTTATAAAGGCAGGTGGCCATGCATTACATCTAAAGCTATACGAACTAATAATAAAAATCTGGAGGACAGAAGAATTACCCCATGACTGGAAAGAGTCATTATTGATACCTATCTTTAAGAAAGGAGACAAGTTTCAATGTGGAAATTATAGAGGAATATCACTACTGTCCACAAGCTATAAGATACTATCCGCAGTATTACTAAATAGACTAAAACCATATTCAGAAGACATATTAGGTGACTACCAGGCGGGTTTTAGACAAAACAGATCAACAATAGATCAGATATTTATCTTACGACAAATAGCCGAGAAACATTGGGAATATAAAAGAGATCTCCATAACATTTTTGTGGATTTTAAAAAGGCTTATGATAGTGTCCATAGGAATAGTCTATGGAATGCTATGCAGGAATTTGGAATCATCATTGGCACCTTGCCGTCTTGACAGACGATAGTTTGTGCTTTAAAAAGGCATAATAACTTTTAACTATGGCGGTAGCGAGTGTGACTGATAAGGCCAATTTGCGCTGTAAATGTCCGTTCACAGTGGGTGCATGTGAACACGTGGTCATTTCCACCATCATGCACCATCTTACGTCTCAAACGCTTGGTGTGTGACTTTTCTGCAATAATTTTCTCCTTTGACTTTATTCCATTTCTGATGTTTGCCCTCCATGCAACACGTTCAGCGGCGACTTGCTCCCAATGTGCATTATCAATGCCTGTATCAATCATGTCCCGCTTACACACGTCTTTGTATCGTAGTAGAGGCCGACCCTGAGATCTCTTACCCATCTGTAGTTCACCAAAAAAGATATCCTTTGGTATTCTACCATCATCCATCCTCCTAAGATGTCCTATCCATCTAAGTCTACGAAGACTGAGCATGGAATAAACTGTCACACAACCTGATCTTTCCAATACTTCAGTATTTGTGATTTTGTCTTGCCACTTAATACCAAGAATTCTTCGCAGACACCGCATATGAAAGCTGTTTAAGTTGTTCTCTTGGTGTGAGTAAGTTGTCCAGGTTTCACTGCCATAGAGAAGAGTACTAAGGACACAGGCTTGATAGACAAGGACTTTTGTTTTGGCAGTAAGCTTCCTGTTCTCCCAGACTCTTTTTCTTAACCTGTTCATTGTTGTTGCTGCCTTACCAATCCGGATGTTGATTTCCTGATCTAGGGATAATTTGCTATTTACCACTGATCCTAGATATGTAAAATGGTCTACTATCTCTAGTTCGGCGTCGTCAATAAAGATTGATGGTACCCCATGTGCACCTTGTGACATAATCTGTGTCTTCGTTTTGCTAATTGTTAAACCAAATTCAGAACAAGCATTGGAGAATGCAGATAGTAGACATTGCAATTCTTCCTCAGAGTGGGTCGTAACTGCAGCATCATCTGCAAAAAGCAACTCTCTGATCAGTACCCTCCTAATTTTGGTCTTAGCCTTCAATCTCTGAGCATTGTAGAGGCCGCCATCTGAGCGTGAGTGAATGTATATACCACCATCCTGATCACGAAATGCATATTTCAGTAGAAGTGAAAAGTATATTCCAAAGAGGGTGGGAGCTAGTACACAACCTTGCTTAACTCCACTCTTGATTTCAAATTCTTCAGAAGTTGCACCATCAAACTTGATTATACCCTTCATGCCTGTGTGGAACGATTCCACAATGGACAGAAGAGTTGGTGGGCAGCCAATCTTCTTTAGTGCCTTGAACAGACCCTCACGACTGACCAAATCAAATGCCTTTGTGAGGTCGATGAAGGCAATAAACAGTGGTTGATTCTGTTCACAGCATTTTTCTTGCATTTGTCGCAATGAGAATATCATATCAGTGGTAGACCGGTTCTGTCGAAAGCCACACTGTGATTCGGGGTAGACTTGATCTCCTAGGACTTGAAGTCTGCGCAGAACAATTCTGGCAAATACTTTTCCAACAATACACAGAAGTGAGATACCCCTATAGTTGTTGCAGTCGCTCCGATCGCCCTTGTTCTTGTACAGTGTTATGATGCTTGAATCTTTGAAATCCTGTGGGACTTATCCTTCACGCCAGCATAGCTCTATTAGCTGGTGGATCTGTATAGTGAGTGTGTCTTGCCCACTCCTGATAACCTCTATTGGAATCCCATCCTTACCTGGAGCCTTGCCAGATGCAAGTTCATTTATAGCACACTTAACTTATGTTATGGTGGGAAGTGTTTCCAGGTGGTCAAGAGTTGGTAGAGCCTCTATGGCGTTGAGGGCATCATCCGCTAGTTTGGTCTCACTTGAGTAAAGCTCCAAATAGTGCTCTACCCATCTGTCCATCTGCTGTTTCTTATCAGTGATGACTTCTCCAGTCAAGGTTTTCAATGGTGCACTTCTTTTGATCACTGGACCACAGGCTTTCTTTATTCCTTCATACATGCTTCTTATGTCTCCCTTATCACTTGCGATTTGAATGGACTCACATAACTTGATCCAATAATCATTTGCACACTGCCTGGCAGCCTTTTGCACATCCTTCCTAGCTTGCCTTAGCTCACTCAGAGTGTTACGCGTTGGTCTTTCCTTGTTTCTTAAGAGAGCTTTCTTCTTCTTATCAATCAAGGGCTGCAGAGTCTCGCTGTTGGCCGCAAACCAGTCCTGCCTCTTATGATCCACAGTGCCGTAAACCCCTACGGCAGTTTTATAAAGAGTTTCCTTAATTTGACCCCACTTTTCATTTACTGTACAATTTTCTGGTGTATCAGTGAAAGCGTCTTCAAGTTGCTGTTGAAACTGAAAGCACTTTTCAGGATCATGAGTGTTAATAATATTAATCCTGGGGCTAGATTTGTGTTTAGCTGTGTAGATTCTCTTTGGTCTCAGTCTAACTCTTGCAACAACCAAAGAATGATCTGTATCACAGTCAGCACTGTGGTAACTACGAGTCAATGATATATGGTTCAGATGTTGTCTCCGTGTGATGATGAAGTCCAGCTGGTGCCAATGGCCGGACCTTGGATGTTTCCATGTGACCTTATGCATCTCTTTTGTTTTAAAAAAAGAGTTTGTAATACATAGGTCATTACTGGTGCAATGCTCCAGCAGCCTTTGCCCATTTTCATTCATGCGACCGATGTTGTATTTTCCAAGGGACACTGGCCATGAACTCGAGTCCTTGCCCACACGAGCATTGAAATCACCGAGCATATAAATGTAGTCAGATTTTGGAACTGCCTTGATCACGGAGTCTAACTCCTCATAGAACGAATCCTTCACATCATCAGAGGAATCGAGTGTCGGTGCATATGCAGTAATAATGTTGGCAAACCCACAAGAGGTTGCCAAGCGCAGGGATAATAGTCTTTCATTTCCTCCTGCTGGAATTTCAATCATTCCCAGTAGCGAATTCTTCACTGCAAAGCCCACACCGTGTTGCCTTTTTTCTGCCTGCCCTCTACCCTTCCAGAAAAAGGTGTAGTTATTTTCCCTGAGTGACCCTTCCTCAGCGAGGCGAGTCTCCTGCAGGCCAGCAATATCAATGTTAAGACGATTGAGTTCGGCATCAATCACAGCCGTTTTTCTCACATCGTCAATATTGGTCAAGTCAGTGGAAAATCCTGGACACATGGTTCTCACGTTCCAGGTTGCAAGCCGTAGCTTGAGGTTTCTATTTTTATTTTTGTTTGTACCTGGTGCATTGGTTTTACAGCCTGCGATTCAGATTTTGTCCTAGCCCCAAGCACCCATTGAAGCAGGCAGGCTGTGGCGGATCAGCACCCAATTGGCTGGGGGCTGCCCAGCTTGAGGCGGGCGGTAGCTCATCAGTGACACCTATAGGTGTCTCCCACCGTCAGAGGCAACGCGTGGCGCCCCATGTCTACGCCAACTGACAAGGACTTATAACCCGTAACAGTTGCCTCTCGCTTTGATTCCGAGACCAGTTAAGACCAGGGATGGAGTTATTGCCTCTCCATAGCACAAAGCCTGGGCTAAAATATAGAGATCATGTGTTGCCCATGCAGCATGATCCCTCTCTCGGCCTGTCTAGTTCACTCCAGAGGAAAGGTAACACCCCTACATCTGGAACAAGACAAGCTGCAGAAGCTGCCGGATCAGCAAAGCAATGCTCTAACTGTCCGCCTGTCGGAGCTTCGATCCTAGACCAGTCGCCAACCAAGGCTTAGGGCCTGGTCTGCCCTGCCATGACAATTTTGTCTTTAGCTTGCATTTTCTCGCACCAGGGTAAGGCTTGTACCCTCCCAATTGCGCTCTTCCGCCCGAAGCCGTTGGCACAATGTGGGGTGTCGGGTTTGGTAAGCGCCGCCCAACGTTCGGCGCTAACAGAAACCAGGTAGTACCGTCTACTGTTATATGGTATTTGGAATACCAAGGAATTTGGAATACCAAGGAAGTTAATCAACATGACCAGAGTATGCATGGAAGATACTTATAATATAGTAACATATAAAGACAGGAAATCAGACCCTTTCCAAATAACATCTGGCTTGAAACAGGGTGATGAACTATCGCCGCTACTCTTCAATCTGGCTCTAAAGAAAGTTGTAAGGAAGGTAAAGGAGGAATGTGATATTGGAGGAACATCCAAGCTGCTTGGTTATGCAGTTAATATAGATATTATAGGGCAAAGTGAACAAAAGACATTGGAAATATTGACTCACTTAAAGGAAAAAGCCCAACAGATGGGGCTGGTTATCAACCAAGATAAGACAGAATATATGGTAATTTCAAGAGACGGAATGGCTAGAAACTCTGGCCACATACAAATAGATAATATGACCATTAAAAGAACGGAAACATACAAATACCTGGGTACAATCTTCAACTGCTCCAACATCATAAGGGAAGAAATACAAACTAGAATCAACTCTGGAAATAAGATATACTATGCACTACAACATCTACTAAAATCAAAGGCGCTATCTCGTAACACCAAAATCACAATATACAAAACACTGATCAGACCAGTTGTGCTGTATGGCTCTGAAACCTGGAGTACAACGAAAGGAGACGAAGCCTTGTTACAAACCTTTGAGAACAAAATTTTAAGACGCATCTTTGGACCCATTAGGGATACACAAAGTGGAGAGTGGAAAAGAAGAAGTAACAAAGACATTTATGATCTGTTTAAGTCCCCGCTAATCACTGGTATCATGAAGGCTAATAGACTACAATGGCTGGGGCATATAGAAAGAATGGAAGATAATAGGGAAACAAAACTCGCTTACACTCAGGAAATAAATGACCGTAGACCCCGAGGTAGACCAAGAAGGCGGTGGAGAGATAATACATGTACAGACCTACAAGCACTTGGAATCAACGACTGGCAAGAGAAGGTCCACCAGAGAGACGAATGGAGACGGATTGTATTTGCAGCAAAGAACCTCAATGGCTCGGAACGCTGAAGAAGAAGAAGAATATATATTAGACAATTTTGTGATAGTATCAATGCCAAAGCTGGACAAGGATTTTATCATCTCTGTTGTTATCTTGACAGGTTTTGCAGCCTTTTCTTCTTTCATCTTTTTAATAGTCTTCTCTACTTCAGCCTTTAATATGTTTGGTCAAACTTGAGTATTATACAATGTTGGTTTATTGACCCTTCTGTCCCAGAATAACTCTTCTGTGTATTTTGTCCATCTTTTCATTATATCGGTATTATCATTTATAATTTCTCCATCTTTCCCTCAGATACAGCCATTCCCTGTTACATTACTTTTCTTCTTTCAATGGGTGCTTGAAGCTAGGACAACAACAGTCGCATGAATGAAAATGGGCAAAGGCTGCTGGAGCATTGCATCAGAAACAAAAGAGCTGCATAAGGTCATATGGAAACATCCAAGATCCGGCTATTGGCATCAACTGGACTTCATCATCACACGGAAACAACATCATTAACTCGAAGTTACCACAATGCTGACTGTGATACGGATCACTCGTTAGCTGTTGCAAGGGTTAGACTGAGACAAAAGAGAATCTACACAGCTAAACACAAATCTAGCCACAGGATTAATATTATTAACACCCACGATCCTGATAAGTGCTTTGAGTTCCAACACCAACTTGAAGGCGCTTTCACTGATACATCAGAAAATTGTACAGCAAGTGAAAAGTGGGATAAACTTAAGGAAACTCTTTATAAAACAGCGGCAGGGGTTTTCGCACTGTGGATCATAAGAGGCAGGGCTGGTTTGCGGCAAATAGCCAGACACTGCAGCTCTTGATTGATAAAAAGAAGATAGCTCTCTTAAGAAACAAGGAAAGGCCAACGCGTGAGCTGAAGCAAGCTAGGAAGGATGTTCAAAATTTTGAAGGCAGTGTTCAAATGACTATTGGATCAAGTTATGCGAGTCCATTCAAAATGCAAGTGATAAGGTAAACATCAGAAACATGTATGAAGGGATAAAGAAAGCTTGTGGTCCAATGGTCAAAAGAAGTGCACCATTGAAAACCTTGACTGGAGAAATCATCACTGATAAGAAACAGCAGATGGATAGATGAGTAGACCACTATTTGGAGCTTTACTCAAGTGAGACCAAACTAGCAGATGATGCCCTCAACGCCTTAGAGGCCATACCACCTCTTGACCATCTGGACACATTTCCCATTATAACAGAAGTTAAGTGTGCTATAAATGAACTTGCATCTGGCAAGGCTCCAGGTATGAATGGGATTCTAATAGAGGTTATCAGGAGTGAACAAGACACACTGACTCTACAGATCCACCAGCTAATAGAGCTATGCTGGCGAGAAGGACAAGTCCCATGGGATTTCAAAGATTCAAGCTTCATAACACTGTACAAGAACAAGGGCGATCGGAGCGACTGTAACAACTATAGGGGTATCTCACTTCTGTGTATTTTTTGGGAAAGTATTTGCCAGAATTGTTCTACGCAGGCTTCAACTCCTTGGAGATCAAGTTCTAACCCGAATCAGAGTGTGGCTTCCGACAGAACCGGTCTACCATTGATATGATATTCTCATTGCGACAAATGCAAGAAACATGCCGTGAACAGAATCAACCACAGTTTATTGCCTTCATCGACCTCACAAAGGCATTTGATTTGGTCAGTCGTGAGGGTCTGTTCAGGGCACTAAAGAAGATTGGCTGCCCACCAACTCTTCTGTCCTTCGTGGAATCGTTCCACATAGGCATGGAGGGTATAATCAAGTTTGATGGCGCAACTTCCGAAGAGTTTGAAATCAAGAGTGGAGTTAAGCACGGTTGTGTAATAGCTCCAACCCTCTTTGGAATATGCTTATCACTTCTACTGAAATATGCCTTACGTGATCAGGATGGTGGTATATACATTCACTCACGCTCATATGGCGGTCTCTACAATGCTCAGAGATTGAAGGCCAAGACCAAAATTAGGAGGGTACTGATCAGAAAGTTGCTTTTTGCAGATGATGCTGCAATTACGACCCACTCTCAGGAAGAGTTACAACGCCTACTATCTGCATTCTCCAATGCTTGTTCTGAATTTGGTTTAACAATTTAAAAATTATCAAAAAGAAGACACAGATTATGTCACAAGGTGCACATAGGATACCATCACTCTTTATTGACGACGCCGAACTAGAGATAGTAGACCATTTTACATATCTAGTATCAGAAGCCGGTTAGTGGGGTAGGGGTATCCCCTATCAAAGGAGATGTAAGACGCCTCCTTTCCTCCGTTAGTCTACGGGACACCCTTGGGCAAGGTGGAGTACCCGTTTAGCCCCCCGATCAGGGTTACGTGAAGCCATGGAAGCAGGTGGTGGATGGAGTGTGAGAGCAGCCGACAGATTGTTGTTGGTTATGGTCTTGCCCTCTGCGGAGATAGGCAAATGATCTTATCAGTAGAGACAATCGCTATGGCCACCGACTAATACAGTCACAGCCCAGAAGGAAAGCAATGGCAAACTACCTTCTGCAAAACTTGCCAAAAAACCATAGCAACCTTGAAAGAAAACATAATAAGAAAGAGATCTGGTGACGAGACCCCCAGGCCAGGCAGATCAGATAACACTGGGGAAGAGTGTGACACAGGGACCAGTACTAGTAATCGTGATGACGGAGTTAATCCTGACTGTGTTACCAAGGAAATACCCTGTGTCAGACTAAGAAACAGAGTGAGAATGGCAATGTGGAATGTGATAAGTCTGTATGAGGGAAAGCTTACAGTTGTGTGTGATGAGATTGAGAGGTTAAACATTCAAATTTTAGGAATTAGTGAACATCGCTGGAGCGGCAAGGGACATTTTACAACTGAAAATGGAAGTATTTTCATTTATTCTGGTAGAGATGTCGGAGGCCAGAGTGGAGTGGCATTTTGTTTAGATAAGACAATTGCAAAATCTTTAATGGGATATAACCCAGTTAGTGATAGAATCCTCACTATTAGACTTAATGGCCGTCCCAAAAGCACAACTCTCATACAGATATATGCACCTACTTCAACAGCAGAGGAGGACGAAATTGAAGATTTTTACAACACATTACAAGACACATTAAATAAGATTGGCCATAATGATATAACAATAATAATGGGAGATTTTAATGCAAAAGTAGGTGCAGGAAGAGCTGAAAATGAGAGACATGTTTTAGGAAAATTTAGATTAGGAAATAGAAATGATGCAGGTCACAAATTAATTGAATTTTGCACAGAAAATGAGTTAACGATAAACACGCTTTTTAAACAACATCCAAGAAGACTCTTCACATGGAAGTCTCCAGACAGTATTACCAAAAAACAAATAGATTATATTTTAATACAAAGAAAAAGAAAATGGAGATCAAGCATAAAATCTGCAAAAACCATACGTAGTGCAGACTGTGATACAGATCATCAGTTATTAGAAGCAGATCTGAAATTAAAACTCAAAAAGCTTATCCGAGGACCAAGGCCACTTCGTTTTGATCTCACAAAAATACCGGATGCATACACTGTAGAAGTTAGGAATCGCTTTGGGGTCTTAATGTCTGTACAAGAAGAAATGACACCTGATGAACTGGCAGTACAAGCTAGAGATATCTTGATAACTGCAGCCAAAGATTTAATTCCGACCAAGAAAAAGCAACTTAAGCCATGGATTACATCAGACACATTAGAATTAATAAAACAACGAAGGGAACTGAAACAGAAAGGAGGTGAATCCGATAACAGCAGGATGAAGTATAAATCTTTAACTCGAGAAATAAGAAAGAACACAAGAAAGGACAAAAATCAATATATACAAGATTGCTGTACCAGAATAGAGCAATATCATAAGACTGGGGGAGATTATGAAATGTTCAAAGAAATGAAGTTATTGACAAGAAATGTTCAACCTCAATTGAATGTTATCTGTGACAAGATGGGAAATACCTTAACAGAATCTAGACAAATTCTAGAAAGATGGCGGGAGTACTGCAGTGGAATGTATGATATGAGTGACAGTGATGATATGAATGAGATACATGAACCAATGGCAGCAGAGACAGAACCCGAACCCTCATTAGATGAAATTGCTTGGGCTATAAAGAACCTGAAGAATGGTAAATCACCTGGATGTGATGAGATACCAGCTGAACTAATTAAAGCGGGAGGAGAAGAAAGCATACACATATATCATGCATTATGTACAAAGATTTGGAAATATGGTATATGGCCAAAAGATTGGAAGAGAACTATCTTCATTCCAATACCAAAAAGGGCAACCTGAAATTATGCACCAACTATAGAACTGTTGCCCTGATCAGTCATGCAAGTAAAATTCTACTAAAAGTCATAATGGGAAGACTTCGTAAGAAAATGGAAGAAGAGATTAACGTAGTTCAAGCTGGATTTAGACAAGGAAGAGGAACAAGAGATCACATATTCAACATGCGTTTAATAATAGAGAAGTGCAGAGAATTTAATGTAAACCTATTCGCATGTTTTGTGGATTATTCAAAAGCATTTGACTGTGTACAACATCAGAAACTTTGGGAAATCATGAGGAATATGGGCTGTCCATCACATGTAGTACAACTCATAAAAATGCTCTATCTAGACCAACAAGCCGCAGTTAGAATAGATGGCGAGGCATCAGATTGGTTTGACATCAAGCAAGGAGTCCGTCAGGGCTGCGTGCTGTCACCCTATTTGTTTAACCTGTACGCCGAAAATATAATGAGAAATGTAAGAGATGATATAAACAGGGAGCTATATGATGCCCTAAATATCGGCGGTCATGACATACCGGAGATTCGATATGCTGATGATACAGTATTACTATCCACAACACAGAATGGCATAGAAAACCTAATAGCTTCAACCCAATTGAATAGTGAAAATCACAACTTATATCTTAACATAGCAAAAACAAAGATAATGCATACAGATAAAACTACTATGGAGAAAGAAATATACATTAATGGGGAAAATTGGCGTTAGTGGAAAATTTTGAATATCTTGGTTCATTGATTACCAACAACGGTGACACAATTAAAGAAATTAAACGGCGACTATCAATTGCTCTTCAAAGACTAAAACAGCTGAATAAATTACGGAGTGGGACAGATAGAACTACAAAAATTAGATTTTTAAGAGCATGCATCTTTCCCATTGCAACATACGCCTGTGAGACATGGACACTTACTAAACAAGCTGAACAGCGCATAAACGCCTATGAATATAAATGTTATAGACGAGTTCTAAGAATATCTTGGTTAAAGAAAAGAACAAATGCATCCATACTGAAAGAGTTGAATATTGAAGAAGGTTGGCTATTAAAGACGATAAAACAAAGAAAATTGAAATATTTTGGTCACTCGAAACGTCATGAAAGTTTGGAGAGAACAATAATGGAAGGGTATATGCCTGGGAAGAGAGGAAGATGAAGGCCAAAGAGAAGATGGGTGCAGGATGTGGCGGATGATCTCCAGATGGGTGTATCAGACGCGGGACATCTTGCTTATGATCGAGAGGTTTTCCGGAAGGTTGTTATGGGAGCGAGGTTCTGCAAAGGACATGCTACTGAATGAATGAATGAGTATCAGAAGTAAATAGCAAATTATCCCTAGATCAGGAAATCAACATCGAGATTGGTAAGGCAACAACAACAATGAACAGGTTAACAAAAAGAGTCTGGGAGAACAGGAACCTTACTGCCAAAACATAAGTCCTTGTCTACCAAGCCTGTGACCTTAGTACTCTTCTGTATGGCAGTGAAGCCTGGACAACTTACTCACACCAAGATAAATATTTAAACAGCTTTCATATGCGGTGTCTGCTAAGAATACTTGGTATTAAGTGGCAAGACAAGATCATAAATACTGAAGTATTGGAAATATCAGGTTGTGTGACGGCTTATTCCATGCTCAGTCTTCGTGAATTAGATGAATAGGACACGTTAGGAGGATGGATCTTCTCCTTCTTCTTCAGCATTCCGAGCCATTGAGGTTCTTTGCTGCAGATACAAGCCGTCTCCATTCGTCTCTCTGGTTGACCTTCTCTTGCCAGTCGCTGATTCCAAGTGCTTGTAGGTCTATATATATATATATATATATATATATATATATATATATATATATATATATATATATATATATATATATATATATATATATTATCTCTCCACCGCCTTCTTGGTCTACCTCGGGGTCTACGGTGATTTATTTCATGAGTGTAAGAGAGTTTTGTTTCCCTATTATCTTCCATTCTTTCTATATGCCCCAGCCATTGTAGTCTATTAGCCTACATCATACCAGTGATTATCGGGGACTTAAACAGATCATAAATGTCTGTGTTGCTTCTTCTTTTCCACTCTCCACTTCGTGTATCCCTAATGGGTCCAAAGATGCGTCTTAAAACTTTGTTCTCAAAGCTTTGTAACAAGGCTTCGTCTCCTTTAGATGTACTCTAGGTTTCAGAGTCATACAGCACAACTGGTCTAATCAGTGTTTTGTATAGTGTGATCTTAGATGGATGATGGTAGAAAACCAAAGGACATCTTTTTTGGTGAATTACAGATGGTTAAGAGATCTCAGGGTCGGCCTCTACAACTATTCAAAGATGTGTGTAAGCGGGACATGATTGAAACAGGCATTGATAATGCACACTGGGAGCAAATCGCCGCTGAACGTGTTGCATGGATGGCAAATATCAGAAATGGAATAAAGACAGAGGAGAAAATTATTGCAGATAAGTCACACACCGAGCGCGTGAGACGTAAGATGGTGCATGGTGGTGGACATGACCATGTGTTCACGTGAATCCACAGTGTACAAACATTTACGGCGCGAATTGGCCTTATCAGTCACATTCGCTACCACCATGGGTTGTAGTTAGTATGCCTTTTTGAAGCACAATGTAACAAACTATCGTCTGTCATATTTTTATGCAATTCTTTTGAGTTGTGTTTTATGTCAAGATCCTCTATTTCTTTGGATTTTTTTTTTCTGCAGCCACTCTTCCTTGGCAAAGGGAGCTGAGTGGTCTCGAGGTATGGTGTCCGCCTCGAGTGCTGGAGGTCCCGGGTTCAGGCCCCGGTGAGGACCGGGATTTATTTAAAAAATCCACCTGGACTTCCAGTAATAAAATGTCCCCTGGTCTCTGGGTAGTGAGATCGGACGCCCGTGTGTATTGTTGCGCACATAAAATATCCCTTGGCAGTTGGAAATCGAAAAAGAGTAGCCTAACGACGCAGCCCGGGCAAAATTTCGAGTTAAAAATCTACCCAAAGTATTTCAGGATCCTCGCAGCTGCAACGGAGTTCGTGCATTGAGCTGAGTTTCTCCAAACTCAGGTTTGAGTTAGGAGGAAAACGGAGCACTTATGGGTTGAACCGTGTGCCGTGATGTTGATCCAACGACTAAACTAAACTATCTTCCTTGGCAACCCTGCACATGTGGCGTATTTTTCTATCTATTAATATATATTCTGGAGTGTTCTTTACTTTCTTTCTTTGAGTAATTTTGCTCAAGATTTCATCGGTTATCCACAATTGCTTTTTCACATTTACCTTAACTGGCAAGGTGGTATTTGCAGTCTGTATGCTAGCTTTTACACATTCCCATTTTGTATTAACTTTATCCTCAGGATTTTCACGTCTATATTGTTCCGTGCTGTCAACTATTAGCCTGTCAAATTAATTATACTGTGTCCCTAGACTTCATTCTGTCCCATTTGTGAGACCCACCAATAGTCAAGCTCCAGTGACAAAACTATTATAATCATGGAGATGTATAAGCGCTTATTAGGTCATGCTAATTCAGTGGCTTGCATGCTTTCCTGCCGACCAGGTTGTCATATGTTCGAACCCCATCGATATGAATTTATAAAAATTCCCCTGGAGAATAACGTCGATTAAATCTTAAAAAAAGGTACCAGGAAATATTTTGGGGAAGTAAAGGTCCTCGTTCACATCAGCCGCCGTGCTCCGATAGGTCTATGAAAATATTGGTCTTTCATCATATAACCGCGAGCCGATTGGTCTATTAAAATATGGGGCTGGCTTCATATACTGTGTACGATGTGTTTAAGTAGCTAGGCATAAAGATACAAGTGATGGTCATATTGAAATCTGCAAGTGTACAAGAAGATAATGTATTACTTATAATTTCCATTCAAACGTGAAAGAAAAGTTTGGTAACGTGACTCACTAAAATTGCTAAAACTAGTTTTTCTATGTGATTCGCATATGAAATAACAGTGGATAAACTACGAACTTATTAACAATCTATCTGATGTTTTTTTTTTTCTCTTCTTGATTGTATACACAGTACCATCCATCCATCATGTGTAATGCCGATAAGTGTGGGAGGTCATTTTTTGCCATCTCACTCGATCACCAGAGTCGTGGATCAGCACCGTGTTCTTGTCTCAACTATGCCACGTGGCCAAACCATACAAGTATTTACTTCTCGGTCTTCCCCTTGGTCTCTTTCCTTCGATCTTGCAAGTTGTCACCAAGTTCTCCAATCATTTCTTCTCATAACATGCCCAAAAAGTTTGGACTGTCTACGTCTAATGTCTCTAATCAGTGTACGATCTTCATTTCTTTCTTGTAGGACTTGTTCATTGGCTTTTCTGTCTGTCCATGGTATTCTTTGCACTTTCCTCAGAAACCACATTTCCAAAGCCATCAGACGTTTTTCATGCACATGACTAACTCTACCGGGCGAGGCTGCTCCTATGGAGCACCCATTTACGCCGTTTCTCTGAATATCGTGGAGTTTGCAATACAAGATATTATCTGTAAAGAAGGTAGTTTGCCATTGCTCTCCTCCCTAGCAGTTACCATACTGGTCGATGACAGTAGCCATTGTCTCTCCCCCCCCCTCCCCTCCCCTTCTGTCTACCGTCGTGAAGCTGGAGACCAGAACCTACAACAACCTGTTGTCCGCTCTTCAACTTCATCCACCACCTGCACCCATGGTTTCACGTAACCCTGATCGGGGGGGGGGGAGGGGGGGGGGCTAAACGGGTACTCCAACTTGCCCAAGGGTGTCCCGTAGGCTAGCGGAGGGAAGGGGGCACCTTACCTCTCCTTTGAAAGGGAACACCCTACCCCGCCACCCTATAATATACACAGTAAACAAGAAGAAAATAAAAGGCATGTGAAAGCATATTTAACCGTAACCTACCTAATATCTTTGATGGTTTGGAGGAAAGTTCATCGTTTAATATGCAACCTGCTTTTGTGCGTCGTATTCTATGGATGCAACACGGTGCATTATTGCGCCTTCATTTCTACTGTATATGCGCTATTATAATCATTGCACATCGAACCATTCCGTCCACACTAAATGATGAGACACCTTTTAGGGGTGTCTAGTGGGTCACGTGTCCCTGTTCCTGCAGGGAGGCGTATCGTCATTTTAAGGTGACAGACTGGAATCCCGGTAGGGTAACTCTTAACTTGAATACTTATGTTGTCTAGTGTGTCCTCTAACCTCTACTTCTTTCTTCTGCGTATATGAGCTGCAAACAATACGTACGGATTTATTTACCCAAAAGTACTCGTATCCTCTCCCCAGTATCTCCTTCGACGTGGGGCAGCTGACGACACAAATTCTATGATGGTTTACTATTCTTCTTTGGCGGCCTATATAACGCTCTTTAATAGCTTCAACCTTTTTGACTTGGTGTTCTTGCATTCTGGTCATGGTTGCAGATTCAAAATCATCACTTGATTTCGTTCATGAAGTTGGCTTGTTCCGTTATAGAGGCGCTGTCGTTATCTGAATGCGGCATGTTTGAATCCCAGTGTGTTCCCAGGGCGTGGAAAAGGATAATTTTTAATTATTGTTTCTTCTTTCATTGGACTATCAGTCTCCCCGGGTGGCGGGTAGGAATATTAACTATCACAGGAGAATTACAGTGCCTCCTTCCCTCCGCTAGCTTATGAGATACCCTTGGGCAAGGTGGAGTATCCGCTTAGTCCCCCGATCAGGAGGGTTACGTGAAGCCATGGGTGCAGGTTGTAGATGAAGTTGAAGAGCAGACAACATATATGGTCTCCAATTTCACGACGGTAGGCAGGGGATCTCGTTTTTGGGAGACAGTGGCTACGGTTATCGACCAGTATGGTCACTGCAAACTACCTTCTGTACAGATGCCAAGAAAATTATGTTTTGCAATCTCATAGAAAATCAGAGAAATGGCGTATGTGGGTGCTCCATAGGATCGTCTGATAGGGATAGTCATGTGCACCGTCAGCAGGCGACTGAGTGCTAAAGAGTATCAACATTGAAAGTGGGGACTTGGAATGTAAGAACTTTGAGTGGGGATGGAAAATTTGATAACTTTAAGAATGAAATGAGAAGACTAAAAATTAACATGTTAGTTATATGTGAGACCAGATGGAAAGGAATGGACATAATAACATCTGAGGAATATAGCATAATCCATTCTAGTGGGGAGAAAATAAAAACAGCGAGGGGTGGCAATTATAATGGATATTTTTTTTGGCATGTCCTTTACAGGACATCACTGTCAACACCAGCATTTTACCGCTGTTGTTGATTTCTTGGCAAGATTACGCTCAGTAGTTTGCCATTACTTTCTGAGCGACCGGCTCATTTATCCCGTAAGTCACCAACGCGGCGAGAACCGCTACCTAATCTCGCGCGCAGCGTTACCTTACGTGGATAACGGGATTACGGAGAAAGTTGTTTAAACCCTAGGCCAGGGAGAGTTCAAAATCAATCAAAGAATTTTGGACTGTATCAGATTGTTACTATTAACGTTGAGTGGAAGACCTTTTGATGTCAACGTCAAACAAGTTTATGCACCAACAGCAGACAGCAGTGGTGACAGCAACGTTAAATTTGATAACAATTTGGAAAATGCTTTCAAGAAATGCAAGAAGGCAGAATTAAATATCATAATGGGTAACTTGAATACGAAGGTTTGAAATCAACAGGACTGATGCGTAGTAGGCAAGTATGGACTAGGGGAACAGACTGAAACAGGTTGCAGACTTGTACAGTGTGTAAAAGAGCATTATATCATTATTGGAAACACCTGGTACCAACATCACCAAAAGAGATTATGGACATGGAGGAGTCCTGATAAGATCAGAAATCAAATTTATTACATTCTCATCAAAAGAGGATTTGGAAATGCTTAAAAGTCGCGAATACTATACCAAGCGCATACTTCTACATGGACCATAGATTAATCATAAGCAATATACATGTAACATTAAATAACGTCAAATAATTTACACCAAGAAATACACAATTTGACCAACTAAGGGCTCTGAAGAGTGAGGAAATAAAAGATAAATTCAACGTAGGGGTAAGGAACACATTTTATGCATTGCCCGATATGGAAATATTATTTTAAGATGTCAGTGACCAATTAGAAATATTAAAGAAATCAGTCAACCAAGCTGCAGAAACAACCCCCCCCCCTCCCCCCCCCCCCAAAAAAAAAAAAAAAAAAAAAAAGATGATGGGAACGTAAGAAATGGATGGCGAATGTCATCCTAAAACTGATGGAAATAAGAAGAAATAACAAAAATAACCATGACAAATATGAAGAGATTCAACGGAAAATATTGAAACTATGCAAAGAGGCAAAAGAAGCGTGGCTTGGGGAAATTGAAGTGGAATTGAAAACCAACGCAAAAACCTTAATGCCAAAATAATGTACAAAAGAGTTAATGACATCACTAACAAAAGAACACACACATCAACGGACTGCCTAAAAACCAAAGATGGCAAGATCATAATAGAAAAATGATCAGATTTTACATGCCTGGTCAGATCATGTGAAAGACCTTTATGATGATACAAGAGATGGACAGTGTGATATTCGCAATAATAATGAAGGACAATCAATTTTGAAGATGGAAGTTCAGAATGCTCTTAACCATATGAAATTGGCAAGACTCCGGGTCCAGATAACATCACAATAGAATTGATCAATGCCTTAGAAGTATATAGCATAGTCCAGGTCACCAGACTGCTGAACGCAAAATATGATACTGGAGATATACTTCCTGAATCATGTAATTCTATATGTATTGCAATCCCGAAGAAATCAGGAGCCTTGGAATGTGATCAATATCGAACAATTAGTATAATGAGCCACATCACAAAGATTTTCCTAAGAATTATCATGTAAAGAGTTGCGAAGAAAATGCAACCCGAAATAGAACTATTCGGGTTTGTAAAAAGCAAGGTTACAGTAAATGATGTATATATGCCGAGAACATTAATTGAACGTTCTATAGAAGTAAACAAAGACCTACATCTTTGCTTTATTGGCTACACAAATGCTTTCGATAAAGTAAGACATGTCAACATAATAAAGATGCTTGGAGATCTACACATTGAAGGGAAAGACATTAGACTTGTAAAAACCATATAATGGAAACAACAAGCTGCCATAAAGATTGATAAAGAAGTAGGTCATTATCAGTCTATTAAAGAGATGTGAGACAGGGATGTGTAATGTCTCCAGATCTTTTTTCCAATGTACAGTGAAAATATTTTCATAAATATAGAAGATATGAAAGGAATTATCATTGGAGGACGAACAGCAATAGCATTAGACACGCGGACGATACAGTATTGACTGCAGACAATGAGCAGGATCATTGCAATGAGCCGATCACTGAACAACAGTTGGACAGGAGGGGTAGGACTCTGTCATTTGCTGACGACGTTCTCGTGTATCGACAGGGTCGAGATAGACAGGCGGTTGCCAATAATATACAGGGCGAACTAGATCGAATTTCCTGAAGGTGTGCTGATGTCGGTGCCCTTGTCAACCCTGCAAGGCATCGGTTACATGGTTCTTCCTAACAACCATATTGTGAACACAGACCTGCCGGCAGTAAAAATGGATGATAGTAGAACTCAGTCAATGACATATCTTGGCGTGCGGCTTGATCGTAGCCTGTCCTGCAGAAATCATGTCAATTATGTCATAACGAAAGTCGAAAAGGTTTGTCAGCAATGAGAGTCATGGCGACTGCCAATATCGAGCAAAGACTGCTAATACTTCTGTTCCAAGGACTTGTGCTTTCACGCATCGAGTATGCCCTGGCCATCCTCACTGACAGCCCTACACAGATTGGAAGACTTGAAAAGGTACAAAACGAAGCCATGCGCATCATTTTGGGCTTCACGAGAGACACCAGCTGTGTAGCTATGAGATACATCCTTGACTTCCCGACAATGGAACACAGGATCAAGATCTGGAGAGCTCGTGCATACTTAAAAATAAGTGCAGTTGAGAAGCACCCTCTGCATGACGGTATATTCAAAGAAAAGGGTGACAGGCTAAAGAGGGGCAAATCATGGATGGGTCGGGCGGAAGATGTCGTCAGACAGGTCTGCAGTCTTACCAGTATCAACCCCGGCAAGAAATGGGTGCCGGTGCCTCCAGCTTTTAAGTGCACTTTCTCCTGCATTATCACACTCGACAGACGGTACAGAGAGCAGAACCCTGCCACTGTCAATGCAGAGGTCAACGCGCTCATCTATGAACACTCAGATAGCCCCGAAGTGCTCATCTATACAGATGGATCTGTTGTAAAGCAGCAGAGAACTGCGTGGGCATTTACAGTCCCTTCAGCGGGCCGAATCGTTATAGAATCACCTTCGTGCCCACTCTATGACCACGAGCAGCATGACGATGGAGGTGATGGCAGTTACACAGGCTTTCATATGGCTGGAATCACAGCATTATACCAACGTGTGTGTACTATGTGATTCAATGAGCATGATTCAGAAGTTCGAAGCTTTATCTGAACGTAGACAGTGGACTGAGTCGCTGCGGAAGTCTGTTGTCCGTAAAGTCACCTTCATCTTCGTCCCGGGACATGCGGGAGTCGAGAGTAAAGAACGAGCTGATAAACTGACTGGCTCTGCACCCCCTGTAGATGGCCAGCCCATGGATCGTGCCGATGTTAATAACGTCCTTAAAGATATGGCGAGAACAGAGGACTTTGACGTCTGTGAATCCACATCGCTGTCCAGGATGAAAGACTTGGGAGTAAGAATCGGCACGGCAAGACGCGAGAGGTACATCGGGAAAACGAGGTGCCTCGTCAACCAACACAGAACTGGCACTATTAGCCACAGGACGATGATGCATATGCTGGGGGGAGGATCTAAGCACCTATGGACCTGTCAGGAGTGCAATGAAGATACCCCAACTGATAAATGATAACTGATAATGAGCAGGATCTGCAACATTTAGTAGGTGCGGTTGTTGCACACAGTGAACATCTACAGTTAGAAGTAAATTGTAAGAAGACGCAGATTATGGTTGTCACAAGGAAGAAGGAAATATCTCATCTCACCTCATTATGTTCCTCTTGTACCTTGCGGTGTCGAGGTGAAGTATAAACCCCGATTATGGGCTTCATATATCGACATTCGCATGGATGCCGGGTTGATAGCCGTTTGGGTCAGTCCGATTATACTTCTTAGTTTTTCTACGAGCAATATGAAGATCCCCTGCCGGCTTTCTAGGCCAGTCGCAGGTTTAGGACACTAATCTGACCACAGGGAGTCCATCCCCTATGGCGAGCCATAGCCCCGTTAGCCCATGACCTCACGGTCATGGTTGCCCGGTCTGCACCACGTGGAGGTGAGGGTTGACTTGTGTAGTCTGCAGGTCATCGGAGGCTACTAATTTTCGCTCTTCACCCCTCCCGGGAGAGGCTAGCCGATCCTAATATCAAAATGTAAATGAGAATATTCTTAAACAAGTGATTCGATACAATTATCTCAGAACAGTCATAACATCTGATGGGAGATGCCTTGAAGAGATTAGAGAAAGAATCGCAATGGCGAAGGTAGCTTTTTGCAACACGGAAAATATACTGACCAATAAAACGATGTCATTTACAACAAGAAAAAGAATTTTGAGGTGCTACATAGAACCTATTCTTTTGTATGGATGTGTGGCGTGGACAATTAGCAAACATGTTGAAAACATATGATGGCTGTGATGATGCGGTTTCTAGGGGACATGCAAAGAATATCATGGACAGACAAACAAACAAATCAATGACCAAGTCCTACAAGAAACAAATGAAAATCGTAAACTGATTCGAGAAATCAGACGTAGACAGTCACAATTTTGTGGTCACGTTATGAAAAGAAATAAATTGGAGAACTTGGGGACAACTGACAAGATCGAGGGGTAGAGAACAAGTTGAAGGCAGAGAAATAAATATCTGGATGGCTTGGCCACCTGGCATTGTCGAGACAGAAACACGGAGCTGATCCACAACTCTGGTAATCGAGTGAGATGGCATAATATGACCGCCCACGCTGATCGGCAAGGCACGCGATGGATGGACGGAAGTGATGTTCCAGGAAAGGAAACCATTTGCATTTATTTAACATCATAATGCTTTATTTATTCTCATAATCTGTGTCTTTCCCTAATACATTTTAGAAATAATTGTTGTGACCTCATATGTAGTGTGGATAGTTTATCTTGCGACTGATTTCTTGTGTGGAACAATAGAACATTGTTGTATGTGAAGACCAAATCGCCAAGCTGCTCTAAAAACAACAACAACAACAGCAACAGCAGCAGCAACAACAACAACAACAACAACAACAACAACAACAACAACAACAACAACCCCATTGAATTCCATTTATTGCGGTTATTGTCCTCATAATCCAGACTATAGTCAATAAGATTTGTGTTTTAAAGTTTTTGAAAGAAGGATGAAAATCCGCTGAAATTCATCGTCAGCTTGTATATGTGTTTGAAGAACAGATTGCAGCAAGTTCATCGGTGTTTGAATCGTGTAAAAGCTTTCGCGAAGGTCGTGTATCCATCAAGGATGAGCCTGGCGAAGATCCTCAGAAAAGTGTCATTACGAGTAAAGCCATACACAGTGTTGAAAATGTTGTTTTAGACCATCGGAGAGTTACTGAACGCGAAATCACGATGGCTACATACATAAGCAAACGTTCTGTGGACATTATCATCAGAGATTACACACATGTTCATACATTTCGGAAGGCCATTTGTTATAAATATACAGAGCTGTAATTCTTCAACACGGCAGCGCGAGATTCAACACAACCGTCACAGCTATGGCAATTATTGACCAATTGCAATGGGATGGCTGCCACACCCACCCTATTGTCCTGACTTGGCTCCGAATGTTTTTCACACTTTTTGGCCCTTTAAAACAACATCTGAGATTACAAAAGTTTGCCACAGATGGCGAAATGTTGTTATCCAGTGGCTCAAGGACCTGCCAACAGAATATTATACTGCTGGAATACAGAAAATTATTGTATGGGACATATAGTATTACACAAATTAGAATTTTAAGAGCGTGCATCTTTATAGACAAGTTCTAAGAATATACTGGGTGGAGAAAAGAACAAATGCACCCATACTTCAAGATCTGAATACTAAAGAAGGTTGGCTATTAAAGATGATAAAACAAAGAAAATTGATATATTTTGTTCACGTGAAACGCCATGAAAGTTTGGAGAGAACAATAATGGAGGGGTATATGCCTGGGAAGAGAGGAAGAGGAAGGCCAAATAGAAGATGGGTGCAGGATGTGACAGATAATCTCCAGATGGGTGTATCGGACGCGGGACATCTTGCTTGTCATCGAGAAGTTTTCGGGAAGGTTGTTGTGGGAGCGAGGTTCTGCAAAGAACATGCTACTAAATGAATGAATGAATGGAATACAGAAGCGTATAGCCTGATGGGTGGTTGGAGGAGGGGGAGTATTGTTTCAGTGGCAGGTGACTACGTCGAAAAATAGTACAGGTCATTTCAGTTCATATCCCATAGTTTTCTAGAGATGACATCAGTCCTGATACTTACTGGATGATTCTCGCAGTAACCTCTCCTCACTCTCCGCCTCCATCCATTCTTTCACTGCATCTTCGCTGTTAAGAAATTAATACCAGCATATGCCTGCACACATCTGCATCTCTAATTACAGAATGTGTGCACAAAGTAGCATCTCCAATTACTTTAGGTGTGCACACATTAAAGACTTCAATTACTTTGTTAATTGGGTAAATTAAAATGCTGGAAGTCGGTTGTTCGGAGACAGAATCCGTGAATTCAAATCATCTTGCTGCGTTATAGAGGCTTTTAACCCATTGTTGTTACATTAAGCCATCTTGTCCTAATTACTGAGTTAACTCATTTTATAGAAGACTAGCTGACCCGACCCGGCTTCGCCCAGTCCTTGGTGGGAGCATCTCATTTAATTCATATAAGTAGTTATATAAGTTCCCGTTCCCGTTACCGACTATCTGTCTGTCTGTCTGTCTGTCTGTCTGTCTGTCTGACCCGGCCCGGCATCGCCCAGCTCCTGGTGTGGAGCATCTCATTTAATTCATATAAGTAGTCATATAAGCTCACGTTCCCGTTCCCGACTATCTATCTGTCTGTCTGTCTGTCTATCTGTCTGTCTGTCTGTCTGATCCGGCCCGGCTTCGCCCAGCCCCTGATGGGGAGCATCTCATTTAATTCATATAAGTAGTCATATAAGTTCCCGTTCCCGAATGTCTGTCTGTCTGTCTGTCTGTCTGTCTGTCTGTCTGTCTGTCTGTCTGTCTGTCTGTCTGTCTGTCTGTCTAATCATTTATTGGTTGCAGTTAGAACAACCTTAGATAAACGAAGACCAACTTACAAAAAGCATTAGAAAGAGCACTTGAAAGATGTTTACATCTTCCCCAACAATTAACTTGGGTAAATGGAGCAGCGGCAGCAGCAGTAGAAGAAGAAGAAAAAGGAGGAGTAGGAGCTGGGAGGAGGAAGAGGGAGGTGGAGGAGGGAGGAGGAGGGAGGAGTAGGAGGGAGGAAGAGATAGGCGGAGAGAGGACGAGGAGGGAAGAGGAGGGAGGAGGAAGGAGGAGGAGTAGTAGGGAGGAGGAGCGATTAGGAGGAGGAGTGAGGAGGAGGGAGGAGGAGGGATGAGGAGGAGGAAGGAGGAGGATGAGGGAGGAGGAGGAGGGAGGAGGAGGGAGGAGGAGGTGGGAGGAGGAGGGGAGGAGGAGGGGAGGAGGAAGAGGGAGGAGGAGGGGGGAGGAGGGAGGAGGAAGAGGGAGGAGGAAGAGTGAGGAGGAAGGAGGAGGAGGAGGAGGGAGGAGGAGGGAGATGGAGGAGGAGGAGGGAGGAGGAGGGAGGAGGAGAGAGGAGGAGGAGGGAGGAGGCGGAGGGAGAAGGAGGAGGGAGGAGGAGGAAGAGGGAGAAGGAGGAGGGAGAAGGAGGAGGGAGGAGAAGGAGGGGGGAGGAGGAGGGAGGATGAGGAGGGAGTAAGAGGGAGGAGGAGGAGGGATGTGGAGGGAGGAGGAGGAGGGATGTGGAGGGAGGAGGAGGAAGGAGGTAGAGGGAGGAGGAGGAGGGAGGAGGAGAGAGGATGAGGAGGGAGGAGGAGAACGGGAGGAGGAGGGATGAGGAAGTGGGAGGAGGAGGGGGAGGAGGAGGGAGGAAGAGGGAGGAGAAGGAGGAGGAGGGAGGAAGAGGGAGGAGAAGGAGGAGGAGGGGGAGGACGTAGAAGGAGGAGGGAGGAGGAGGGAGGAGGAGGAGGGAGTAGGAGGAGAGAGGAGGAGAAGGGAGGAGGAAGGAAGAGGAGTGATTAGGAGGAGGCAGGAGGAGGAAGAGGGAGGAAGAGGGAGGAGGAGGAAGGAGGAGGAGGAAAGAGGAGGAGGAAGGAGGCGGAAGAGGGAGGAGGAGGAAGAGAAAGAGGGAAGAGGAGGATGGAGGAGGGAGAGGGAGGAGGGGGAGGGGAAGAGGAAGAGGGTAGGAGGTGGAGGAGGGGAGAGGAGGAGGAGGAGGAATATAACGCATATGCCTCTAGATGTAATAATGGCTGAAGTTGTTCCATGTCTTCTTAGAGTTGGCGACAGTGTAAAGAAATATAAAATCTTCAAACTTGATAGAGATAAGGTAACTGTTATTTATTTATTCTTTAAGCATAAAAAGATGAGTTACAATGTTATGCATTATGCATTATTTTTAAGAAAACTTTGAAAATGCCTTAAAGATTGTATCATTATTTATTATAACTCATATGCCGGTACATAACTATGGACAAAGAGTTTATAAATCTTTGAAAACGATGCCATAATATGACTATAAGGTATACAGAAAAGTTATTCCCCTTGAAATAACTTTTACAGAGTTAGGTCCCCTGAGATATATGAAATTATAATGAAAAATGGAAAATTAAATAATATTGGGTAAGCAGCCGATTTCACATTAAAAAAATATGACAGTGGGCTGCGCGGGAATGAAAGGAAGACGTGTAGAAAATTTCATCTCAATCGGATGGGCCGTTCGCGAGCGCATAAAGGACATACGGACATACAGACAGACGGAGATCGCCTTTTATATATAAGATTGTCGTCACATTATCCGACCTTGCCGTGGTTATTACTTTAGCTCTGTTGGTATCATATAGTGGTTGGTTACTTTGGCGGTCGCGTTAGTGTATTCAATATGAGTCTACGCTGATGATGTCATGATACGGTCGGAATAAGCTTCGGGTTTGCTTTTGTCACCTGCTAACAGAGGGAATGTCTGGCCATCTATTTCTCCGTACGGACAGGCTTACACAATGGGATGCCACTATCACACAGTAGAGCCATATCAGGTTCCTGCTCTCTGATGTTTCTTTAAGTAGTTATTTAAACTTACCCTGTCCCAAACATGCGGTGTACTACACCACTCTTTTCTAGTTATTATTTAAACTCCGTCTATCCCAGGCAAGTGATACATTAATTCATTCAGTCTTAGTTATTACTTTAATTCATCTTGTTCGGGATAGTCGTTATATTAACCCAATCTGTACCATTTTCCCCCTTTAACTCCTTTGGTCCCACACACGTGTTGCTACATCCACCCCAGTTGTTACTTTAAATCCTTCTGTCATTATCGTTGCCAGGTTTGCCGGCCCGAGACATGTGTTCAAGTCACCTGAACGTGTAACTGCACTTTTCTCAGGCTCGGCAACTACGTTTAACTCTAAGCGTCTCTGAACCCATGTGCTCTTTAGCGTCATCTTTTTCCTTTCCCTCTGTCACGAGCTCGCCATGAGTTAACCAGATAATAATACCGACGTTTGCTTGGCGTATATTTTCTAGGCCACAACAGTCGTACTACCAGAGTAAACACAGCTGCACGGGATACATCAGGTCAGCCCATATACACATTTGGTGGTGAGTGAGGAGGAAGTGAGTGCGCTGAATCATATATCACTTTGACAAGTCATAAACATATCAGAGGGAAAACGGAAGTACTTAGCACGGAACTAACAGTACATATGTCAATTCTGGGTTTCCGGAACATCGAGAAGATTGACGGGGTTATTGGCAACTGTGTGGGGGCATAAAGGATAACGTCACATGGCCAACTTTAGGAGTTGCCATAAAAACTCGAGTTGGGGCCAACTAGGGGGACTTGGAAATGTGGCTCTAGTCGGAGGGCAAAGGCACTGCAGTGCTTAGTGGAAATAATATCTACCGTGTGTTAATTAGTGACTTAATTTTACACGTGCCTATAATGGCAGATGTAGATATGATTGATAGGACTGCAGTAGTGCCATTTAAGGTATAACCTATTATAATATTAGTTCTAATTAATATAGACTGTGGCCTTGTTAAACTATAGTGTGATGATTAGCACTGTTAGTGGAAACTAGTTAGAGTAGAATAGTGATATTAACTCTGCTAGTTAAGAATAGATTAGTGAAGTGTTGATAAGCTTTACTAGTTGAGAATTGAGTAATGAGGGATAATTGGGATCTTCCCGTAGGTGTCCCTGGTGGGCGGGGTTCCGCATTCTGTTTGCTGATTTTTTCTTTGTCATAGCCTGATTCGGCCCTAGGTGGGTAGCTAATCTGCTCTAGGACATAGTTTAGTTAGCTAAAGATCATTAAGCAAGGTGATAGGCTTACACTCAGCCGAAAGGATCAGTGACTAGTACTATCACCAGATGTGTTGTTTCTATCCTAGGTTCCCTACCAGATCCAAGGAAACTCAACAAGTTTTTGGGAAAGAATCCAATCTCATTCGGAAGAACACCAGTTCAACAATCAATAAAGTTGAGTACAGAACGTAACTAAAGCTAGAAGGAAGTTGATTCACCAAAGAGAGTGATGCGTACTGATGCACCACACAGCATCAGACAGTAGTAACAAACTGAAACCATTAAGTCTAATAATTACATAGTGTGATATAATCTCGTGTAATAGAACACAAGACTTGATACTTGAGGCTAGATAGACACGAGTGAGGATCCAGTACAGTAACAATTAACATTAGTAACTGTGTACACACTACAAAGGACTTGTGCATTTTTTTAAGGAACGATAGGAACGGACATTGTGTAGAGTGCAACCGGTCCATGATTAACTGTTAATACCACCGGTGTCTATTTCGGATGTTCATGAAATGGGATTACCAGAGGTCTACAGAGGCAAATCAGTATCCGGCAAGATGGTTTCGGCGCTGGGTGAGAAGTACATGTTCTGACGTAACGTGCTGTGGTCTATCCTTGCTGGGATCAGCTGACTGGGTTGTTGTCTGAGAGTCCGATTCTACACACTTTATAGAACACGTCACACATTTTCTTCGCATACACGTCTCATACACGTTACACGTTTCTTTTAATAAATTAATCTTTATTAATTTCTAGAGGCTAGAGTTGTTGAGTGTGTTGCGTTGGGGAAGTATGAGAAGGGGGCATAGCACGACAGTGAGAGAGTGATAGGAAAAGGTGTCCATAGGCTGATGGAGTGTGTTGGACGGAAGCTGGTGGATTCTCCAGAATATTGAGAGGAAAAAAATATTATAATGTGGGTGTCGACTCTCTTCACTCCAGGGACGACACTGTAAAGGAGGACACGACACCCTCTAGGTCTTGTTCTCACTTCTATTCAGTTGTATGTACATCAGAATGTCTCATATTGCGACCTGTCAAAACAGTTTGCTTGTGTTTACATTTCTTGAGTGATCATAAGTGATACAGAAAAGTTCTTTGAATATGACGGAACAAGAAGAAAGTAATTATTGACATGTTACTAGATCGTAACTCGCTCAGAAACAGTATCATGCCATAAAAATTAAAATTGTGTGGTCATAAACAACTCCACAAATGCTAGAAACAAACAGAAAGAAAGAAAGAAAACGGCGAGGGAAGGCATCGTTGCTGCCAGAAGAGGCAGGAATCTACCAGCACGGAAACAGGCACAATATATTGCTAACACCTTGGGCACGAGGGCGCATGAGGTGGAATGAATTTCCAGAGGGCGAGAGGGTTTTAAGTGGGCAATGGAGGAAGTTGCCTTCTGTAAGGGGCCTACTGCATTGTTTGATGTAACACTATTTGCTCAATGTCAGAACATGTTCCAATAACATGTTGTTATTGGTGGGCCATGGTGGAAGTTACCTTCTGTAAGGGACCTACTGCATTGTTTGATGTAACACTATGTGCTCAATGTCAGAACATGTTCCAATAACATGTTGTTATTATTGGTGTTGGTGTTATTCATGTAGCCAGCTCCCTGGCGAAGGTGTTAGGGACGTAGTTCGTAATCCTGTTCGAAACACAGCTGTGGGCGATTGGGCAGCAGATCGCCATACGTTAGTTTTTGTTTTGAATGAAATTATATGGGTGCCGGTCGTTCGGAAAGCAATGGCAAACTACTGAACGTAAACTTGCCCAGAAATCACGAACAGCCAAAAAATTCAGGGGTTGACCACTGCGTTCTGTAAAGTATATGCAATGCAACACTAGAGAGTTATTAATGTTGATTATGTCATGCTACTACAGATTCAATGAATGAAATACCCCCCTCCCCCCCCCCCAAATAATAATAATAATAATAATAATAATAATAAACAAGAAGTAGACGGTAAGCTTTACTAGAATATTATCATAAGTCAAAATTGGGCGTTACGGCTAAAGCCTTCGTCAGCACAGAAAAACAAACGCAAATCGGCACAACTACATGGAAGACCAATTCAGTCAGAAGATTGCATCTGTCTGCAACTATAATTCATCTGTTGTCATCTAAACTCTTCACATAGTTTTAGTCGAGTCGGGAAATCATAATCTAATAGGGAAGCCAAAAGTAGTCGGAAAACATGCCTTGCGGAAGTCGGAGGTGTCGGTTGAAATGAGCGAATATCATAGCTTCGTTGAAAGTGAGATCATTATTATCATCATGTTTCAAGTCATTTGCAGAATGTCACTCTCAAACAACCCGTGGACAAGAAGCTCAGTCTTGTACTACTTCCCCTGTCTTGTGTATTTTCATATTCTGAGTGTCCTTAAAACCACATGTTCACTGTCGTTTTGGTTGACCCGCTGCATCTTCTTGCTGGAAATATGTTGTTTTGTCTAAACCAAGGTTATTGCAACTGTTATTAAGATACACCAAGTTACGTCTGATTATTTATAATATGACCAAGGTATTTCAGTTTTCGAGAAATGATGCTCTTTATAAGACAATTTTATTCGATGTTCAGATCTCTGACCATGTCAAAATTTGTCTTCTCTTGATCCATTATATTGAAACAAGTGGACCCAGCGCAAGTAGAAACACTATTCAGCACGAGCGGTAAAGGAAGAAGAATGAAACTGAATTCAGTAAGAACACCCCCCCCCCCCTTTTTTTTTTTAAAAACTCATTCACTCGAGCACGGCCGGGCTCCCTGGCCGAGGAGTTAGCAGCTTTCTCCGTAATCCCGAATACTCTCGTGGTTGATGTGAGCGCACGAGAATTGGAAGCGGTTCGAGTCGCGCCAGTGACTTATGAGAGATGGAGCCGGTCGCCCAGAAAGCAATGGCAAGCTCTGATCGTAATCTTGCCAAGAAATCAACATACACCTGAAAGATGCTGATGTTGACAGCGATGTCCTGTAAAGGATATGATAAAACACACACACACACACACACACACACACACACACACACACACACACTCGAGCACGGGCGAGGATGCACGCGAGCATCCACACACATACACAGCGAGAAGAAAATAATAATCAAATTTAATTTTGGCAGTTACCACTTTTGCTATTCTGACTCCTCTCAAACTTCCCACCACCACTCCCATTGCATATCCCCCAACACCTGATTTTATCTGTACAAAGTTTGTAACCACAAAGAGCTTGAAGCATCAATAAAGTAATTCATTAAACTGCAGCAACAAACGGAAGCTCCGCTGTACCCAGCCCGGAGATTGTTCTTCACAAACAATAATCTCCTCATTCACTCCGAGCACGACGGATGTCATTCTTTATTTGCCAGCTCTCTTCAGGCGCTCAAGATGTGAAAGCTACGAAGAAAATGTTTTCCCGGAAGGAGTCAGCGAGAGATCTGAGAGAGCCTCCACGACAAATAGATTATGTCTCTATCAATATTATTAATTATGCCTTAGCACATCAAACTAAGGGTTGCAGAATCATTTCACACTGATTTGTCCCCACAAGCCCTCTTTTGTTAGAGGCGAAATCTTCAGGGGGAATTATTTTCCCGCATTCACCGCAAGGAGAATTGTAATCATTCTAATACTTGGGGTTAAAATATGGTTAACGGCGTTATGTCCGTGTGGGTCTTTTCTTCATAATGTTGGTTTTTGAGAGGCGTCGCGTCCTGGCTATTGGAGTAATGGCTGTCAAGTCAGGAGGCACGGGTTCTCAGCATTGGTGAAACATGGGCATTTTTGTCTTTAGGATGTCGTGAAAAAAAAGAAGCTTAGTCTACGGTTACAGATTCATCTTCATATCATCGTCATTGTTATCATTATCATGATCATTATCAGCAACGTGGTCATCATTATCATTATAACAATAATGTGCCATTGTGGTTGCTACGTTGGCTCTTGATGAAGCGTAGATTGGAAAAACAATTCTGAGAATAGTATGACTAGAAAGACCTTTGTTTAGAATCCACAGAGCAAAAGAAACAGAGGAAGACCTGAACACAAGGACAGGAGAAGTAGACGCGTAAATTAATAATATGGTGGGGAAATGGACGAAGCTGCATGAGAAAGCTTAAGATAGGGGACATGAAGTGCTTTGTTGGAGAGGTAATGCCCCAAAGGGGAATAAGCGGCGAAAGAAGAAGAAGAATGCAGGTAAACGTTTATCCATTTATAAACTCGATTCGCTTAAAGGCAAGACAAGGACAGAGACGTTAAAATTAGCAACATGGAACGTTAGGACGTTAAACGACGACGAAAAATTAGAGAACATAAAACAAGAAATTGAAAAGGAAAAAATTAATATATTAGGTATGTGCGAAACGAGATGGACAGGAGCAGGCATCAAGATAGATGAAGATTTCAAGATTATTTATTCTGGAGGTGAAGATCGTCATAGGGGAGTGGCAATTATTTTGGACCGGAAAACATCAAAATCTGTTCAAGAATAGTGGGCCGTGTCGGACAGACTTCTACTAGTTAAATTAAGTGGCAGACCTTTTAGCATAAATATTATTCAAGTATATGCCCCAACAGCCGGTCTCTCTGGCTGTGGGGTTACAACACTTTCTTCTGTAATCACGTTTATCACGCAGAGTCTCGTAGCGGAGCGAGAGCTGAGGCGGTTCGACCCCCGCTCGTGACTTGCGGGATACTGAGCCGGCCGCTCAGAAAGCAATGGCAAACTACTGAGCGTAATCGTGCCAAGAGATCAACATACAGCTGAAAGATGCTGGTGTTTACAGCTAAGTCCTGTAAAGGATATGCTAAAAAAAAAAAAAAAATATGCCCCAACAAATATAATGACATAGAGTCTGCCTTAAAGAAATGTAAAAATTCAGAAATAAACATCATAATAGGGGACTTCAATGCAAAAGTAGGAAATCAAGGGGATAGATACACAGTAGGAAACTATGGTTTAGGAGAGAGAAATGAAAGAGGATACAGACTTGTGGAGTGGGGAAAAGAACAGGAAATGATTGTAGGAAACACCTGGTTTAAGCAACACCCTAGAAGATTATGGACATGGAGGAGTCATGATAGCAGGATTAGAAACCAGATTGACTACATTCTCATTAGCAGAAGATTTAGAAACGCGCTAACAGTAGCAAAAACAGTTCCCAGTGCTGATTGTTATAGTGACCACAGATTACTCACAGGAACATTGAGGATACAGTTGAAGAAAGTCAAGTATATAACAGGAAACACTAAATATGATTTGTGTACATTGAGTAATGACAAGGAAATACAAAACAAATTCAACATAGAAGTACAGAACAGATTTGAAATATTGTCTGATCTAGAGATATTATTCCAGGATGTGGATGATCAATGGGAAACGTTGAAGTATTCAATCAATGTGGCTGCAGAAACAACTATTCCAATATCAAAGTAGGTGGGTCGTAAGAAATGGATGTCTGAAGAAATGTTACACCTCATGGAAACAAGAAGACTCAACAAAAATAATTCTGTCAAATATGAAGAAATTCACAGACAAGTCAGAATATTATGTAAGGAGGAAAAAGAATCATGGCTTGAGGAAAAGTGTTTAGAAATTGAAAACCAACACAACAGTCAAAATACCAAATTAGTGCACAAAAGAGTTCAGGAACTTACTAATAAAAGAACAAGTACATCAACAGGGTGTCTAAAAACTAAAGATGGCAAAATCATAATGGAAAAAGACAAGATTCTACATGTATGGACAGATTATGTGAAACACATTTATGATGATAACAGAGAGGAACAGTATGATATTAGATTTAATAATGAAGGACCGCCAATTTTGGAGATGGAGGTTCGAAATGTTCTTAAGCATATGAAAGCTGGTAAGGCCCCCGGTGCAGATAACATCACAACAGAAATGATTAAAGCTTTAGAAGAATTTGGACTAGAGCAAGTCACCAGACTGCTGAACACATTATATGATACTGGAGATATACCTCCTGAATTATGTAACTCTGTATTTATTGCAATCCCAAAGAAATCAGGAACCTTGGAATGTGATCAACATAGAACAATTAGTATAATGAGTCACATCACAAAGATTTTGCTAAGAATTATCATGCAAAGAGTGAGGAAGAAGATACAACCTGAAATAGGGGAAGAACAATGTGGGTTTGTAGAAGGAAAGGGGACAGTAAATGCTGTGTATATGCTGCGAACAGTTATTGAACGTGCTATAGAAGTAAACAAGGATATACATCTTTGCTTTATTGACTATACAAAGGCTTTTGATAGAGTTAGACATGTCAACATTATGACATATTTAGCAAACAACAAGCTGCAATAAGGATTGATAATGAAGTGGGACAGTATCAGCCAATTAAGAGAGGTGTTAGGCAGGGATGTGTGATGTCTCCAGATCTTTTTTCCCTATACAGTGAAAATATTTTCAGAAATGAAGAGGATATAAATGGAATCAGCATTGGAGGACAAAACATCAATGACATTAGATATGCAGATGATACAATATTAATTGCAGACAATGCGTAGGACCTGCAACAATTAGTAGATGCGGTTGTTGTACACAGTGAGCAACTGGGGTTAGAATTAAATTGTAAAAAGACTCAGGTTATGGTCGTCACTAGGAAGGAAGAAGTGCCACAATGTAATATACAAGTAAATGGAAATATTCTTCAACAAGTGAATCGGTATAATTATCTTGGAACAGTCATAACATCTGATGGGAGATGCCTTGAAGAGATTAAAACAAGAATCGCCATGGCGAAAGTAGCCTTTAGCAAGATGAAAAACTTTCTGACCAATAAAAAGATGTCAATTGAAACGAGAAAAAGAGTGTTGAGGGGATACATAGAGCCTGTTCTTTTGTATGGATGTGAAACTTGGACAATGAGCATTCAAGCTGAACAACATCTGATGGCTGCAGAAATGTGGTTTCTGAGGAAAATGCAAAGAATACCATGGACAGACAGAAAAACCAATGACCAAGTACTACAGGAGACAAATCAACATCGTAAACTGATTAAAGAAATTAGACGTAGACAGTCACAATTTTTTGGACATGTTATGAGAAGAAATGAATTGGAGAACTTGGTGACAACTGGCAAGATCGAAGGGAACAGACCTAGAGGAAGACCCAGAGGAAAATACCTGGATGTCTTGGCCACATGGCATGGACGAGACAGGACCACTGAGCTGATCCACGACACTGGTGATCGAGTGAAATGGCGAGTCATGACCGCCCACGCTTTCCGGCATGGCACATGGCTGATTGATTGAGAGTATCAGATCAGATCAGTATTCTGTTTCCTATTTGCTTGTTATGTTAAACCTCATAGTATAAGTTGCGCAAGAAAAATGTTAACGATGTGCACGAATTCTGTAGCACCAGCGGAGCAACAAATGTGTGCTTGAAG
Organism: Cepaea hortensis; assembly: GCA_963921405.1. Classification (NCBI taxonomy): domain Eukaryota; kingdom Metazoa; phylum Mollusca; class Gastropoda; order Stylommatophora; family Helicidae; genus Cepaea; species Cepaea hortensis. Next base: position 63,661,410 of record OY992878.1, on the reverse strand, counting down.
AATCACACGCTAAGTAATATTGTGTTGGTAAATGTAAAAGGACCCTAGTCCACGTCTGGAGGTGTATTTGACACATTTGGGTAGCCATGTTTTTATGGACAAATCGGCACTCGTTGGTTGAAGTCGTAAATATCGCACCACCCGCTTTTACTTCCCATTACATTTCTTGGTGCCCATTTTAGATCGGGTCCACATGAGAGTTTTTTTTTTACACTCCCATCCTAATGAGGATTCTAACAGACACACTTTTTTTTCCAAAGGGTTAAGAATTGAGCACGCAGGCCCGTTTAACATTCTGCCTTTCTATCACTCTCTTTCATACATTATATCATTCACACATCATTCAAAGCTAACTCAAAACAGCAACAATATAAAAAGCATTATAAAAGCATATGGAAAATGAAAAATCAATACTACACGACTCATTAATAGTAATAACTGGTGTGGCACTTGTTATTAGCCATGTAGAATATACTGGCCTACCAAAAGGGGACTGACTGTTGTACTAGGGTTTTATATTATTAATTTATTATTATTAAGTACCTGCTTTCTGTCAGCGCCGAATGTTGGGCGGCGCTTACCAAACCCGACACCCCACATTGTGCCAACGGCTTCGGGCGGAAGAGCGCAATTGGGAGGCTCCTGGTGCGAGGAAATGCAACCCAAAGACACAATAAGTCATGGCAGGGCAGACCAGGCCCTAAGCCTTGGTTGGTAGCTGGTCTAGGATCGAAGCTCCGACAGGCGGACAGCTAGAGCATTGCTTTGCTGATCCGGCAGCTTCTGGAGCTTGTCTTATTCCAGATGTATAGGTGTTAACTTTCCTCTGGAGTGAACTAGGCAGGTAGAGAGAGGGATCATGCTGCATGGGCAACACATGGTTTCTTTATTTTAGCCCAGGCTTTGTGCTATAGAGAGGCAATAACTCCATCCCTGGTCTTAACCGGTCTCGGAATCAAAGCGAGAGGCAACTGTTACGGGTTATAAGTCCTTGTCAGTTGGCGTAGACATGGGGCGCCACGCGTTGCCTCTGACGGTGGGAGACACCTACAGGTGTCACTGATCAGCTAAAGCCCGCCTCAAGCTGGGCAGCCCCCGGCCATTTGGGTGCTGATCCGCCACAGCCTGCCTGCTTCAATGGGTGCTTGGGGCTAGGACAAAATCTGAATCGCAGGCTGTAAAACCAATGCACCAGTTACTAATAAAAAGAATAGAAACCTTAAGCTACGGCTTGCAACCTGGAACGTGAGAGCCATGTGTCCAGGATTTTCCACTGACTTGACAAATATTGACGATGTGAGAAAAACGGCTGTGATTGATGCTGAACTCAATCGTCTTAACATTGATATTGCTGGCCTGCAGGAGACTCGCCTCACTGAGGAAGGGTCACTCAGGGAAAACAATTACACCTTTTTTTGGAAGGGAAGAGGGCAGGCAGAAAAAAGGCAACATGGTGTGGGCTTTGCAGTGAAGAATTCGCTACTGGGAATGATTGATATCCCAGCTGGAGGTAATGAAAGATTATTATCACTGCGCTTGGCAACCTCTTGTGGATTTGCCACCATTCTCACTGCATATGCACCGACACACGCTTCCTCTGATGATGTGAAGGATACGTTCTATGAGCAGCTAGACTCTGCGATCAAGGCAGTTCCAAAATCCGACTACATTTATATGCTCGGTGATTTCAATGCTCGTGTGGGCAAGGACTCGAGTTCATGACCAGTGTGCCTTGGAAAATACAACATCCGTCGCATGAATGATAATGGGCAAAGGCTGCTGGAGCATTGCACTAGAAATGACCTATGTATTACAAACTCCTTTTTTAAAACAAAAGAGATGCATAAGGTCACATGGAAACATCCAAGATCCGGCCATTGGCATCAGCTGGACTTCATTATCACACGGAGACAACATCTGAACCATACATCATTAACTCGAAGTTACCACAGTGCTGACTGTGATACAAATCATTCCTTGGTTGTTGCAAGGGTTAGACTGAGACCAAAGAGAATCTACACAGCTAAACACAAGTCTAGCCCCAGGAGTAATATTATTAACACTCATGATCCTGAAAAGTGCTTTGAATTTCAACAGCAACTTGAAGATGTTTTCAATGATACATTAGAAACTTGTATAGTAAATGATAAATGAAGTAAACTTAAGGAAACTATTTATAAAACAGCGTTAGGGGTTTACGGCACGGTGGATCATAAGAGGCAGGACTGGTTTGCGGCAAACAGCCAGATACTGCAGCCCTTGATTGATAAAAAGAAGATAGCTCTCTTAAGAAACAAGGAAAGACCAACGCGTAACACACTGAGTGAGTTGAAGCAAGCGAGGAAGGATGTACAAAAGGCTGCCAGGCAGTGTGCGAATGACTATTGGATCAAGTTATGTGAGTCCATTCAAATCGCAAGTGATAAGGGAAACATCAGAAGCATGTATGAAGGGATACAGAAAGCCTGTGGTCCAATGATCAAAAGAAGTGCACCGCTGAAAACCTTGACTGGAGAAATCATCACTGATAAGAAACAGCAGATGGATAGATGGGTCGAGCACTATTTAGAGCTTTACTCAAGTGAGACCAAGCTAGCGGATGATGCCCTCAACGCCATAGAGGCTCTTCCAACTCTTGACCACCTGGACACACTTCCCACTATAACAGACGTTAAGTGTGCTATAAATGAGCTTGCATCTGGCAAGGCTCCAGGTAAGGATGGGATTCCAATAGAGGTAATCAGGAGTGGGCAAGACACGCTCGCTCTACAGATCCACCAGCTAATAGAGCTATGCTGGCGAGAAGGACAAGTCCCACAGGATTTCAAAGATTCAAACATCATAACGCTGTACAAGAACAAGGGAGATCGGAGCGACTGTAACAACTATAGGGGTATCTCACTTCTGTGTATTGTTGGGAAAGTATTTGCCAGAATTGTCCTACACAGACTTCAAGTCCTGGGAGATCAAGTCTACCCCGAATCACAGTGCGGCTTCCGTCAGAACCGGTCTACAATTGATATGATATTCTCATTGCGACAGATGCAAGAAAAATGCCGGGACAAAATCAGCCACTGTTTATTGCCTTCATCACAAATACTGAAGTATTGGAAAGATCAGGTTGTATGACGGTGTATTCCATGCTCAGTCTTCGTAGACTTAGATGGATAGGACACGTTAGGAGGATGGATGATGGTAGAATACCAAAGGACATCTTTTTTGGTAAATTACAGACGTGTAGGAGATCTCATGGTCGGCCTCTACTACGATACAAAGATGTGTGTAAGCGGGACATGATTGATATAGGCATTGATAATGCACAATGGGAACACGTCGCCGCTGAACGTGTTGCATGGAGGGCAACTATCAGAAATGGAATAAAGACAAAGGAGAAAATGATTGCAGATAAAGCACACACAGAGCGTGAGAGACGTAAGATGGTGCAAAATGGTGGAAATGACCATGTTTTCACATGCACCTACTGTGGGCAAACATTTGCAGCAAGAATTGGCCTTACCAGCCACACTCGCCTCCGCCTTGGATCGTAGTTATTAAGCCTTTTTGAAGCACAATGTACCAAACTATCGTCTGTCAAGACGGAAAGGTGCCAATGATATAAAGCATACGGAAGTAAAAGTGTATCAAAATACACAGTCAGGGACTAGATTTGCAGGTGTTCCTGAATTAGCCAAGACAATTTGTCTTGATGAATCTCTCTAATAAAAAGTTCATTGTCCTGGTATCGTGTTGGATACTTTAGAAGGGCGCAGTTGTAAATACAACAGCAAGCGTCAGGGAACTTCGGTCGGATAGCATGTTTAGGAATATGGAAGAGAGTTGAACTCTTCAGCAATCACCCTGAATTGGTGTACTAGAAAATACATAAGTTCATATTGCAAGGATATATATTACTAAGTTCTCATCCACGAAACTACAACCACAAACTACCATAGCTTCATGTGATCCCGTGACAGAATTAGTTCAGACTAATTAGTATATAGTAACCCACAAGAACGGAGGGAAGGGAATCTTCCCAACGTAAAATCATGTTCAGAAGAAGATATCCAAAAATGGGAACGAGAAAACTGCACTCTAACACCAAACAGTAATCCCATGACAAATGAACATAATTTTATGTCTCCAACTGCCAAAAGAGCTGATTCTACCAATAGGCACTTATGGAATCTCCGGTAAGAAGGGTTTGACTAGGCCTTTGTATTTGTTATATTTATGTTCTTCTTCCTTACTTCTCAGTTTATTTACGGAGATCTCCATATTGGAATCAATCTCCATTTGTTTGATTTTCAGTTGTGCCTTTGTTTCTATTTCTTTTTGTTTTAGAGCTGTTTCTATTTCTAATTTCTTTGTTTCTGCATTTAATTCTGCTTGTTTGTTAGCAGCCTCAATTTCCATCTTTTTATTTTCAGCCTCAATTTGCATCTTTTTATTTTCAGCCTCCATTTGCATCTTTTTTTGTTCTCGTTCGGCTGCCAGGTCTTCTCTCGCTATGTTTTCTGTATGCATTTTTTGCGCCCATTCCGACAGTTTATCTGCAGTATACCCTAATTTAAGCCCTAGTTCAATACACTGTTCCAGTGTTGACATTTTGTGAATTTAGATTAATTTAAATTTCTAGAAATTAAATCCCTTTGAAAAAGTTTGGGAGAACAACAATTGGTTATGTCCCTTAATGTTTACATATAAACTTTCTATGAGTAATTTCAAATGGACATGAAATTTGCATGTACATATAATAAATCGAAATGCTTGGAAAAATGTTACATAACGAAAAATGAGTATCGTTTAGTGATACAATAAGAATGAAATCTATGGGACTTATCTGATTTACTGGTGTCTTTGCTGTAGTATTGATGTTTGGTTCTCCGGTTCTTTCGCTGCTGCTGGAGAACAATTTAAATGCACACAACTTTCTTGCGGAACAATCTGTCGTTGGAATGAAAAAAGATTAGTATCTTGTCACAGTAATTGTCCAGTCATGTCAATGTTAATATGAATAAGCATGGTTTTTATTAACTTCCTTAGAGGGACAAAGATCTTTATGAGAAGATAGTCGCTGTAATATTGAGACTTTGTCGTGTATGGTTGTAATAGTATTTTTTTTTTTTACTTGGCAAAGCCAAGAGCTGTCAAGAATTTTAAGTAGAATCTAATCGTCTTGAGCTTGCCAAAACCGGCTTGAACCCCCAAATAGCATGTCAACGTCCTAAAGACCTAGGGAATGAAACTCGGGTTCAGACAGGCAACAAACTCCATACTGTATAATGATAATCTAATTTATTATCATTAATCTGGCGAAGAATGGTTTCGCAGTTAATCACAATATCACAGGAGTTAGTTGGTACATCAACAAATCAATAATACACATGACTATCACAGCATAAGTCTATCAAACTATCTCATTAATCAAACACTCTCAAGTTTCTGTGTATCTAGTCCCCGTAAGCTAAACCCTGCTTCTTGTCCGCTGTCCAGTATTCGTCTTCATTTCGACGTGCGTCGGGCGGACACGGAGTATGACTCCCCTTGAGCTTCTCGTGAAGGTGGCCCTGCACGCTACAGGCGAGTTCCACCTGTGTCAACGAAGCAGTAGGCAAACTGACCCCTCGTTCTCGAAGGCCCGAGATTGTTCGGGCATTCGAGCTGTCGCAATTAATTCCCTTCTTAGGGTTTCTGTATTGGTGGTATATCCCTTCTATATATCCTTTATATCTCTATGTCCATATATACTTTATGTGAGACCTTGACAATGACCCAGGAATAATCTCTGACTCTTGTCTCTAACCTTTCCTCTATATTGTATATAGATCTTCTCCTATCAGGAAGATCCTTTCAGACCTATGTCTATAGTGTACATTAAATTGTTGAATTGTTGACATGTCTTCTATACAGTTATTAGGTGTGATCTTAGACGAGGACGGAGAGTTCCAAGGTAGAGGGTAGATAGAGGTTTAGGATCTGGGAGGGGTCTGTAGACTAATAACACTTGTTACCTTGCAGATGGGGTCAATAATAGTAGTATCAGTGTATCTACCTGTCCAAACCCTGAGGTTAGTATACACTTGAGTGACTGGGATACCTTGGGGCTTGTGTCCATTCACAACAACTGAGGCCATCCTGTTACTCTTCCTCTTCCTTCCTTCTCTTCCTTCCTTCTTCTTCCTTCCTTCCCCTTCCTTTCTTCCTCTTCCTTACTTCATCTTCCTTTCTCCCTCTCTTTCTTCCTTCTCCCTTCCTCCCTCTTCCTTCATTCCTCTTCCTTCCTTCCTCTTACTTCCGTCCTCTTCCTTTCTTTTCCATCCTTCCTCTTCCTTCCTTCCTCTTCCTTCATTACCCTTCCTTCCTCTCTCCTCCTTCCTTCCTCCTCATTCCTTCCTTTTAATTCCTTCATCTTCTTCCTTCCCCTTCCTTCCACTTCCTTCTTTCCTCTTTCTTCCTTTCGCTTCCCTCCTTCCTCTTCCCCCTTTCTTCCTCCTTCCTTCCTATTCATCTTCCTCTTCCGCTTTCTCTTTCTTTTCCTATTTCTTATTTCTCTTTCTCTTCCTCTTCCATTTCTTCTTCTTCTTCTTCTTCTTCTTCTTCTTCTTCTTCTTCTTCTTCTTCTTCTTCTTCTTCTTCTTCTTCTTCTTCTTCTTCTTCTTCTTCTTCTTCTTCTTCTTCTTCTTCTTTTTCTTTTTCTTTTCTTCTTCTTCTTCTTCTTCTTCTTCTTCTTCTTCTTCTTCTTCTTCTTCTTCTTCTTCTTCTTCTTCTTCTTCTTCTTCTTCTTCTTCTTCTTCTTCTTCTTCTTCTTCTTCTTCTTCTTCTTCTTCTTCGTCTTCTTCTTCTTCTTCTTCTTCTTCTTCTTCTTCTTCTTCTTCTTCTTCTTCTTCTTCTTCTTCTTCTTCTTCTTCTTCTTCTTCTTCTTTCTTCTTCTTCTTCTTCTTCTTCTTCTTCTTCTTCTTCTTCTTCTTCTTCTTCTTCTTCTTCTTCTTCTTCTTCTTCTTCTTCTTCTTCTTCTTCTTCTTCTTCTTCTTCTTCTTCTCCACCTCCTTCTCTTCTTTCTACTCCTCCCTCTTATCCTACTTCTCCTCCTCTTCCTTCTCCTCCTCCTCCTTCTCATTCTCCTTCTCCTCTTTCTCCCTCTCTTCCCGCTTCTCCTCCTTATTCTCCTCTTCCTTCTTTTCCTTCTTATCCTTCTCCTACTCCTCCTCCTCTTCCTCCTACTCCTCTTACTCCTCCTCCATCTTCTTCTTCTTCTTCTTCTTCTTCTTCTTCTTCTTCTTCTTCTTCTTCTTCTTCTTCTTCTCTTCTCCTTCTCTCTTCCTTCTTCTTCTTCTTCTTCTTCTTCTTCTTCTTCTTCTTCTTCTTCTTCTTCTTCTTCTTCTTCTTCTTCTTCTTCTTCCTTCTTCTTCTTCCTTCTTCCTTCTTTCTTCTTTCTTCTTTCTTCTTTCTTTCTTTCTTCTTTCTTCTTCTTCTTCTTTTCTTCTTCTTCTTCTTCTCTTCTTCTTCTTCTTCTTCTTCTTCTTCTTCTTCTTCGTCTTCGTCTTCGTCGTCTTCTTCTTCTTCTTCTTCTTCTTCTTCTTCTTCTTCTTCTTCTTCTTCTTCTTCTCCTTCTCCTTCTCCTTCTCCTTCTTCTTCTTCTTCTTCTTCTTCTTCTTCTTCTTCTTCTTCTTCTTCTTCTTCTTCTTCTTCTTCTTCTGTCTTTCAATACATGTGGCACAAGGTGTTTTACAGGGTGTCGAATGCTACTTTGCTCGTCTCTTATCACAACTCCCGTGGCATCCTATACTTTGATAATTGATGGCAGGAAACACCTGTTGGTTTACACACGGCCTGGTTGACCAACACATGGATTACATAGTCCGTTTACGCTAAGATAACTGGACGACAATCTCATTCTTGACGCGCCACTACTGTAATATTTTAATAGCGCTTCACTTACATCTCTGGAGATGCTTGTTCGGTATCTGGTAGGCAACTCAACTTCTACTTCTGATGGCCGTTTAGTCTTTCCATCTTATACAGTCTATTGGTGTTAACTGCTGAAACCAACTCGTACAACATGGCACTGAGATGTTTTTCACAGTCTACTTTACTGAGACGCTACACTGGACACGTCGATAACAAACCATTTGCTCCACAAAGTATTCACATAACTACCTAACAGTACTTAAACATACTATTACAAATGAGCGGCGTAATGTTAGCCATGCTCTGTTAACTCAGAACTAGGTCCAACACGGACGCTAGCTGGATTATAACTGACTCTTACGTGACGTTTTTGCCCTTGCACAAAACGTCTAGTCTGCTTTTCACGTGTTTGTGACCAGTGTCGTGATAGGTCATATCACACGGTCTCCTTTCGACCGCGCTTAATACGTCGCATGCCATGTTACAAACCTGTATCAACTGGACTATGGCACTTACCCCCGCTTTAGTTTTTAAAAAATGTGCAAATGTTTTCTTTTCTTTCACCAACCATTCTAAATTCTAATTTGAAAATCTGTGGAACCAAAATTCTTGCTATATACAAGAAAATATGCTATCATTATCGACTTGATCGTTACCTGAGTTAAATTTCTTATGTGAATACTGTATACTAACTTCATTATGGTGGAACTTTATGAAATAAAGGCACCAACTCCAAATCTCTGCTATATCATTCAATGTATAGCATCTTGTTGGATTTTAGCGTCACTTGTGGTCATATACCATTTGACCATTTGTATGTCAATGTTCAACCTTCATTGTTAACCAACTCGCCATAAGTCTGCAAAGACTTTGTTTTGTGTTTTACCTTTTATAACCATCGTCTTCATAGGCATAATATATTCAACATATTCATAAATATACTCTGGAATGAAGTTTATTATATGAGCTATATCAGAAATACAAAACAAAACTAACAAACTAAAATTATTTAAATCGGGCACGTCATTTCGAGTCCTTAAGACGTGTAGCCTCAGCCTGGGATGGATGAGGACTAACCTTGCTATGAGTTTCAAAACATCCCTTGGGCGTTCCCATGCAGTCCCTCAACCACGTTTTAGACTGCTACTAAATCGCTATGAGTGTAATGAATATCTGTAGGGACTTTTTATTTTGATATCCTTCATACACGTTAACATTGCAATGAGTTTCAAAACGTCCCCTGGGCGTCCCTATGCTGTTTCCGAATCGCTATGGTTGCAATGGATATCTATCCACTATATCCTTCATACACGTTCTACAGTCTCGTTTCACATGGGCTTCTTGAACTTTTCACATTCCCCCCACGCACGAGGTCAAAGTACTGTGTTTTCTGCAGTGTATT
>OY992878.1:63456400-63651900 GCA_963921405.1 Cepaea hortensis | reverse complement strand
GTCGTAATCGCAGCATCATCCGCAAAAAGCAACTCTCTGTTAAGTACCCTGCTAATTTTGGTCTTGGCCTTGAATCTCTGAGCATTATAGAGGCCACCATCTGAGCGTGAGTGAATGTATATACCGTCATCCTGATCACGAAAGGCATATTTCAGCAGAAGTGAAAAGTATATCACAAAAGAGGGTGGGGGATAGTACACAACCTTGCTTAACTCCACTCTTGATTTCAAACTCTTCTGAAATTGAGCCATCAAACTTGATTATACCCTTCATGCCTGTGTGGAACGATTCCACAATGGACAGAAGAGTTGGTGGGCAGCCAATCTTCTTTAGTGCTTTGAACAGACCCTCACGACTGACCAAATCGGACGCCTTTGTGAGGTCAATGAAGGCAATAAACAGTGGCTGATTTTGTTCCCGGCATTTTTCTTGCATCTGTCGCAATGAGAATATCATATCAATGGTAGACCGGTTCTGACGGAAGCCGCACTGTGATTCGGGGTAGACTTGATCTCCCAGGACTTGAAGTCTGTGCAGGACAATTCTGGCAAATACTTTCCCAACAATACACAGAAGTGAGATACCCCTATAGTTGCTACATATATATATATATATATATATATATATATATATATATATATATATATATATATATATATATATATATATATATATATATATATATATATATATATATATATGCTAGGGATAATGTTGGTGAAAGAACTCCTCCTTTGGGGACACCTTGCTAGTATACCATCATTTTGCTGGTTTGTCCTTGTACTTTTGTCCTGGCAATTCTGTTCTCAAGGTAGTGGCTGATCCATTTGCACATATTCCTACAAACATACATTTTTTGCAGTTTTACTTTCAGTCCTTCTTTCCAAACTTTATCAAATGCTTTTTCTAAATCTATCCAGACCGTTAGTGTGTGTTTTTTCTCTTTAATGCATCCTCTATTTCCTGAGCTATATAGGTTATTCGATCTTCAGTGGATCTGTATTTTCTGAATCCTGCTTGGTGTGCTATTAAGATTTGGTTTTCTTCCAGATGCCATGTTAGCCTGCCATTGATAATGCTTTCCATTAATTTTCCAACACAGCTAAATAGACTGATAGGTCGATAGCTATTTGGTTCTTCCAGGTCTTTTCCTTTCTTTGGGACTGGTATTAGTATAGCTTCCTTCTATGTCTGTGGGACTATTCCTCTCTTCCAGCTGTAATTTAGGTCTGCTAGTAGTTTCTTTGTTGCCTTAATGCCTAGTCCTATTAGCATTTCATTTGTGATTCCATCCTTTCCTGGTGATTTCTTTATTTGTAGGGTATTAATTGACTGTTCCATTTCTTCCATTGTTAGATTTTCCATCATACATTCTGCTGCTGTCTCTGTATTACTATGATGTATCTGTTTATCTTTGATTGCTTTCTTCTGTTCGGTTGTAATATCTATGTGGTTTGCACTTGCATAGTTTCCATTAGTGCATTTGCAGCCTTTTTACCTGTAAGCAAGGCATTTCCTTGTTTAATTTGTATTTGTTTGTTTCTAGGTCCTTCATTTTTCATGGCTTTCACTAGTTTCCATAGTTTGTTTCCACCCCTGTCAAAGTTCAGGTTTTCTGTTTTTTCCCTTCAACAATCTCTTCTTGTTTGGTTTACTGTGCTTTTATATGTTGCTGAGATGGCTTTGAGAAAGATGTTCACTTCAGTTGTTTGTTCTCTCTCTCTCTCTCTCTCTCTCTCTCTCTCTCTCTCTCTCTCTCTCTCTCTCTCTCTCTCTCTCTCTCTCTCTCTCTCTCTCTCTGCTGTCTTCCTGGCATCTTCAACTTTGTCCTCCAAAATTTGTAGTTCTTCAGTCCAGCAAGGTTTGTGAGTTTTCCTCGCTCCTCTTGGAATAGACTCAGTGGCCGCCTGTATTATTGCTCTGTTTAGACTTTCCACCATTTGCTTCATGCTGCCATATCGTGTATTTATGTTTTCACAATATTTGTCTGTTAGTATGGCTTATCTGTCCTAATCTGCTCGTTTGTAATTCCAGCGGGGCAAAGGCTTTTGCTCCTGTGGAAAATACTCCATATTCATTTCAAGCTTTATTGGTCTGTGGTAACTACCTGCTAATTGGTCAAGCACATGGCAATCGATTTTGTGGAGGATGTCTCCTGTGCAGAAAGCTAAGTCTGGAGTAGAAGTGGTAAACCATCTTCTGGAGTAGAAGCTCGGTGTCTCATCCGCTTTTTTGAGTAGATGGAGATTTGAGTCTATTTCCCAGTCCTCCACTTCATCTCCTCTTTTGTCAATATCTGGGTATCCCCATCTTTCTGAACGGTTATTAAAGTCTCCGACAATAATGCAGTTTGTGTCAGTTATTTTCATGTTTGAGAGTGTAAGGTCCTTATCTGCTGGGCTATGCAGATTGTAAATTCTTATTTTCATGTCCGTAATCATTATATCAACACCTATAATTTCCGTTTGGTTGTCAGAGATTACAGTAACTTCACTGCAAGGTATTTTATTTTGAGTAAGTATTAGAATTCCTCCGTTGTGTCCTTCGCGGTCGAAACATGTGGCCTTATATCCTCTGACTGAGAATCTGCGATTGGCGTTGAGATGTGTCTCTTGAGTGCATGCCACGTCTGTTCTATTTTTATGAAGACGCTTTGCTAAGGGGACTTTCTTGTTATAAACTCCTTCGGCCACTGTAGTGTGTTGAGTATCCGATGTGTTTGGTCAATAGCTCTTAACCTGCGCCTCCTCCTCTGTGCCATGACTCCACAGAACAGGGGAAGGTGACCACCAGTAGTATGGGGGTGGACCCCCTCGAAGCAGGGGGCCTGGCACTATCGTCGCCTGATGAGACTTCACGGGATTAGCACCGTACTGAGTAGTTTTAATATGTGACATAGTGAATTAAGTTACGTTTCACTGCTTTATCAAGCCTGTAGTTCAGTACATCCGATTTCGACAAGCATTTTTTGGAGTGCTTTCCCTAGCCCTTGACTGACCCCAGTCTATCTACAAGGCAGCAGGTTTGTGTGTCTCTTGGTCTGGTTCCTCTTCTCTTGAACTGACCGACATGGGTGACCCTACCAGTAGCTGTGCCACAGTCGGAATAGCTCTTTGGTTCATTGGAACACGCAAGCCCATCTTCCTCGTCACGGTGGACACACAACAGAGGGTATATCATCATTCTACAAGATCTGAACATCGTTGAAAACTGGCTTAAAAACGGTCTCATGTCACTGAAATACTTTGACTATATTATATATCACAGTGGCTTAAAACTAACAGTAATTAAAGTAACTGTTCCGGGAAGAAAAGCAGTCGGCGAGCAGCTAGAAAATAGACACCGAACATTGCAGACACCTTGGACTTGATGTTGCATATGCCTGGAGAAATGACGAGAGATCGAGAGACTTTTCAGCAAGCCTTACGAGAGCGACTTTCTGCAAAGAGCCTGCTACATAAGGAGGGTGACTGATACTAAATCAGAAGCAATACAGATAGTTACAGCCAGGCCCTGTTCTAGACTGTTGTGGGTAGAATAATGATGTCATGTAGAACTTCTCATCGCCCAGTCGCTTGCCATCTTTAATGAGAATTGTCACCGCTGCTTTTTTGGTGTTGGCGGCCATCAGTTGCTCCTCCTGTATCTGTCGGCGCTTGGTCTTGTAGCGACGGTTCTGGAACCATATTTTTACCTGTTGGATCAAAATGACTACAGTTAATAGTAATACACGACATTCATAGATGAAAAACATCTAAGGGCAATGAAAAATTTTTTTTGAGAAAAATGTTAAAAATACCATAGACACAGGGGAAAAACACTGAGCAGGTCCTACAAGAGGCAAAAGAAAACCGTAAACGTATTAGAGAAAACAGACGCAGCCAGTCAAGATGATTTTGGGCACGTTAAGAGAAGAAATAAACTAGAGAACTTGGTGACAGCTGGCAAGATTGGGAAGAAAGAATAATTTGAAGGCAGAGAAGTAAATATCTGGATGGCGTGGCCACTTGGCATTGTCGAGACATTGTCTGCGAACGCAGAGTTGACCCACGACTCTGGCGAACATGCGAGATGGCGAAACATGTTCACTCACATTTATCGGCATGGCAAAGGATGATGATGATGATGATGATGATGATGATGATGATGATGATGATGATGATGATGATGATGATGATGATGATGATGATGATGATGATGATGATACAGTGAGCATACGACAAGTTTCAAGTTGGTTAGGTATATATAAGGAGAACAAAATAGAATGAATATTCTTACAATCACACACACACACACGCACACACATACACACACACAGATATATATATATATATATATATATATATGTGTGTGTGTGTGTGTGTGTGTGTGTGTGTGTGTGCCTGGCATCATTGGCAATCAACTGTTACGTAAATATGTTCATACCTTCGCATTTGCCATACAATGAAAAGCGCCTTTTGCTTTCCATGACTCGGAATGTTGTCGGGTAGTATACACGATGTCCCAATCACTGTACACATCCGACTCATGCTATTTTAATGGCCTGAAGGATTCCCCAACAATTATGTTTCTGTATATTACACACATACACACACTAACGCACACAAAAGTGGGGGGGGGGGTGTAAAGGGGGGGGGGGTGTAATTAACTTGGGCTCCCATGTCGACTCAGTTTAATATGGATAACAGCAAACATTCAAGGAAATAACCCCATCTGAGTGCTGATCGTTATGTTATATAAATCGTCTGTTGTTATGTTTCTTACATTCAATGTTCCTATTTATTTCGATTTTCATGAGTGATCTTGCAACACCTCCAGCGCTCTTTAAATTCTTCAGGACTTGTGCCCGCCCCCCCCCCCCCCCCCCCCAATCCATGATATTCTCAACTTTCTTTTAAAAGACCGCATTTCCACTGCCTCCGAAGTTTTCAATAATTCATTAGTTAGTTAGTCGTGGTTCCAACTTCACGGCAACTTGGCCACATGACACAATCGAGATGGCTGATTCAAGACTGGTAAAATGGCGAACCATGACTGTCCACGCTTATGAACACAGCACACGGATGTAGTTCCCTACATGGTCGATGTTATTTTCTCAGTGTTCTCTATATCAACATGGACACATCCCTTACCTGAGTCTCCGTCAACTTGAGCGACTGGGCCAGCTCGGCTCGCTCAGGTCCAGAGAGGTACCGTTGGTGTCTGAAACGACGCTCTAGCTCGAAGACTTGGGTATGTGAAAATGATGCTCTTGATCTTTTCTTCCTCATATGTGCGGCATCTGTCATATTAAAGACGTAATACGAGACGATGTTGACAATTTCGTATTGTATAAATACAAGTTTTTAAACACGTGTTCTTGTGAAAAATGAAGTTGTTAAAGATGCATTACTGTAACAGTCAGGAGCTGCGTCAACTCAATGGCCAGAACGTATTATGTATGAATGAGAATATATGGGCGTGTGTGTGTGTGTGAGGGAGAGGGAGAGAGAGAGAGAGAGAGAGAGAGAGAGAGAGAGAGAGAGAGAGATAGAGAGAGAGAGAGAGAGAGAGAGAGAGAGAGAGAGATGAAGAAAGAGACAGTGTATGTATAAGTAAACTTTTATTAGAGAGTTTATGATTGTGAGTGAGTATATGTGTTATTGTGTGGGTGGATAACTGAGATTAGAGTTTGTAAATGATGTAAGTATATGCAGGTATGTGTTTATGCAAGTGCGTGTGTATGTGTGTCTGGCTGCCTGACTGTCTCATAATATGGTAATATGCATTGATTATGTTCACATCTTTCATTTGACAATGCTTTTTTTTCCTATGTACATGTAACACGCACAACAGATAACTGATGTACGATGATGCGTGATTGGAAAAGCCGAATTTAAAACGGGCCTGCATGCTCATATTTTGAACCTTTGAAAATAAGGTTCGTTAGTTCGTTCGTTCGTTCGTTCGTTCGTTCGCTTGTCTGCCAACCCATTTGTTATGTGCTCTAGTCCCCAGGCAAACGGATAAATTGACCTGGGCTCCAAGGTCAATCCAGTCTAACATAGGTACATGGAAATGTCCAGGTAATTAAAGGCGGCCGGTGTAATATTGACCATATCGTCCATCGAGTGCATAAGGGTAAATAAAAGCAGCTAGCACCATATACCCAAAACGACCCGTGTTAAAGGGTGCTTAACTTATCATGACGTTTCTAGTACTAATTTTATGCTGGCTTGACCTGAGACTTATATATATATATACAATTCCATAATATACACAGCTGCGCTTTTTCAACGATTCTCTCTTATTATACGGAAGATTAAAAAAGGACAAGTAAACACTGTATTGTTAAAAATTAAGAGCATAGCATGCAATAAACCCCTGTCACTGAAGGTTAGAAACAGAATCTTTGCATGTAAAATGAAACCAGTTTGAACATATGGCTGTGAGTCCTGGACAATTAGTAAACAGGCATACATAAAATCCCATTATTGACCTCACAGATGTAGTCTTACAGTAGATTGCAAAAAAATGTCTTGGGCAGTCAAAATGAAGTGTAAATGTTTTCAGTAAGGCCAAGACACAAAGACAGCGTATCGAAAACAACAAGAAGAGACAGTCGACATTATTTTGCAACAATTTACCACAACATGTTGCGACAGCTGGAAAGATTCATGGAGATAAAGATAGAGGAAGACAGCGAGAGAAGATTCCTGACAGCCTATTGTGACGACGCGGAATAATGTCAGCACACGAACTGAAACATGCTGTAGGAGATCGCCATATGCCTTTTAGGAAAAAATCCACTGCTCTGCAAATAATAATAACAATATATAATTATTTGTCTCGTGGCAATTTCCTGCCATGAGTCTCTGACTAGGAAGCGCCATCGCATTTTATTTGCCTAAGAGCAAGGAGGAGTGTGTGGGCATAGTTTCCCCTCATTTTGGCAAGCGACGATCCCAATCGCCGAACCGCCTCCGACCGTGCCCATAACATAAACAGCGCAGTTCGCTATCACCTTCGCTAGCGCGCCATTTGTTACACAAATATTTAATTGTTATTGAACATAACTCGACTGTTCCACAAATATTTCATTGTTATTAAACATAACCCGTGTGTTCCATAAAAATATCATGGAAACTTTTAGGCCACCGCTTTAGATTCGCTTCTGCTTGTTGCCATTCTTTTCCTGTTTCCGGTTACGAGCGGACGTGTTTTCACAAGCTCTCCCAGTTTTTATAGAATTTATCAAAGTTTTGCCTATTTTCAATTCGAGATGCTGTGTATTTCATTGTGTTAGTTCTATAACTGGATCTAATACGAATTAATATCTTAAGTTTATGTGACTGTGGTTTAGTGAAATGAGGATTTCTTTGATAAATGTACGGTAAGGTCATTCAATTTCGAAACCTACCAATTATCGATTAACGACAACGTGTGTAAACCATGCTTGACTAGCGCTTGACTAGCGCGTGGTAAGTCGCCAGCACACAATATCGCAACAAACGAACCGCAACACATGACTTCAAATAGCCCGCGGTGCGTCTAGACTACAATGAGTTCGCTGCATTCTTCAAACGGGTTTGATAACATGATGCAGTAATGTCATCTATAGGAGAGGCCTCTCTGGAGGTGACTGGTGTTAAAACAAGATCCGATTTACGATCGGCCGTGAATAAACCATACACACTAAACAAAGAGAAGGCGGTGAAGACCAAGCTAGCCAGGTGTGCGAATCCAGTCGACCGAGTCGTCCAACACACCAACTCCGGCCAATGTGTTACAGTATCCTTTAACAATACACTCCATTATGAGGCATTTCGAACGTGCCTCATCAATTATTACAAGCCTGAACGAATCCAACACAGACAAGATAGAAGCGGGGCCTACGTGGAAGATCTGATTACGACGCCAGTCCTTACAATACATTTATATCACTCAAAGAACAAGTTACTCGCTCAGGGCAGCGTTGAAAACATTAAATCTTGGCTAAAATTAGACTTTATCGAGCTGGAGAACTCAATACTTACATTCACGAGATATCATCAACATGCTCGTCTCGAGTGAAGACTCAGAATCTACACAGTCCACAACTACAGCTGTGGACATCACAGCAGACAACGTTTCTAAACTAACACATACAATGAATGAACAGGACAATACCATCAACACTAGATCACCTATCCCATCAGTACTCTTGGCCATTGAATATCCAATGGAGCACCTCCAAAACAACGTTGAGACCAACGTAAGAGTAGCAGAAGAAATACCAGCCTTAGATAACACGCCAACTATCAATGGACAATCGTGCGATTGTCATAGGCGCATTGAGGTAATAGAGCAATCCTTAAAGGCGCTCACTGCTACTGTTACTGCGAACATTGCAGCTAACAGCAAGACCAGCAGTGACTACGCTGCTCTCAAAGAAGAAATCACGCTCCTGAGAGAGGAAAATCTGTTGCTAAGAAAAACAATAGAAACTTTACAGCACGAGTCCTCCACCAACTCAACTGAACAAGCGTGTAACTCCCAAGCAGCTGTATCAAATTCGGAGAATCTTGAAGCCCAGTTTCACCAAAAACAAGACGCGGAAAAACCTCAACGTGCAGAGGAAGATAAAACGCTACAAGCAGTCTATCCCATTGGTGTAAAGATAAGCAACAGATTCGAAGTGCTTCAAGAAAATTCGTCAGAAAACGTACAGAGCTATAGTGCACTGTCAACATAAAACACACGTCTCCAGGAAACACAGGGAGAGTCACATGGGGATGTACAGATTGCTGCTAAATGGGAGAAACAACGAGTAAGGCGTACTGACAACCAACATGTGCAGACAGCACGACCCGACTGTACACACATTATAATAGGCGACTCTCTAATGAAAGGTCTATACAGCGACCGGATGGCTACTACAGACAAAGACATTGTTTCCATAATTCCATTGCCTGGGGCTGGTGTTGACCGGCTAACAGACAAGATTAGGAGGTTGGCTGTAAATCTTAATGTAAAAAGGGCAAGCGTCCATATTGGTATCAATGACACCATGAACAACCAGCAAATCACAACATCTCAACCGCTGGCGCTCTTGAACGGATTACGTCACACTTTTCCTAACTCATCCATTTTCTTCTCCTCCATCATATCACCGAGTTATGGATTCCAGCGTCGTCTAGCTGACATAAATAACAACATATTGCAGAAGTTTTGTTCTCACAACAACATACAGTTCATCAACAACACACCGGTGTTTACTTCACAGTCAGGAGCACCTAAAAAGCGACTTTATAAAGATCAAGTACATTTGTCTACATTGGGCACCAGCTTGCTCGCCAAAAATCTTAAGTACCCTGAACGTACACAACCTACATCCAATACTGGATCGCGTAGGACACTTTTAGCTACACCACCTCAAACTCAAGCCAGACGATATACTGCCGCCACATCAAGTACCAATAAGCCAGAGGAGAGCAGACCACTCATAACTACGACACCTGATATCCAAGCCAGACGGAACATTTCCATCACACCAAATCCGTACAATACGCCTTCTTACACGCAGGAGGGTGATAATTATGAAGATACGTTCCCTCTTCTCCACAGCAAGGATCAATCCAGTAGTAACAACAACGTGCCACCACAGCCTCATGTTAGCCACGAATCAGAGCCTGTAGTTGGAAGTCGTTACACACCCGTGAGAAATCAACAGTATCCACTCCATTGTAACCCAGAGTTGTTATACCTCACACGGTTTAGCCCAGCTTCACTTCGGCAGGCATTTATGATGTCGCTGTACCAAGGACCAACACAGCCTGGTATTTACTAGCAATTGAGCACAAAGCAACACCGGATCTCGGTACAAGAAAGAGCCTCTCCTAGAAAGTTTATGCGCATACTTGGTTATTGATTTATATAGCAACGTATTAGATTGTACGTGGCTGTAAAAATTGACTCGTATTGAAGTCACAGAGATTGACACTTAGATATCTTTTATAATACTTTTTATCGCCTTAATACTCTGAGTGAGGGGGTCTTCACTCCCCGCTTTAAACAGAGACATTGACTTGTATAGTAATTTATTGATTCTTTTGGATAACAGTTGGTACTTAGCTTGTGAAGTAGTTTTTTCAAGTTAATTATTTGTTGTATGTTCTTTAATTCGTTTTGTTCCTTGTTTGCATTATATTCGTTGGTCTAATTAGTTATATCGTTATAATATTGTCATTTACTTATCCATTTGTATTATTGATATTTTGTAAGTTAATGTAATTGTGATTTTTTTTTTATGATCTTGTATTTTTGCTTAACTTTGACTAATTTACACTTTCTTCATGGATGAAATGTCTGTGAAGTGGCAACACTGGCTCAATAAGTCAGGAATACGCCTTGGACACTTAAACATTTGCAGCTTATTTAACAAGCTACCAGAGTTATCTTCTATTCTTAATCAAAATTTTCATTTATTCGGCCTTATTGAAAGTAGACTTAATGATAAAATTTCAGATGAGGACATCTCTATTAAAGGGTACAAAGTTTTTAAAAGGGATCCCTGTAGGAAACAAGAGACAGGCATAATAACCTATGTTTCTAATTTACTAAATGTTCACCGTAGGCTAGACTTTGAAACTTGCGAAATAGAATGTATCTGGTTAGAGCTAAAACTTCAAAACCGCACACCCCTGATAATTGGCTACCTTTATCGAAATCCCAGTGCGGACACATCTGGTACGAAAACTTCACTACCATGATGGATGTGGTTTTCGCTTCTGAGAAGGAAATTATACTACTCGGAGACTTTAACATTGACACCAACAAATCCAACATAATATGGAGAAATATAATTGCATCATACAATTTCCAACAAATAGTACAACAAGCTACTAGAGTAACAAAGTCATCTTCGACAGTCATAGATCACATTTATGTAACTTGCTCAGACAACATCATAGAATGCACCGTACCCAATTGTGCAATGAGCGATCACTACCCAATATGCTGCACGTGGTCTAAAAAAGGAATTAAAATTCCTAAACATAAACCATAAGTGTAAAATATAGAAGTTAAAAAAATTTCAACCAAAGCGCATTTTTACAGGACTTGCTCATTTCACCTCTAGACAATGTTTATCAGCTTCCTGACCCGGATGATGCTCTGGAATTCTGGATGAAAACCTTTATTGATGTTTTTGATAGACATGTGCCAGTCAAGGAAGTTCGAGTAAAACACCACGTCAAGCCACCTTGGATCACCCAGGAAATACTTAAAATTATGAGAGACAGAGATAAAGCACATAAAAAGCGGGTTCTCGATGCATACCGTACACTTAGAAACAAAGTTCAATATAACATACGACGGGAAAAGAAACTTTACTTTAAGAACTTAGTAATGGATAAAACAAATAGTAAGGATATATGGAAAGCAATTAACACCTTGACAAACAAGTATAACTTCCGAAATTCTTTACCTTCAAATCATATTACATGCGACCAATTCAGTAATTTTTTTCAAACTGACATAGACCAGTTGAAGGCTTCAATACCTAATTCTCCTTGCAACTTATCTTTATTGTCATCGTTTTGCGAGAATAGATGCTCCCGCGATATTCTTTCCGACATACCGCTAATGACAATCACTGAAGTATTCGCTTACCTCCATCCATCCATCATGTGCCATGCCGGTAAGCGTGGGCGGTCATGTTCTGCCATCTCACTCGATCAACAGAGTCGTGGATCAGTTCCGTGTTTCTGTCTCGACCATGCCACAAGGCCAAGCCATCCAGATACTTGTTTCTAGGTCTTCCCCTTGGTCTGTTCCCCTCGATCTTACCAGTTGTCACCAAGTTTTCCAAATCATTTCTTCTCATAACATGCCCAAATTATTGTGCCCGTCTACGTCTAATGTCTCTGATCAGTTTACGATCTTCATTTGTTTCTTGAAGGACTTGTTCATTGGTCTTTCTGGCTGTCCATGGTATTCTTTGCATTTTCCTCAGAAACCACATTTCTACAGCCATCAGATGTTTTTCAGCCTGGCTGCTCATTGTCCAAACTTCACATCCATACAAAAGTACAGGTTCTATGTAGCATCTCAACACTCTTTTTCTCGTTTCAATTGACATCTTTTTATTGGTCAGTATGTTTTTCATCTTGCTAAAGGCTACTTTTGCCATGGCGATTCTTGTTCTAATCTCTTCAAGGCATCTCCCATCAGATGTTATTACTGTTCCGAGGTATTTGTACCTATTCACTTGTTGAAGAATATTCCCATTTACTTGTATATTACACTGTGGTATTTCGTTCTTCTTAGTGACGACCATAATCTGTGTCTTTTTACAATTTAATTCTAACCCTTGTTGTTCACTGTGTGTAA
Organism: Cepaea hortensis; assembly: GCA_963921405.1. Classification (NCBI taxonomy): domain Eukaryota; kingdom Metazoa; phylum Mollusca; class Gastropoda; order Stylommatophora; family Helicidae; genus Cepaea; species Cepaea hortensis. The sequence continues at coordinate 63,639,549 of OY992878.1, read as the reverse complement.
CAACCGCATCTACTAAATTTTGCAGGTCCTGTTCATTGTCTGCAATCAAGACTGTATCATCTGCATATCTAATGTTATTGATGCATCGTCCCCCAATGTTGATTCCTTCCATATTTTCAATATTTCTGAAAATATTTTCACTGTACAGTAACCTAAAAAACACAACCTCATCTGGGTTAGATGGAATCAGCAACCGGATTCTCCGTTGTGCTGCGCCAGTGATCTGTACATCACTAACCTATGTATATAATCAGTGTCTAACCAAAGGCCACTTTCCATCAGCTCTCAAAATCGCTAAAGTGTACCCTCTTCTTAAATCTGGTTCATTGGACAATGGTCTCCCGAACAATTACAGACCCATTTCATTACTATCATCACTATCTAAGCTACTAGAAAAACACATCCATAAAGTAACATTACAGTATTTAGTTCGCAACAAGCTTATTGTTGACAGCCAATCAGGATTTCGACCAAAATATTCTTGCCATACGGCCCTTACAAACATGATAGAAAATTGGCACCAGAATATAAACAACAACAGTCTATGTGGAACTGTGTTTATTGATTTCAAGAAAGCATTTGATATGATAGACCATGTTATTTTAATTAAAAAACTCGAGACAATGAAAATTGGCCTTAATGTAGTCACTCTAATATCATCTTTTCTATCAAACAGAAAGCAAGTAGTATCACATAATAAATCTCTGTCTCAAACCACTACCTTCAATATTGGAGTACCGCAAGGCTCTATTCTTGGCCCTCTATTATTTGCCATATATATTAACGATCTACCTTTGCATCTTTCGTCGTGCTGCGATCTATTTGCAGTTGACTGTACGGTGTACACAAACGCTGAAGACTGTATTTTACTGGAGTCGTCTTTACAACAAGAATTAAATAATGTAGTTAAGTGGAGCTATTCAAACCGTATGCAAATTAACATCACTAAAACAAAAGCAATGTTATTAACAACTAGACAAAGACTTCAAACTCTAAGCTCACACACACCACTTCAACTTCACATCGATAACATGCCAGTAGAAAGTGTAATTGAGCACAAAATATTAGGCCTAATCATTGATAGAAACCTAACCTTTAATTCCCACGTTCAAGCGCTTATTAAACAAACAGCGAAAAAAGTCTACCAACTCGCCAAGATTAAAAACTTCCTTGATGAGGACACAAGGAAGCTATTCTATACTTCTCATATACAGACACACTTTGACTACTGCTCTACAATCTGGGACGGTTGTTCTAATTCAAACACCAAGCGACTTTACTCACTCCAGAAACGGGCCATGAGTCTAGTTTATAGCAAACATTTATCTGACAATCCTAGCCTGTATAAACGCCTTCAGTTACTACCATTCCGCAAACGCCTGCTTTTCAATAAAGCTAAACTAATTCACAAAATCCTGCATCGGAATGCCCCAAATTACCTTTGGCCATTGTTTAAATATAATGCTAGACACAGTAAACGTTTAAATATACTACACATTCCGAAGCCTAGGATTGACTTATACAAAACAAGCTTAACGTACTCTGCAGCTCAGCTGTGGAACAATCTTCCACAAGAAATCAAAGACATCACCAATCCCTATTCATATAATCGCAAATTATTCGAACACTATCTCAATACGGATTACCTTCCCCCTTAATAATTGAGATAATAATAATAATAACAAAACCCTAGTATAACAGCCAATCCCCTTTTTGTAGGCCAGTATATTCCACATGGCTAATAACAAGTGTCAGACCATTATCTAGTATTACTGTGTCGTGTATTTTCGATGTTTGCATTTTGCCCATGCCTTTATAATGCATATCTTTTATATTGTTGCTGTTCTTTGTTAGCCTTGAATGATGTGTGAATGAAATAATGTATGAAAGAGAGTGATAGAAGGGCAGAATGTTAGACGGGCCTGCGGGCCCAATTCTTAACCCTTTGAAAATAAAGTTTGTTTGTTCGTTCGTTCGTTCGTTCGTTCTACTGGCAAGTCAAATCCATGGCTGTAATTTACTCATGGCGCTATTTCTGGGCTCCGTAATTAATGGCTAACGATCCCTGCGCCATGATTTACTACCTTCTGAATAATTTGCTATCAAACCTTGATTGTTTGTCCATGTTTGCGGGCCACTCGCTCTCTGCAACTCTCGTGCCAACGTCACAAGTTTAACTGAAGGACATAACAGAAGTCCACGCTGTTTTCATCATTTAAGCAGCTCCACATTTACGATAAAGTCTTCACTCGCATCTAACCGCTCATTTATTCTTAACTAAAATAAGCACAGAGAATATCACTCAGAACTAAAATATAATATACAAACAGCACTAGGCTGATGTCATTCTCGGTCTCGTTACAACACGCCCGACCTTGACAGTGTCTTCAATCGTACTCCCCTGTTCAACCGAGAATTATCTTTTCCTGACACTCAACACAAAACGTGTTCCACGCACTAACAATCACTCGTGCAGGTGTCAGTTCCATTCATACCATAACCCACTCACTGACAGTTATTAAACATAACCAGTCCCGGGAACAATGCCCGCAGAAGTCGGATGTGTCGGCCGAAATGAGCCAAGTATCGCAGCTCTGCTGTAAACAAGCACAACGCAACTACGTCAGAAAAAACACTCCGGATGAATGCAGAAGAAGAGGAAGAAACATAACCCGTCTGTTCCACACATATGTCATTATTATTGAACGTATCTCTCGTGCCTTTGAATACCATTGTGTTTGCATTTGTTAAGTATCTTTTGGCCGGCTGCCTGGCCGAGGCGTTAGCAGCTTTCTCCGTTAACCCCGAATACTCTCGTGGTTGACGTGAGCACACGAGAATTAGAAGTGGTTCGAGTCGCGCCAGTGACTTATGAGAGTATGGAGCCGGTCGCTCAGAAAGTCGTGGCGTGCTGATGAGCGTAATCTAACCTAGGAATCAACATACAGCTGAAAGATGCTGGTGTTGACTGCAATATTCTGAAACAGGATGGAAACGCGGAAAAAAAGTATCTTTTGAGCACATGAAGTGTCCCCATTAAAATAACATTTAATGGTATGGTTCCTATAATAAAGACACTCTCAATTCACCAAATAAGAGCTGCGGTGATGACTTTGAAAACTGAGAAGGAATTTGTCGCATACGTTCTACTGGTGGACTTCCACTGGCGTTGAATCCATTAAGAAATTACGAATTGAGGAAGACATGCAAGCATCATCATGTAACAGGTCCTTTATAGACCATTTCTCTCATCACTGACCGCTGTGGCTGGCCTGGTGGCCTCACCATCAGATCTATGTTGTTCTGTTTTCTTTTTGTGTTTGCCAGGCCGTAGCGTGTTTTCCACCCTCTATCGAACGGACATGCACCTGGCATTTTCATTTCAACGAGTTATACAATTATTAAGAGGACACCCATAAGCGGTGTCATCATCATCATCATCATCTCCCCCGATGTGTCTCCACCTTGCCGTGGTGGGGGAGCTTGCGTGTCCCATTGACCCCATCTGCTTGCCGATGGATGAAAACTACATATCGGACAGCTTATGGGTTAGGGACCAGACTAAGAGAGACACAACCTGCTGCTCTGCAGGTAGACTGAGGATAGCAGTCAATAGACTAAATCAGGTACACGAAGGCAGAAGACCTTGGTCCGGACAAAACTCTAAGGCTCCCTGTCGAGGGCTCTGGCTGAACGCCTCTAAGCCCTTGGATCTGAGAGCCAGGCCGATATCCACCTACCGAAAAATAGAGGTTAGATACTGAGCAAGCTACATGCTCAGGTCTGATACATGTTCAAAGGCTCTCAGCTGGGGGATATGAGGGATTCCCGGATGAGAGGGCCTGGCCGTTTCTCGTTCACTCCTGCACGAAGGTAAGGTGCTGAGCCGGCAGCACATGTAGCCTACCTCGTGAGCGAGTACAAAATGTCAGAAAAGTGCCCCATGGTTACGAAAACTGTCTGTATCTAACTCATAGAGAGTGTAGACAAAAGTGGAAGAACGTCTCAATGACGCGAAATGGAACGCACGGCGAGAGAACCTATTGCGTGGTCCTAAGTCAAAAGCAAAAGCTTACCGAGTGGATGTCGCTCGCAGTCTGACCGCTCCTGGTGTGTGCTTGAGCGATCAGTGGCAAGCGAGATGCCCAACGCATGGAAGTGAGGAACTAAAGCAGCCATGAGCAGGATATGGCAACTCCTCGGGTGAGCCCAGTCTCAGAGCAATATGTGCCGGCTCTGCAATTATGGAAGCCTCCTTGGATAGCGAGAGAATGCCCATGGTCTGCCCCTGCCTTCCCTTGAGGGCCGACACATGATATCGTTGATCGTCCTATCTTGATCAGCTGAGATGTGGGCGACATCACAACAGTCTAACGTGCCTCAAAACCAGAGGAAGGCGAACCTCATTAAAAAATGCCCGCCTGAAGTCGGAAGTGTCGTTCTACGGGTGGCAAACTACAATTGACACTACGCAATTACGTCCGAGTGAAATGTCTCGTCCGAATGTCTCTCGTGCTAGGAACAGCTCTGACTACCTAGTTTCCGAATGCCGCTCTTGTTCGGAACAGCTCTGACTAGGTAGTTTTCCGAATGTCTGTCGTGCCTGGAACAGCTCTGACGGGCGCAACGACAAGCACATGTCCGAAAACTCGCTGAGTGGATACCGTCTGCAAACCTGTCTGGTTTGTGCGGGAATGGCCCGGGGCAAACGAAATGACCAATATATTGAAGTGAGGATTTAAAGCAGCCATGAGCAGGACGTGACGATTCCCTCTGTAAACCCAGCATCAGGGCGCTATGTGTCGGCCCTGCAACTATGGAAGCAACCTTGGATGGCGGAAAATGCAATGGACTGTCCCTTCCTTCCTTTGAGGGAAGACCGTTGTCTTCGATCGTTCCAACTTGGCCAGCTGGGTTGTAGATTGCACCACAAAAGTGAGAGTCTCCCAGGAATGCTACCTGGTCAAAAAAGCACGCTTGATGTGTTGGCCTACGGGTTTCGGCCTAAGGGCGCATAACAGACACACCGCAATCACATCTGAAAAAACACTCCGGATGAACGAAAAGAAGAAGATCATCATCATCATCATGATCATGATGATGATGATGATCATCATCATCATCATCATCATCATCATCATCATCATCATCATCGTCAAGTTGTTTGCCACCAGGCGTAGGCGTTCATGTTTCTCCACATATCTCGATCTTTGGTGTTCTGGTTCCACTCTGCTGATGATATTCCTCCATACCAACATAATTTCTCTTGGTCTGCCCCGGCCTCTCTTCTCCTTGATATTTCCAGTCATTGCCACGTTCTCCAATGCCTCTCTTCTCATCACGTGACCAAAGAAAGCTGTTTATCTCAATCTTATTGTCGAATATATTGTTCTAGTTTCAATAGTCTCTTTCAGGCAATCGGTGTTAGTTACCCTGGCAGTCCAAGGAATGCAACATTCGTCTCAGGAACAACACCCCCGAGTTGCTTCCACGTAGTTAGTTAGTTAGTTAGTTAGTTAGTTAGTTAGTTAGTTAGTTAGTTCCATATCCTTTACAGGACCTTGCAGTCATGTTTGACTGTTTTTGATTTCTTGGCAAGTTTACGTTCAGTAGTTTTCCATTTCTTTCTGAACGACCAGAACTCATATCACTGTATGAAAACCAGCGCAAAGCGATTTGCTTCCAAATCGCCCACAGTTGTGTTTCAAACACGTATGTGGGATTGCGAATTGCGCCCGTAACCCCTTCGCCACAGCCGTAGACGGTGTAAGAAAATCTGACGTTAAGTTCTCTCCATCTGACAGGCAGTAGGCTAAGCACCCCTCTCCCCATCTGAATAGACTCTTCCTGTGTAATTAGCTACCTTCTATTCTATTTTGGGACTGACATGTCACAATAAGGTGTGTGTTTTTCTGCAACTAAGGACACAGAAAGAAATACCACAATGGGCACTCTTCCGACAGACGGGTCTAAATAGTTCTGCAGTGAATATTTTTAGGGTTAGGGTTAGGGTTAGTGTTAGTTATATAAAATTATTCACTGCAGAACTATTTAGACCCCTCAGTCGGAAGAGTGCCCCACAATGTTATATACAGGTAAATGAGACTATTCTTTAAAAAAGTGAATGGGTACAACTATCTTGGAACAGTCATAACGTCTGATGGGAGGTGCCTTGAAGAGATTAGAACAAGAATCGCCATGGCGAAGTTCGCCTTTTGCAAAATGGAAAACCTACTGACTAATAAAAAAAAATGTCAATCGCAACGTGTAAAAGAGTGTTGAAGTGCTACATACAACCTGTAGTTTTGTTTGTATGGATGTGAAGCGTGGACAATGAGCAGACAAGTTGAAAAATATCAAATGGCTGTAAAAATGTTGTTCCTGGGGAAAATGCAAAGAATATCATGGGTAGACAAATCAAATCAACTTTATTTTAAAAGGGTCACAAATTAGGCACGCAGGTCCGTCTTACATTCGGCCCTTTCTTACATTCGGCCCTTAACCAATGATCAAGTTCTATAAGTAATAAATGAAAACCGTAAACTGATTAGAGAAATTAGACGTAGACAGTCACAATTTGTAATGAATTGAATAACTTTGTGACAACTGTCGAGATTGAGGGGAAAAGAACAAGGGGGAGGCAGAGAAGTAAATACCTGAATGGCTTGGCCACGTGGTATGGTCCAGACAAATACACAGAGCTGATCCACGACTCTGGTGATCGTATGAGATTGCGAAATATGACCGATAACGCTTATCGGCATGACACATGATGATGACGAACTAATGACAGCCAAAAGCGATAGGGATTATAACCTGATCAATACTTCCAAAAAATACTTACCTTACTTAAGTACCAATCTATCATTCTTGACAAAAACGCATGTGTTCAATAAAGTTTTCGTCTGTGAAAATAACACCTCAGTTTTGTGAACAACCATTTTCGTACTTTATGATTGAATGATATATATATATATTAAATAGAGAAACTCATTTTTAAGCAACGTTATTTTTTAAATATCCCGAAGTAAGAACGTGCTATAGGTCTGTGGTGGAATAGGGAAATCACACATGGCAAGCATGAATGCTCGGAAAATCAGTTTGCCAGTCTTTTCCTCTCTTAATAACTTGGCTTCAAATTCTCGTCAGAACGCGCTCATGACATTATCAGAGTAGGAACTAAGCTATTAGCAACTAAGCTAATGATTCCGTGGCCCTGCTACAGTGTAGAGTGCGTGGAGCAACACTGTGATCTGTGAATTTTGTGTGAAGTGCTTGTATATCTGTCTGCGGGTGATTGTAGCGTGGACTACATGTTCAGAAAAATGGCGGCCAGAAGGTGGCTGAGCAAACTGGGTTGCCTTATGCAGTAGTGTGTAGCTGCTGGTTATTCTAGTGACTGCCGCTTCCATCGGCATGAAGTGTATTTTTCGTGGCAGACTATTGTGTTAGCATTCTGGCTGCGGCATTTTGCATAGTACACCTGTTCGGGCTGTCAGTTTGTCGAGACTCCTGTCTGTTCCACTTTTCACATGGTGCAGTGAGTAGCATGTTGTGTGATATTCACTGGCACAGGAACGGAGCATAATAGGGAGCCTTTGCATGAAGTTGCTATCGCGACTAACTAACTGACTAACTAGCAGCTAAACTATCGCGTCCGCCACCAACAATTTTCAGTAACACCGTTGACCATATACAACAGAAATTCGCTTTCAAATAACAATTCTAACAACAGTAAACGAAAACTCACCGTGCATGACAACCAGTTTTTCTCTGTCATTATCACTGAAACTTGTGGAGACAAACTCATCACGTTTGTCAAGAAACTCATTCTCTAGAACATTCTCTTCTTCGGATCCAGGTGGCGGTGAATGCAGATGTTCGCAACTTGGCATGACGATTCTCTTTGGATGTACACAAGGGACGTCCACGCTGCTGTTGGGCGGACCCATCAACATTTGACGATAGACATAAATAATTAGGATATGTCTGTCGCTCTGTTTATTGTCTATCTGTCTGTCTGTGTATGTGTGTGAGCTCATATGCAAGTATGTACGAACAAATATAAGTACTTATATAATTTGTTACGTATCCATGTAGGTATGCATTCTTGGACATGTATACATTCATGTCAGCACGTAAAGTAGTATGTGTATATTATCTTCCTGTTTGTCTTCAAATTGTTCAGTCCAGTGCTACTGGACGTAGTGTGTATGGACTATGTGTATATTATCTTCCTGTTTGTCTTCAAATTGTGCTTGTACATTGTGCATATGTATTTTTAATTATAATATCTGTAACTTAAGCCAAGCGTTTAAGTTGGGGTCAGCAAATAAGTAATGTAAAGTTGGCTGCATATCCTTTGCAGGACGTAGCAGTCAACTCCAGCATTTTTGGCTGTTTGTGATTCCTGGGAAAGTTTACGTTCAGTAGTTTGCAATTGCTTTCTGAACGATCGACACTCATACTATTATATGGAAACCAATCTGACAACAAATACAGTTAGGGCTAGATACAGTCAGTGCTGGCGATATTTACAGCCAATATTCATTTGGTTTAAGCAACACCCTAGAAGATTGTGGACATGGAGGAGTCCTGATAGCAGGATCAGAAACCAGATTGACTACATTCTGATTAGCAGAAGATTTAGAAACGCACTAACAGTAGCAAAATCAGTTCCCAGTGCTGATTGTTATAGTGAACACAGACTACTTACAGTAACACTGAGGATAAAGCTGAAGAAAGTCAAGTATAAAACAGGAAACACTAAATATGATTTGTGTACATTGAGTAATGACAAGGAAATACAAAACAAATTCAACGTAGAAGAACAGAACAGATTTGATATATTGTATGAGCTAGAGATATTATTCCAGGATGTGAATGATCAATGGTAAATGTTAAAGAATTCAATCAGATTGGCTGCAGAAACAACTATTCCAAAATTAAAGAAGGTGGGTCGTAAGAACCGGATGACTGAAGAAATTTTACACCTAATGGAAACAAGAAGACTCAACAACAATAATCCTGCCAAATATGAAGAAATTCACAGACAAGTCAGAATATTATGTAGGAAGGCAAAAGAACCATGGCTTGAGGAAAAGTGCTTAGAAATTGAAAAACAACACAACAGTCAAAATACCAAATTAGTGGACAAAAGAATTCAGGAACTTATTTATAAAAGAACAAGTACATCAACAGGCTGTCTAAAAACTAAAGATGGCAAAGTCATAATAGAAAAAGATCAGATTCTACATGTATGGATAGATTATGTGAAAAACCTGTATAATGATAACAGAGAGGAACAGTATGATATTAGATTTAATAATGAAGGACAATCGATTTTAAAGATGGAGGTTCAAAATGTTCTTAAGCATATGAAAGCTGGCAAGGCCCCCCGGTGCAGATAACATCACAACAGAAATGATTAAAGCTTTAGAAGAATTTGGATTAGAGCAAGTCACCAGACTGCTGAACACATTATATGATACTGGAGATATACCTTCTGAATTATGTAATTCTGTATTTATTGCAATCCCAAAGGCATCAGGAACCCTGGAATGTGCTCAACATAGAACAATTAGTATAATTAGTCACATCACAAAGATTTTCTTACGAATTATCATGCATAGAGTGAGGAAGAAAATACAACCTGAAATAGTGGAAGAACAATGTAGAAGGAAAGGGTACAGTAAATGCTGTGTATATGCTGCAAACAGTTATTGAACGTGCTAAAGAAGTAAACAAGGATATGCATCTTTGCTTTATTGACTACACAAAGGCTTTTGATAGAGTTAGACATGTCAACATGGTGGATATACTTGCAGATATACAAACTGATGGGAAAGACATTAGACTTATAAAAAACATATATTGGAAACAACAAGCTGCCATAAGGATTGATAATGAAGTGGGACAATATCAACCTATTAAGAGAGGTGTTAGACAGGGATGTGTAATGTCTCCATATCTTTTTTCCCTGTACAGTTAAAATATTTTCAGAAATGTAAAAGATATAAATGGAATCAGCATTGGAGGAAGAAACATCGATAACATTAGATATGCAGATGATACAGTATTGATTGCAGACAATGCACAGGATCTGCAACAATTAGTAGACACGGTTGTTGTACACAGTGAGCAGCTGGGGTTGGAATTAAATTGTAAGAAGACACAGGCTATGGTCGTCACTAGGAAGAACGAAGTACCACAATGTAATATACAAGTAAATGGGAATATTCTTCAACAAGTGAATCGATACAGTCATAACATCTGATAGGAGATGCCTTGAAGAGATTAGAACAAGAATCGCCATGGCGAAAGTAGCCTTTAGCAAGATGAAAAACATTATCACCAATAAAAAGATGTAAATTGAAACGAGAAAAAGAGTGCTGAGGGGGTACATAGAGCCTGTTCTTTTGTATAGATGTGAAACTTGGACAATGTGCAGTCAGGCTGAAAAACATTTGATGGCTACAGAAATGTGGTTTCTGAGGAAAATGCAAAGAGTACCATGGACAGATAGAAAAACCAATGACCAAGTATTACAGGAGACAAATGAAAATCGTAGACTGATTAGAGAAATTAGACGAAGACGGTCAAAATTGTTTGGACATGTTATGAGTAGAAATGGATTGGAGAACTTAGTGACAACTGGCAAGATCGAAGGGAACAGGCCAAGCGGAAGACCGATAAATAAATACCTGGATGGCTTGACCACGTGGCATGGACGAGACAGGAACACTGAGCTGATCCACGACTCTGGTGATCGAGTGAAATGGCGAGTCATGACCGCCCACGCTTTCCAGCATGGCACATGATTGATTGATTGATTAATTATGCAAACGGCACCCGATTGATTGACTGATTGATGAAAACCAACGCAATGCGACCTGCTTCCAAATCGTCAGCAGCTAAATTTCAAACGCGGTATGCGGGGTTATGAATTGCATTGGTAACACCCTTCGCCACAGAACTGGCGAGTAATATTACGTACACTTGCTTATAGCATGAAGTGAAAACAGTCGTTGGCGATTTGGAAAGAGACCGTTTTGCGCTGATTTTCATGGTATGAGATGACGGCCGTTCAGCAAGCAATGGCAAACTACTGAAACAAGCACATACATTCAAGAATCTACGGTCTATAATAAAATGCAGAATGGAAAATACAACAAAACCATAACATGTGGAATAATTAAAGGAAAGGCATGGATAAATATATCATACGAAAAATATGTTTCGTTGTAACATACCCATGTGTTTGGAAGTAAGAGCAGGGGTTTTAGGGTTAGCAAAGAAATCACAAACATCCCCCCCCCCCCGACCCCCCCCCCCCCCCCCAAAAAAAAAAAAAAAAAAAACGTGCTTGGGTTGACTGATACGTGCTGTAAAATGTATGCAATTAACTTTTTTCTCTCAATACACTGTCCTTGTGTTAGCTTGCTAGCAGCACGTTTGCCTGCATATCCTGGGGTTATATGTTTGAATCCCCATTGAGACGAAATTTTTTTTTCAAATATATATCTGCACCTAGGCTGACCCAGTCTTCAATAAATGGGAAGAACTATTTTTATATACTTTAGGATGTCTTTTGTATATGGTGCTTGCTCATATTTTATTGACCAATATGCATTCGAGGGTTGAACTGGTCAGTATCATGACATGTTCTAGGAAATGTAAACAATATAATTAATATGTTACCATGTTCTAGGAAGTCATGGTTGGCGGTTGGTGTGGTATTGCCAGCTTCACCCACTGACTGCCGGCTGGACTATAACATAAGGGACTAGCACCATATACCCAATAACTTCTAGGCGGCCAGAAAAAGGTTCCTTTACTTTTATATTACTTTTTCGCATAATGACAAGGAGTAGAATTCGTGGTCTAACCTATAAGAAGCACAGAGGACGGTTGTTGGTGAATGAATATGATTAGTGCGCCGTTCGGGGTGTAGCATGAACGAACGAACGAACGAACGAACGAACGACCGAACGAACGAACGAACAATCTTTGTTTTCAAAGGGTTAAGAATTGGGCACGCAGGCGGCCGTCTAGCATTCTGCCCTTCTATCACTCTCTATCATACATTATTTCATCCACACATCATTCGAGGCTAACTGAGAACAACAACAATATAAATGATATGCAAAATAAAGGCATGGAAGAAATGCAAAAATCACTACTACATGACTCACTTAAATTAATGAATGATGTGGCAGTTGTTATTAGCTATGGGGAACATACTGTCTACCAAAAGGGGACTGATTGTTTGTTATACTAGGGTTTTATTATTGTTATTGTTATTATTCTTATTTTTATTTTTATTATTATTAAGGGGGAAGGTGATCTTTACTAAGATAGTGTTCGAATAATTTGCGATTATATGTGTAGGGATTGGTGATGTTTTTTTTTAAATTTATTGTGGAAGATTGTTCCACAACAGGCTTGTTTTGTATAAGACTATCCAAGGTTTTGGAATGTGTAATATATTTAGTCGTTTACTGTGTCTTGCATTATATTTAAACAATGGCCAAAGGTAATTTGGGCCATTCCAATGTAGGATTTTGTGAAATAGTTTGGCCTTGTTGAAAATTAGGCGTTTGCGGAGTGGTAGTAACTGACGGAGTTTAATGTAGACTTAGAATTATCAGTTACGTGTTTACTATACATTAAACTCATTGCCCGTTTCTGGAGTTATAAAAGTCACTTGGTGATTGAATTGGAATAACCGTCCCAGATTGTAGTGTAGTAGTCAAGATATGTCTGTATATGAGAAGTAAAAAATATCTTCCTTGTGTCTTCATCAAGGAAATTTTTAATTTTTGCCAGTTGGTAGACATTTTTCGCTGTTTGTTTAAAGAGGGCTTGAATATAGGAATTAAAGGTTAGGTTTCTATCAATAAAAAAGATCAATGACGAAACCTAATACTTTGTGCTCAGTTACACTTTCTACTGGCATGTTATTGATGTGAAGTTGAATTTATATGTGTGAGTTTAGAGTCTGAAATCTTTCTCTTGTTGTTAATCACATGGATTTTGTTTTAGTGATGTTAATTTGCATACGGTTTGCATAGCCCCACCTGACTACATTATTTAATTCTTGTTGCAATGAAGACTCCAGAAAATTAGTTTCAGCGTTTGTATACACGGTACCACTGAATTATACACTGTATACTCCGGTCTCCCTGGCCTAGGAGATAACGTCTTTCTCCGTAATCGCGTATATTCTCGTGAGTAACGCAGCTGCGTGAGAATCGGCAGCGGTTCGCGTCGCGCACGTAACTTACTGGGGTGTGTGAACAGGTAGCTCAGACAGCAAAGGTAAACTACTGATCGTAATCTTGCCTTGTACATCAACTGAAGCTGAAAGATACTGGTGTTGACTGCAACATCCTGTCAGGGATATGCAACATTCTTCTTCTTCTTCTTCTTCTTCTTCTTCTTCTTCTTCTTCTTCTTCTTCTTCTTCTTCTTCTTCTTCTTCTTCTTCTCTTCTTCTTCTTCTTCTTCTTCTTCTTCTTCTTCTTCTTCTTCTTCTTCTTCTTCTTCTTCTTCTTCTTCTTCTTCTTCTTCTTCTTCTTCTTCTTCTTCTTCTTCTTCTTCTTCTTCTTCTTCTTCTTCTTCTTCTTCTTCTTCTTCTTCTTCTTCTTCTTCTTCTTCTTCTTCTTCTTCTTCTTCTTCTTCTTCTTCTTCTTCTTCTTCTTCTTCTTCTTCTTCTTCTTCTTCTTCTTCTTCTTCTCTTCTTCTTCTTCTTCTTCTTCTTCTTCTTCTTCTTCTTCTTCTTCTTCTTCTTCTTCTTCTTCTTCTTCTTCTTCTTCTTCTTCTTCTTCTTCTTCTTCTTCTTCTTCTTCTTCTTCTTCTTCTTCTTCTTCTTCTTCTTCCTTCTTCTTCTTCTTCTTCTTCTTCTTCTTCTTCTTCTTCTTCTTCTTCTTCTTCTTCTTCTTCTTCTTCTTCTTCTTCTTCTTCTTCTTCTTCTTCTTCTTCTTCTTCTTCTTCTTCTTCTTCTTCTTCTTCTTCTTCTTCTTCTTCTTCTTCTTCTTCTTCTTCTTCTTCTTCTTCTTCTTCTTCTTCTTCTTCTTCTTCTTCTTCTTCTTCTTCTTCTTCTGCTTCTTCTTCTTCTTCTGCTTCTTCTTTTTCTGCTTCTTCTTCTTCTTCTTCTTCTTCTGCTTCTTCTTCTCTCTTCTTCTTCTTCTTCTTCTTCTTCTTCTGCTTCTTCTTCTTCTTCTTCTTCTTCTTCTTCTTCTTCTTCTTCTTCTTCTTCTTCTTCTTCTTCTTCTTCTTCTTCTTCTTCTTCTTCTTCTTCTTCTTCTTCTTCTTCTTCTTCTTCTTCTTCTTCTTCTTCTTCTTCTTCTTCTTCTTCTTCTTCTTCTTCTTCTTCTTCTTCTTCTTCTTCTTCTTCTTCTTCTTCTTCTTCTTCTTCTTCTTCTTCTTCTTCTTCTTCTTCTTCTTCTTCTTCTTCTTCTTCTTCTTCTTCTTCTTCTTCTTCTTCTTCTTCTTCTTCTTCTTCTTCTTCTTCTTCTTCTTCTTCTTCTTCTTCTTCTTCTTCTTCTTCTTCTTCTTCTTCTTCTTCTTCTTCTTCTTCTTCTTCTTCTTCTTCTTCTTCTTCTTCTTCAGTATTCCGAGCCATTGAGGTTCTTTGCTGCAGATACAAGCCGTCTCCATTCGTCTATCTGGTTGACCTTGAATATGGTTTTAGTCTATTTAGTAATACCGAGTATAGAATCTTATAGCTTGTGAGCAGTAGTGATATTCCTCTATAATTTTCACATTGGAACTTGTCTCCTTTCTTAAAGATAGGTATCAATAATGACTCTTTCCAGTCATGGGGTAATTCTTCTGTCCTCCAGATTTTTATTATTAGTTCAAATAGCTTTATATGTAATGCATGGCCACCTGCCTTTATAACTTCAGCAGCAATTCCATCAGCCCCAGTTGCCTTGTTGTTTTTACGTCGTGTTATTACATATAGGATTTATGCAACATTAGAGAGAGAGAGAGAGAGAGAGAGAGAGAGAGAGAGAGAGAGAGAGAGAGAGAGAGAGAGAGAGAGAGAGAGAGAGAGAGAGAGAGAGAAAGGTGGCAACATTAAAAAAAATACACTGTGCAGTCGTCTGCAAATTGATCGCAGGACGACGACAGATATAAGGGAAGATCGTTAATATATATGGCGAACAATAGGGGGCCAAGCCGGTTTTCCTGGCCGAGGTGTTAGCAGCTTTCTCTGTAGCCCCGAATACTCTCGTGGTTGACATTAGCGCACGAGAACTGGAAGCGTTTCGAGTTGCGCAAGTGACTTATGAGAGTATGGAGTCGGTCGCTCAGAAAGTCGTGGCGTGCTGATGAGCGTAATCTAGCCTAGGAATCAATATACAGCTGAAAGATGCTGACGTTGACCGTAGTATCCTGAAACAGGATGAAAACGCGGAAAACAAAATAGGGGACCAAGAATAGAGCCTTGAGGTACTCCAATATTGTAGGTAGTGGTTTGAGACAGAAATTTATTATGTGATACTACCAGATTTCTGTTTGACAGAAAAGATTTTATTAGAGTCACTACATTAGGGTCAAATTTCATTGTTTAAAGTTTTTTAAAATTAAAATAACATGGTCTATCATATCAAATGCTTTTCTGAAATTGAGTATTTTGGTCGAAATCTTGATTGACTGTCGACTGTAAGCTTGTTGCGAACCAAATACTGTAAGGTTGCTGTATGAATGTGCTTTTCTATTTGGTTATATAGTAATGATAGTAAGGAAATGGGTTTATAATTGTTCAGGAAATCATTGCCCAATGAGCCAGATTTGAGAAGAGGATAAACTTTAGCGATTCTGGGAGCTGATGGAAGGTGGCCCTTGGTGAGGCACTGGTTATAATGATATGTTAGTGACACACAGATCACTGGCGCAGCATAACGGAAAATCTGATTGATTGTGTCATCTAACCCTGGTGAGTTACTGCTTTTTTAGGTTACTGAGGTAGGTAAATACTTCAGTGGTTGTCATTAGCGATATATCGGAAGGCATACCCCGGAAGCATCTATTCTCGCAAAATGATGACAGTAAAGATAAGTTGCAATGAGAATTTGGTATTGAAGCCTTTAGCTGATCTATGTCAGTTTGAAAAAAAAGTTACTGTATTGCTCACATGTAATATGATTTGATGGTAGTGAGTTGGAAGAGTTATATTTGTTTGTCAATGTGTTAATTGCCTTCCATATATCCTTACTATTTGTTTTAACCATTACTAAGTTCTTAAAATAATTTTTCTTTTCTGTTCGTATGATATAGTGAAGATGATGATTATGCTGGTGATGATGCTTATAATGATGATTGTGAAGACCGGTGCTTTTCGTACTTATGTTGATCACTGATATGAACATTATGACATTATGATCAAAATGCACGTATAAAATGAAGAACATTTTATGCAATTAATCCTTTGCAGTGGCGGTTAAAAAAAGAACCCTTGCATGTTACATACAACCAGTTCTAACGTATAGCTGTAAATCCTGGACAATTAATAAACAACAGAAAAGATCAGTAGACGCTTTAGAAACGAGGTTTTTAACCAAAGAAATTCTGTCATTTACTGCCTATAATACCTTGCGGTGTAGGACAGGGGGGTCTTGAGCCAGTGGAATTAAGACCGCATGGCTAGTGCAATCGCCGCGAACTGTGCAGGTTAGAGTTTTCATTTTGCCCCGGACAGAAAAAAACGCCACGCTTTACCGAGGACGAAGGAATTATAAAAATTCTCGGAAGGCCAACATGGGTAATCTAAATGTTTTGAAATAGGCTAAGACACAAAGTCATCTTATCACAAACATCAGAAAGAGGCAGTTATCTTTTTCTGGCTACATTATGAGAGGAAACCACAACAACCAGAACATTTTGTGAAAACTGAAAATATTTGAGTCAAGAGAGAATAAATAGGACAGTGAGTTAAAATTATGGACAGTTCTGTGTCATGCATTTCCATGCCCAATGTGTCTTCAATGTCCTGTGACCATCTTCGTGGTGGTCGTCCCCTCCCTCCTCTTCCAAATGTCTTCCATCACTGCTTGTTTCAAATCACTGTGACCAAAGGAAAAGCAGAAGATAAAGCCTAGTAATATTTAAGTTATTTCTTTTTTCAAAATCCGATCCATAAGAGTGTTTACAATATTTGTCACCTGCTTTGTTTCATTTTCCGGTTCTGTTAACATGTGTGTCCATATGTTTATAGCAAGTGTTAAAAATGTTACGGTGAACGAATTTAAAAGCCAATATTTTATTGTCTTTGAACATGTGTATACCGTAAGCTACGGTATAAGCATGAAATACATTTACTATCACGTACCGATCGAACACTGGCTGATACACATGCACAAGAACTGGGGCTTTCAACATAGACAGCCAGAGATTAATTAACATTTACCTGTAATTTACACCATGACACGTGTCAGCATCGCATTTCCCAAGTCTAGATTTGGAATCAGACAAGACTGGCGAAGAAGAGCATACGGTGTTGAAACGTTGGTACTGTTGAACAGCACTGGTCCCATACTTCTGACTTGCCATGGCGCTCGCAGCTATATACATGTGATCAGAGTTGAAACCATCAAAGTCGAAAGACGAGCAGTTGGGTATATATTCTGAGGCGTTGCCAGTGCCTTCTGTGGTGAAATTCGGTATAGAGATCATTTGTTGTAGTAATATTTCCTTATCTGTGATGTTTCTGTTGTCTTTATAAGGTACATTGGCATGATCGCCATTCACAGAGCTAGCACTGAACTCCCAATTGTTTTCACCTATATTACTATTACTAAAGTAATCGTTGGTGTCCGTTAAATCTTTTTTCTGGCGGGCGGTGAATCTGTTTTGTCCAGAGACATGTCCAGTTGCAGACGTCCGTCTCTCTGTTTGTTGTTTTACGTAGTATTGAGGAAATAACCGTTTATCTACACCTACAGTAAGGAAGACTGCTGGATTTACATCAGGCCACGAAGCAAGCTGTGTCTCTGTATGCAAGGATGAAGATGTAGTTGCAAACGGAGTGGACAGGATATTATCAATGGAGAATGAAAGTTTCGTGGATACGCTGACAGTTGATTCCGGTGCAGCTGACTTCGTCGATGAACACAATGACACAGACGATGAAACTATAGATAGATTCTCATCTGGACCGTTCATTTCATATGAACTTTCTGTATTCATCGCGTTAATTTTCTGTTAACAAAAACAAAGAAACATGACATAAATAAACACACTACACATGAATATTCCGATAGTGTTACGGTCCATAACAGCATTCTTGAGTCCTGTCTGACTGTAGGTTGATGTTCACGTTGGGCTGGAATCGTCCATTTCCATTGTCTGGTGTTCATTTCAACGGGTTCCTTTCTCCTCTACTTGTCGAAGTAATCTTCTTTCCCCAAGTTTAAGATAATTCCTTACAGTGTGTCTCTACCTGCTATGGCCAGTTGCCATTTTGTTCTAGGTTGTGCATTAGCACAGCATGTTCATGTCTCGCTTGCAGGTATCTTTAAACGCTTCTCATGCTGAAACTGTTTTAAATATTACTATCCGTTAAGACGAGGTTTGCTTGGCCGCGGGGATTAATGGGTTTGCACTTAAACTTCCGGTGCGTTGACGGTGGGGTAGGGGGTTTAATCCCAACACTTGTCAGTTGGACTTAAAGTTTTGACTTCTCGTTAAGAAATCAATGACACTGTACTGACAAAATTGCCTAGAAAATTATCAAACTGGGTTTGGGGTTGATCGTAACGCCCTCTAAAGGATCATATAAAGCGGAAAAGACAATGCCACCATCTTACATAATAGATAGCCACGTAGCGTATAGTCCAGAGTATTTAAACCATGGTGAACAGTAGTGATATAAGACATCAAGTGCTGTGACGGCAAAGTTTAATAATATAGATCAGATCAATGACAATGGATGGAGAGTCAGCAACCTAACAGAAGCCAAAGGACTGCAGATCAGCAGTACCAGACTGCAAAGAACGAATATACATAAACAAACTTGGAAATCATGTGACAAGAGAACCTATAATCAAATAGATCACATTTTAATTAACAACAAAAATGCAACAAACATACAACAAGTTAGAAGTTATAGAGGAGCTGAGTGCCACAGCGACCACTTCCTCGTTGGAGCAAAATTTAAAATAAAACTTAAGAGAGCATTCTATGCTAAACTACAAAGGTTACACCCAAAATATAACGGAGAAAAACTGCAAGAAATTACAGTCAAAGAGAAATTTACAGATGAAATAAAATGTAAACTTGAAATTCTGCAAAACCCGTTGGAAGAAAGCGTTGACCAAACTTGGTTGAACATCAAGAACACAAATCAAACTACGGCAGAAGAATGTCTCGGTGTGTTAACCACGCATAGAAAGAACAGATGGTTCAATCAAAAATGTGAAGAAGCAGTCATTAGGAAAAAGAATGCCAGACATTTGTGGTTAAATGACATCAATAACATCCAAAATAAAGAGCAATATAGAACTGAATGTAAAGAGGCTACAAAAATAGTTCGGCAGCAGAAGCGAGAATATATGAGCAATATAATCAAAGATATGGAAACTAATTACCAGAAAAACGAATCCAGAAAGTTTTTTTTTAAAGAACTGAAGTCAATGAAACGAGGGCACCAACACAAAACATATGGTTTAAAAGACAAAAATGGGAATATGATAAATACCAATGAGGAAATGTGTAACACATGGAAAGAATACTTTGTTGAATTACTAAATTGTGAAGCTCCAAGTAACACTTTCCCACGGGAAGCGGTTCTAACGTGTGAACAACAAATCGAAGAACCTGCTTTTGAAGAAATCCTGTATGTAATAACACGACTTAAAAACAATAATCAAATGGGGCTGATCGAATTGCTGCTGATTTTATAAAGGCAGGCGGCCATGCATTACATCTAAAGCTATACGAACTAATAATAAAAATCTGGAGGAAAGAAGAATTACCCCATGACTGGAAAGAGTCATTATTGATTCCTATCTTTAAGAAAGGAGACAAGTTTCAATGTGAAAATTATGGAGGAATGTCACTCCTGGTCATAAGATATAAGATACTATCCGCGGTATTACTAAATAGACTAAAACCATATTCAGAAGACATATTAGGTGACTACCAGGCGGGTTTCAGACAAAACAGATCAACAATAGATCAGATATTTACCTTACGGCAAATAGTCGAGAAAAGTTGGGAATATAAAAGAGATCTCCATAACATTTTTGTGGATTTTAAAAAGGCTTATGATAGTGTCCATAGTAATAGTCTATGGAATGCTACTATGCATTTGCAGGAATTTGGAATACCAAGGAAGTTAATCAACATGACCGGACTATGCATGGAAGATACTTATAATATAGTAACATATAAAGGCAGGAAATCAGACCCTTTCCAAATAACATCTGGCTTGAAACAGCGTGATGCACTATCGCCGCTCCTTTTCATTCTGGCTCTAGAGAAAGTTGTAAGGAAGGTAAAAGAGGAATGTGCTATTGGAGGAATATCCAAACTGCTTGGTTATGCAGATGACATAGATATTATAGGGGAAAATGAACAATAGACATTGGAAATATTGACTCACTGAAAGGAAAAAGCTCAATAAATGGAGCTGGTTATCAACCAAGATAAGACAGAATATATGGTAATTTCAAGAGAACGAACGGCTAAAACCTCTGTCCACATACAAATAGATAATATGACCATTAAAAGAACGGAAACATACAAATACCTGGGTACAATCTTCAACTGCTCCAACATAATAAGGGAAGAAATACAAGCTAGAATCAACTCTGGAAATAAGATATACTATGCACTACAACATCTGCTAAAATCAAACGCGCTATCTCGTAACACCATGATCACAATATACAAAACACTGATTAGACCAGTTGTGCTGTATGGCTCTGAAACCTGGAGTATAACTAAAGGAGACGAAGCCTTGTTAAAAACCTTTGAGATAAAAGTCTTAAGACGCATCTTTGGGCCCATTAGTGATGTGGAGAGTGGAAAATAAGAAGCAAAAAAGACATTTCTGATCTGTTTAAGTCCCCGCTAATCACTGGATCATGAAGGTTAATAGACTGCAATGGCTGGCGCATATAGAAAGAATGGAAGATAATAGGGAAACAAAACTCGCTTACACTCGGGAAATGAATGACCGTAGACCCCGAGGTAGACGAAGGAGACGGTGGAGAGATAATATACATACAGACCTACAAGCACTTGGAATCAGCGACTGGCAAGAGAAGGTCAACCAGAGAGACGAATGGAGACGGCTTGTATCTGCAGCAAAGAACCTCAATGGCTCGGAATGTTGAAGACGGAGAAGAAGAAGAAGAAGAAGAAGAAGAAGAAGAAGAAGAAGAAGAAGAAGAAGAAGAAGAAGAAGAAGAAGAAGAAGAAGAAGAAGAAAGAGGAGGAGGAGGAGGAGAAGAAGAAGAAGAAGAAGAAGAAGAAGAAGAAGAAGAAGAAGAAGAAGAAGAAGAAGGAGGAGGAGGAGGAGGAGGAGGAGGAGGAGGAGGAGGAGGAGGAGGAGGAGGAGGAGGAGGAGGAGGAGGAGGAGGAGGAGGAGGAGGAGGAGGAGGAGGAGGAGGAGGAGGAGGAGGAGGAGGAGGAGGAGGAGGAGGAGGAGGAGGAGGAGGAGGAGGAGGAGGAGGAGGAGGAGGAGGAGGAGGAGGAGGAGGAGGAGGAGGAGGAGGAGGAGGAGGAGGAGGAGGAGGAGGAGGAGGAGGAGGAGGAGGAGGAGGAGGAGGAGGAGGAGGAGGAGGAGGAGGAGGAGGAGGAGGAGGAGGAGGAGGAGGAGGAGGAGGAGGAGGAGGAGGAGGAGGAGGAGGAGGAGGAGGAGGAGGAGGAGGAGGAGGAGGAGGAGGAGGAGGAGGAGGAGGAGGAGGAGGAGAAGAAGAAGAAGAAGAAGAAGAAGAAGAAGAAGAAGAAGAAGAAGAAGAAGAAGAAGAAGAAGAAGAAGAAGAAGAAGAAGAAGAAGAAGAAGAAGAAGAAGAAGAAGAAGAAGAAGAAGAAGAAGAAGAAGAAGAAGAAGAAGAAGAAGAAGAGAAGAAGAAGAAGAAGAAGAAGAAGAAGAAGAAGAAGAAGAAGAAGAAGAAGAAGAAGAAGAAGAAGAAGAAGAAGAAGAAGAAGAAGAAGAAGAAGAAGAAGAAGAAGAAGAAGAAGAAGAAGAAGAAGAAGAAGAAGAAGAAGATCAATTCATTTGCACTTTGGACACGGAAGTTCTTCAATTTAGGCATTGGGTTGGAGTCTGTGAACAATGAAATACCTTAATACCGCCAATGAAACATGATAAAACACAGGCCTAACCATAGACATTCCGTAGGTAATGTTCTCAATCCTGACCTGGTTATATCCTAATATGCCTCGCCACAGATGTGAAATTCCAATCCTAGTCTTGCAAGTCCCGCTGCTTTCTGGGTTTACTGGGGTGAAGGAGAACTCTGCAACATAGCTCCCGTGGAGATTATATTTAGGTACCGAGTTCTAGAGGAATCTCTACACCAGTTAAACTCCCATAACACAAGCATCTCTCATAGCTTAGATAACCCGTATGTACATGCTCGAGACTTTAGTCAACAAGAAGGCAAATGTCCCTTGTACACGCCTGAAGTACAGTGGGCATATGATGCTAGAAGCACAATTATAGATCAGTCGGCACTGGGTGGGTGATGTGGTCAGTATCACTTCGGCCATCTTAACTTTCCAAGACATTATTTTGGATGCCCAAGTTAGGCTGTGTCGATCTAAGAGCTCAGGTTTATTTTTAGAAATAGGAATCTGCGCCGCTGCCGATGGAATTCATGACAACCAGGCTGGCAGGCGAGCGTCTAGCTACTACGCTACCGCAGCTCCCCAGAACTTTAGAGTTAAAACTAGTTCCTCGAGGTGATGCAACAACCAGCCAACCAGTATGACAGCAGGAACTATACAACAAAGTTTGTTAGAATCTAAATCTATACGATCAAAAAGAAATAAAGTAATGAATCTGTTGTTAACGCACTTGGGAATTTGATACTACTCTCATACTTTTAGCACAACGGGCACTGGTGGGTCATCAAAACAACTGTCCTATACTGTCATTATACTACCTTGCGGTGTATGGCAGGGGGGGGGGGGGGGGGGTTGTCTTGAGCCTGAGGAATTAAAGCCAAATGGTTAGTGCAAAGTTAATCAAAACTTTTTGGGCATGTTATGAGAAGAAATGAATTGGAGAACTTGGTGACAACTGGCAAGATCGAAGGGAACAGACCAAGGGGAAGACCTAGAAGCAAGTACCTGGATGGCTTGGCCTTGTGGCATGGTCCAGACAGAAACACGGAGCTGATCCACGACTCTGGTGATCGAGTGAGATGGCAGAATATGACCGCCCATGCTTACCGGCATGGCACATGATGGATGGATGGTTAGTGCAATCGCCGCGAATTGTACAGGTTAGAGTTTTCTTTTTTCCCCCGACAGAAAGAAAAAAAACTCCGACAGAAAAAAAAAACAAAAAAAAACTCCTTCATAGACATCCTGGGCAAAAACTGCTGCGTTGACCCAGGTTTCTCTGTTTGTAAGTACCCTCCAAGAGTAGGTGGGAAACAACGAGAAGTTCATGGGCTTTTACAGCTCAGGCCGGAGGGAGAATTGTGAAGGAAGATTCTGGTGCGTTTGCTTTGACCACAAGTAGCCTGACTATGGAAATCATGGCAGTAAGTACAGCAATGACATGGCTCGAGACACAGACCGTCACTAGGGCATGTTTCCTTAGTGACTCAATGAGCATGCTCAAGAAGATAGAAATGGGATGGATAGGAAGAGAGTGGCTGCTGTCTCAGAAGGTCTCGGCTGGAAAAGATTAATTTCATTTTCATGCACGGGCATGCGGGTGTACAAGGAAATGAGCGGGCTGACAAACTTGCAGGTAAGGCACTCTGGAAGGTGGACGAGCCATTGACCAGGATGAATTCTGAATGCTCTACCAGAAGTAAGACTTTTGCGAGAACCAAGGGATGAATGTGAATCTGCAACCATGATCAGACTGCGAGAACAGCAAATTAAAAGAAGTGTGGCCAAACAAGAACACTACGCAGAAAGCCAAAGAATATTGATAAACCAACACAGAACTGGTGTCGTCAGTTGCTACACACTACGGGATTTACTGAGGAGGGGATCCGAGCACTTATGGACTGAATGGTTTGATGTGCAGAGAGGATGATCTGTCGACAAACTAACTAGAAAAAAAAAACTCCACACCTTACCGAGGATTCGAACACGGGTCTCCCGAAGGAGAATCCGCCATTCTAGCCATAAAGAACTACAGTTAAGGACCTATTGTTAACACAATTGGGAATTTGATACTAGTCACATACTTTTAGTTCAATGGGCACTAACGTGTGACATGGTGAAATCACGCCGGTTACCTTTACTACGCTTGAAATTTCATGGTAACTATTTTAAACAAGGATTCGAACACAATACCATTGGGCCGCTAGGCTAAAAGTCTATAACGTAGATTCATTTTTATGTGATATATACCTTAATGTTAGTATCTGATGAGTGTTGTTGCAGTTCTATTTTCAGGTCTCTGTCGTTTATTTTCTTTTATTCATTATCATCACATGTAATGTTTCATTTGCAATTATACAACTGTAAATGTATCATAACAAGCTCCCTTAAGAATGTTCCTACCAGGCATCACAATCAATGATAATACCTAATTTTATCACTAGAATCACTGATAACAAATAGGCAGCAATCATGATCCATCTACTACACAAGAACATTGACAGCCAAGAACAGATTGCTTGTTAACATAAACGATTCTAGGGGGAGGGGGGGGGGATAAACTCAATGCAAAGAACAAGCAAATGGAAATGAGCACATGTTATCTCAAGATCTGAAAGATTCAAACGCAAGAAGAAATATCGAAGTTGAAGTACAGCTGATTGGATTGCTTATGAACGAAAGAAAGCAAGTGGAATTAAGTACATGAGAAACTCATAGATAAAAACTACCATCATCATCATCTTCAACTTTTGCCGTCAAGCGTCGTCGGGAGGAATAGTTGGCGATCCAGCATCCGCTGGGTGGCACTCGATAGTATAATTCCATGCGGTTGTACAATGTCTTTAATGTCGTTAATCCATTTTCTTCCTGGGCGTCCTTTTGCTCTAGTGGCAGATCTTCATTGATGTAGGGCCAGTGCTGGTAATTAATGTTGTTGCATTTTAACGAGATGGCCGAACCATTTGAGTGTCTGCCTTTCAATATATGTGGCACAGGGAAAATATTACAGAATAGAAAATATTTCTCTTCAAGAAGAAAGGTCGGACAAAGAAAATCTAAAACCCTTAAATCTGCAGGACCAGGGTATTTTACAGAGCAACTAAAAGAACGGGTGTGATAGAGAGACGTTCACACTCAAGCGGCACATATAAGGAAGAGGTTGCGGCGGTAGCGCAGTGGCAAGAACCTTGCTAGCCAACCTGATGATTGTGTATTCGAATCTCCATGGAGACGTGTATTCTTTAAAAATTGACCTGGCTTCCCAGGTCTGTCCAGCCTAAAAATGGGTGCCGAGGTTCCAAGAAAGGCTGTGGGCTGTAAAGGGGACCGGCGTGATAATTAGCGTATCATCCATCGAGTGCCGATTAGTCTGTAAACATATACAGTTAGGGCCATATAACCAATACGCCTAAAGGCGGGGACTTGGGTCCTGTCCTTTACTTGTACAACACTACCTGGCGGCTGACTGGACAAATGACCTTTATCCCTCAGCCTGGACACGAACTTTCCCGGCACAGACCAGCAGTGATACTACAAGTAAATGGTCACTTTCCCGGCACAGACCAGCAGTGATACTACAAGTAAATGGTCACTTTCCCGGCACAGACCAGCAGTGATACTACACGTAAATGGTAATTTTACACGTCTTAAGGCGCAGTGGACATATGGTGCTAGACCCACCTTTGTGTAGGCCACTCGGCACTCGGAGTCACGTCGGTGGCCTTCACTTCATAAACATGTCCTGGTACCCATTCCAGGCTGGGTTAACGTGGAAACCCAGGTCAAGTTTAAAATCTGCTTACATTTGGATTCCAATACATGACACCTGGCGGGCAGGACGGCGCCTAACCAGTCCACTATTGTGGCATGATGTCCACTATCGTGGCATGAAGTCTACTAACTTGGCATGATGTCCACTATCTTGGCATGATGTCCACTATCGTGGCATGAAGTCTACTAACTTGGCATGATGTCCACTATCGTGGCATGAAGTCTACTAACTTGGCATGATGTCCACTATCTTGGCATGATGTCCACTAACATGGCATGATGTCCACTAACTCGGCATGATGTCCACTAACTCGGCATGATGTCCACTATCGTGGCATGAAGTCCACTATCGTGGCATGATGTCCACTAACTTGGCATGATGTCCACTATCGTGGCATGATGTCCACTGTCTTGGCATGATGTCCACTATCGTGGCATGAAGTCAACTATCGTGGCATGAAGTCCACTATCGTGGCATGATGTAATATTAGATTCGTGTGTTCTTTATTAGCTAAGTCATTCAATGTCTGATGTGGTAAGATCAAATATTTTAATATAACATTCTGAGATCTATGGTTCTGTTTCAATGGTGATATTAACAACGCTATGGTGACTCTTAGAGTCTCGTAGCGGGAGCGGTTCGACCCCCGCTGGTGACTTGCGGGATAACTGAGCCGGCCGCTCAGAAAGCAATGGCAAATTACTGAGCGTAATCTTGCCAAGGAATCAACAGACAGCTGAAAGATGCTGCTGGTGACAGCGATGTCCTGTAAAGGATATGCGAATTTAAAAAAAAAAATGATGACTCTTGAAAAAATCATAATAATGTGACACATGAGCGACATAAAAATCATGCAATATATAAACATGATGTAAATTTTCTAAGTTATTTTAAGGTTATAAATTAATTTACAACACAGATACTATATTATTGATACTTCAACACGTGAATCGACTGAGACAACCTACCAGAATAAAGTCATATTTGATATAGTTAAAACAAGCACAATACTAGACACTTTTCATGGAATATAGTTTTAGATTATCAGACTGTTGAAAAAGTTCACCGAGACTTTGTTGAGCATTTGCCGGACACTCAGCTTTCAGAGAAGTGTGATCTCTTATGTTTACACAGTGCTTCCCAGAGTCAATATTTGATTTACTGGCAGAGACTGGGATTCCCACTCACTTCTAGCTCCTCCCACTTGCAGATCTGTGATAGGCCAGCTAATAACGGCACATGGGAAGGAAGACTGGGCACTGTTTGAATGATTTGCAAAATATGCAAATCAATTAAAACAATAATGGGCGATTGTGAAAAAAAATTGTCAGGTGAAATGGAAGTTTTCACATAGAGATAAATTAGTGAGTTATTATTTATTTTGTTTAGTTTTATATTTATTAATTCGAGTTTAAGATTATTGATTATTTATGTGTACCCTACGGTTGGAGACCAGGGCACCACACTGGCTAGCCCGCTAGACTGCCGGCCCGATGGTCATGGGTTTGAATATCTACGCGGATGTTTTTTAATATACATGGGTTCCCAGGTCAGTACATCATGAAATTGGAACTAAAGATGTCTTGGGAATTAAAGGCGACCGGCGTGTTATTTACTACATCACCCATCGTTTGCTGACTATTCTTAACAGGAAAATATATGGCCAGCGTCTCACCGCAGTTAGAAGAGTTAACTTTATATACTATAACTTTAGGAAGGGAATATCCCATCTGCACCTCCCAGTAGTAGAGGATGGGCAACGCAGTCTTTTTTGGGGACTGAGTATACACCGGGATGAGTGGAAAACTCTGCAGCTGAGTACTCACTTGTCATGGCAGTTGGAAATGACTGTCAGGGGCAGAGGTAAAAGACCCCATAGTGGATGTGGAAGTCAAGGGACAACCACCGCATTATCTTCCCAAGTTTTCATGAATAGTCACATATCAGAGGCAGAGAACGACGTTAATGGCTGTTAGAACATCCTCTTCCGGTAGGGACTGTCATGAGCCACAGGTGACAACAGACCGTCATCCAGCTATTGATGGCAAAATAATAAATAGATTAAAAAAATTTAGAGTAGGAACATGGAATGTTAGGACATTAAATAAGTTAGGAAAGTTGAACAATGTTATAAAAGATGGATAGCATGAAAATGAATATACTAGGCGTTAGTAAGATGAGATGGAAGAGATCTGGCAAAATTATAGCTCACAACCACAGAATAATTTATTCTGGAGGTGATACACATGAAAATGGTGTAGGAATAATACTTGACGAAAAAACAGCCAAGTCAATTAATGGATACTGGTGTATTTCAAATAGAGTTATTATGGTCAAAATCCATGGCAAACCAACAGATATAAATATTATACACGTATATGCACCAACAACAAGCAGTAGTGATGAAGAAATACAACACTTTTACGACAAGATAGAAATGGTGATGGCTCAAATGGGATCATAAGAAATAAAAATAATACTTGGAGATTTTAATGCAAAATTATAAAAGGGAAGAATGGAGGATGTAGTGGGGAATTATGGTTTAGGTACAAGAAATGAAAGAGTGGAAAAGCTAATAGAATGGGCAAATATCAATGATATGATAATTGGAAACACATGGTTTAAACACCATAAAAGACGGCTATACATATGGAAAAGCCCTGACAAGAAAATACGCAACCAGATTGACCACATACTAATTAATAAAAGATTTAGAAATGCTTTAATTAATGTAAAGACAATGTCTGGTGCTGACTGTAATGTCGATCATGTACCTCTATGTGGACAAATAAAAGTAAGATTAAAGAGAGGGACAAAATGGTTAGGAACATGAGACTTAATAAAGAGGTTCTGAATGTAGATAAAGAAATTAAAGAACAGTACATAGTGACTGTGAAAAATAGGTATAATGCAAACAGCTAAAATATAGAGTATAAATAAACAATGGGAAATGTATTCATCAAACTAGCAAAGAAATATCACCGGAGAGAAGCCAAATATCTAATAAAAAATTGATGAATGAAGAAATCTTAATGTTGATGGACAAAAGAAAACAAAGTAAATATTAAAAACAAGAATACGCTATGATAAAAATTAGAAATAAAAGATAAATGTGGGAAGGCAAAAGAAAGTTGGTTAAACGAGCAGTGAAAAAAAAATGAATTAAATCCATTAAAGACACCAAAAAAAGAACAGACAAATCAGTGAGCTTAGGCGAAGAAGAATAAGAATAAATACAGGGTGTTTGAAATCAAAACCAGG
Source organism: Cepaea hortensis (assembly GCA_963921405.1). Classification (NCBI taxonomy): domain Eukaryota; kingdom Metazoa; phylum Mollusca; class Gastropoda; order Stylommatophora; family Helicidae; genus Cepaea; species Cepaea hortensis. The sequence goes on along the minus strand of OY992878.1, from coordinate 63,610,211 downwards.
AAAGGTATTATTGAAGGAAGGTGCTATAATGAAGAGGTGAAAATACCAAATTAGTGCACAAAAGAATTCAGGGACTTACTAATAAAAGACACAAGTACATCAGTAGGCTGTGTAAAAACTAAAGATCTCAAAATCATAATAGAAAACAGATCAGATTCTACATGTATGGTCAGACTATGTGAAAAACCTATATAATGATAACAAAGATTAACAGTATGATATTAGATTTAATAATCAAGGACTGCCAATTTTGACGATGAAGGTTCAAAATGTTCTTAAACATGTGAAAGCAGTTAAGGACCCCGGTTCAGATAACATTACAACAGAAATGATTAAAGCTTTAGAAGAATATGGAATAGATCAAGTCACCAGACTGCTGAACCGGACATATACCTTCTGAATTATGTAATTCTGAATTTATTGCAATCCCAAAGAAATCAGTAGCCTTGGAATGTGATCAACATAGAACAATTAGTATAATGAGTCACATCGCAATGATTTTGCAACGAATTATCATGTAAAGAGTGAGGAAGAAATTACAACCTGAAATAGGGGAAGAACAATGTGTGTTTGTAAAAGGAAGGGGTACAGTAAATGCTGTGTATATGCTGCGTTCAGTTATTGAACGTTCTATAGTAGTAAACAAACATATATATCTTTGCTTTATTGACTACCCAAAGGCTTTTGATAGAGTTAGACATGTCAACATGGTGGATATGCTTGCAGATCTACAAGCTGATGGGAAAGACATTAGACTTATAAAAAACATATATTGGAAACAACAAGCTGCCATAAGGATTGATAATGAAGTGGAACAATATCAGCCAATTAAGAGAGGTGTTAGGCAGGGATGTGTAATGTCTCCAGATCTTTTTTCCCAATACAGTGAAAATATTTTCAGAAACGTAGAAGATATAAATGGAATCAGCATTGGAGGACGAAACATCAATAACATTAGATATGCAGATGATACAGTATTGATTGCAGACAATGAGCAGGATATGCAACAATTTGTAGATGCGGTTGTTGCAGAGAGTGAACAACTGGGATTAGAATTAAATTGTAAAAAGTCACAGATTATGGTCGTCACTAGGAAGAACGAAATACCACAATGTAATATACAAGTAAATGGGAATATTCTTCAACAAGTGATTCGGTACAATTATCTCGGAACAGTCATAACATCTGATCATAACCTTGTAGATTTTAGAACAAGAATCGCTATGGCGAAAGTAGCCTTTAGCAAGATGAAAAACATTTTGACCAATAAAAAGATGTCAATTGAAACGAGAAAAAGAGTGTTGAGGTGCTACAAAGAGCCTGTTCTTTTGTATTGATATGAAACTTGGACAATGAGCAGTAACAGTGAAAAAAATCTGATGGCTGCAGAAATGTGGTTTCTGCGGAAAATGCCAAGAATACCATGGATAGACAGAAAAACCAATGACCAAGTACTACAGGGGACAAATGAAAATCGTAAACTGATTAGGGAAATTAGACGTAGACAGTCACAATTTTTTGGACATGTTATGAGTAGAAATGGATTGGAGAACTTAGTGACAACTGGCAAGATCGAAGGGAACAGACCAAGTGGAAGACCGAGAAGTAAATACCTGGATGGCTTGGCCACATGGCATGGTCGAGACAGGAACACTGAGCTGATCCATGACTCTGGTGATCGAATGAAATGGGGAGTCATGACCGCCCACGCTTTCCGGCATGGCACATGATTTATTGATTTATTGAAATGACTATACAAGAGAATTATACGATGGAGAAAAGGAAGAATTAACAAAAGAAAATAACTTAGAAGGTCCACCTATTCTAATAGAAGATGTCTCTGACGCTAAGAAACATATGAAGACAAGGAAAAACAGCTGGGCCAGATGAAATCACAATAGAAGAATTAGAAGTATTGGGAGAATTTGTAGTAGATATATTAACCAGAATGTTGAATGATATTTACAGCAGAAGATATTTACCCAGTGATATGCTGAAATCTGTATTTGTAGCTATACCAAAAAGACCAGGAGCAATTTATTGTGACGATTTTCGTACAATTAACCTCATAAACCATATCATTAAGCTTCTACTCAGAATCATAATGAGAAGAATCAGAAAGAAAATAAAACTGAAAATTACTGAAGAACAGTATGGATTTGTGTAGGAAAAGGGAACAAACAATGCAATTTATACATTACGTACACTAATAGAAAGGGCAATAGAGAAACAGAGAGACATATATTTGTGCTTCATAGATTATACTAAGGCATTCGATAAAATAAAATATGATGAATTGATTAAAATGTTGGAAGATATCAGCATTGATGGGAAAGATTTAAGAATAATAAAGAATATGTACTGGAACCAAGTAGCAGCAATTAAAATGGGAAATAAAGAGGGTAGTTATGAACAGATAGAGCTAGGAGTACGACAGGGGTGTGTCTTGTCACAAGGTCTCTTCTCACTATATAGCGAAGTAATAATGAGAGAGATCAAAGAGATGCCAGGAATACTAGTTGGAGGTTATAATATAAATAATATACGCAATACAGATAACATCACATCTTTCTTTGGTCATGTGATGAGAAGAGAGGCATTGGAGAACATCGTGACAACTGGAAAGATCGAGGGGAAGAGAGGCAGAGGCAGACCAAGAGAAATTATGCTGGACGGATTGAGACGGTGGCATGGAGGAATATCATCAGCAGAGTTGATCCAGAACACCAAATATCGAGATCTGTGGAGAGCCATGAACGCCTACGCCAGCCGGCACTGCACTTGATGATGATTGAAGATGATACATATGACACAGTATTGGTGGCGGATAAATCAACAGACCTACAACAATTGTTGGACATTGTAGTTACAAAGAGTGCAAGGAAACGACTCTCCGTGAATATCAAGAAAACAGTAACAATGGTGATATCAAAGAAAATGGTGACACCATAATGTGGCATAGAAATAGAAGGAAACATTCTTAACCAAGTGGATAATTTTAAATACCTATGGGCATTTATAACATCAGATGGAAAATGTACAACAGAGATTAAGAGCAAAATAGGGCAAACAAAAGCCGCATTTCAGAAAATGAAGAGTATCTTATAAGTCACTATCACTGAATGTAAGAAAGAGTGCTGAAATGCTATGTAGAACCAGTTTTGCTGTATGGCAGTGAATCTTGGAATGTAAATGAACAAATTAAGAAGAGATTAGAAGCAATAGAGATGTGGTTCCTGAGACGAATGTTGCGAATTCCGTGGACTGCCAGAGTAACTAACAACGACTACCTGAAACAGGCTAATGAAACTAGAATATTATATACAACAATGAGAAAGAGACAAACATCTTTCTTCAGTCATGTGATGAGAAGAGAGGCATTGGAAAACATCGTGACACCTGGAAAGTTCGAGGGAAAGAGAGGCAGAGGCAGACCAAGAGAAATGATGCTGGATGGATTGAGACGGTGGCATGGAGGAATATCACCAGCAGAGTTGATTCAGAAAACCAAAGACCGAGACCTGTGGAGAGCCATGAAAGCCTACACCAGCTGACAGGGGACTTGATGATGATGATGATGATGATGATGATGATGATGATGATGATGATTATGTACAGGGAATTATCTTATTCTAACTGAAGCATAATGGGTGTTTGCTGACTATTATACAACAGGACAGCATCAACAACAACAACAACAACAACAACAACAACAACAACAACAACAACAACAACAATAACAACAACAAACAAACAACAGGAAAGTCCAAGCATTGCGAGTATAGAAAACAAGTTCTACGATGTGGTAGACAGAAATTATGATCCATGAAGTGTGGGGTTCATCAATAGTCCAGCACCCTGTGACACACCAAAAACTGATGGGATATGCGGTGCTAGACCACTATCTTTATAGCACACTCCCCACACGGTGGTATATCCCCATATATTCGGTTTAGGCCCAAACGACCTGGGAGTTAGGATCACTATTCAGGAATACACTCGATGAAGATTTAAACTCATGTCCATCGGGTAGGCAGGTGAGTGTGTAGCATTTAAGCTACTGCGACTCCTGTGAAGTGTGGGTGGAGAAATCAAACAAGTCCCATAGCAGAAATCTTGTGTAGGCATATCAACGTAAAGCTGGCCAGTCTTTCCCTCCCATAGCGAACGACGAGATTTGGCTTCAAACCCCTGATCGACCAGGCATTGTTATCTTAACTACATAACCGTTACACCAACGACTCAGCTAAGTATGGACTGCATACCATTCTTCAATTTAAGCAAATACACCCGCCTACAGTGCCGGCGTTCAGCGTTCGATTCCCTATCGAGGAAGATTTTTGGTTTATTTGACCTCGATTACCTAAATGGGAATGCTTCACGACAAAAGCAGTCGGACAAAAGAAGAGAGAGGTAAAAATATTTTAGTTTTGTACTTGAGCTGTAATCGACGCCGTTAGATGCGCAGTTTCATAATTCCCCTTCATGCCGGTTCGAGGGGCGATTTTGGAAACAGACCATATTACGTTGATTTCTGTGGTATGATCGTCGACCATTCAGAAAGCAGCGGCAAACTGCCGAACAAAGAAATCGTAGAAAATTACAAACATCAAATAAAGGCTAGGGTTCATTGCACGTCCTAACATTTTTTACCCCGATCCGTGATATAGTCACTGTTGCAGTACAGGTTTACCCACCTATTCTGGTTTGGTTTTGTCTGTAAAAAGATCGCTCTTCATTGCACGCGTATAAGTGCCACAATATCCTACCATAAATCACACAAGGCGAATCTCATTACAGTTCACGAACTCTGTAGGATCGGCGAAACGATCCCATTGTGTGTATATCAGAACCACACACGCCATAAATATTATTTTTGTGATTAGATTTCTAATTTTTAAATGTATCTAGCGATCTTCGATTTCTTCTGCCATAAGATTTTAAGATGAGCAACGTGCACACAGCTCCTCTGAGAAGGCTTGATGTTCGATCCAATGTGCTGGGATGAAAGGGGAGGGGAGTGTACCACAATTTCCTTAGTTTGCACTAATCCACACCGTCCAGGCCGCGAATGGCGCCAATGTTCTAGAGGCGGGCAATGTACCTCGAAGCCACTCCGCCCCTACTAACCTGTACGACAATTAATTCCACTAAGCCTTTAATAAAATATGTTTTTGTATGTGATGGCAGCTGGTGACGAAGGGATCCCGTCACTACTCTCAATAATGCCGTTATGCAATATATTTAAGGGACAAACAGGCAACCCAAAAATCACAATCATCAATGAAGAATTTCAAAATGTCACAAACTTGTCGTATCTGGGCTCTATAATCAGCTACAATGGTGTTCAACAGAAGTCAGATGTAGACTCTCCGCAGCAATATACACGTTAAACAGCATTGGGAACTAACAGCAAAACACCAGCAAACATGTTAGAGAAAATAGTAGAGAACACGCATCTTTCCTGTGGCAATATATGGTTGTGAGTCGTGGACAATTTCGCAATAATTAATATCGAAAATGGAGGCCTTTGAGCTTAAATGTTACAAAACAAAAGTCCTCAGAATATCGTAGATCAAGAAAAAGAAACAACCAGTGCGTTCGGGAGGCAAAAAGGAAGCAAAGGGTTGTAATACTCTAACCCAAAATGTAAGCTAATACGTAGCGTTAGACTGCCATGAGATGCATATAAGGAATGTCGCAGATGTGTTATGCGAGAAATTCGACAAGGGCCACACATACGCACGGTGAGGAAAAAGCGAGAATACACCGGTGACGGGAGTGGCGGAGCTAACACAGACACATGACTGTGCTCGGGCTGAGAAGGGAGACTTCTTTTCGTGATTAAGAGGTCAGGACGTGGTTGAGAACAGATGGTTCAAAGATCGTCCTAGCCAAATACAGCAGCCTAGACTGATGCACAAGTTAATTGATATGCTCTTTGTGAAATGTGTTGAGAATGAAGCCACCTTTTGAAGCTGAAGCCCGGTGATGAGATCGCGAACGCCGGCAAGTGGCAGTTTGACTTTCACCACTGTTTGACAACACACTCGACCGGAATGGCGGTCAGGTCGACGCAGTGACGAGTGACTGTTGGGTATGATGATTCACAAGATGCAGTAAGTAGACACCATTTTGGTAGGCTTAGGAACTTTCTTGACGATCAGATTTTGTACAAAGATAATGCAAGGCGGGCGTGTGCGGCCCACCTGCAGGATGCGATAACGACCGTTGGTCGGCAGTGGGTGGGAGTCACGCTGTAGGCTGTTCTGCAATAAACGTTTTGTCAAACTGAGGACGCAAAAGTTTCCTGTCAAGTCTATCGTTGAGTTGTCTGTAAATTGCCTGGTGTTGTTATTAGACGAGCCACTGCAACAACTCCGTGGCAGTGACGTAAGAAGGTTAACGTGAATTTGTCTATCTCGTCCTGTAGATAACTTTAGCTGCAAAATCTATAACCAATCTTGTAGAAGACTATAAAGGAGGGTCTATGCTTCATTAGGAGATGAAAGACAGAAGAAGAGAAGACGTAGGGCAGGCGGAGGAAGAAGAAAAGAACACAGATATTCTTCTATATATGAAGATCAAAGCAAACTGGCTCATAAACAGCATCATGTGTGGGAGTCTTATATATTTTGAACATATTAACCGTTATAATGAATAGACAAGAACATTACTGAAAGGCCAGCGTGATTGTCAGAAGAAGAGACAGGTGTTGACTAACACGAAGATTGGCACATGCCATTGAAGACACCTTTGTCATGAAAGTGGGTGGGGCAGGAGGAGTGGCATGAGATCGAGACCATTTTCAGGCTTGCCGTGATAAGAGCGAGTTCTGCAGAGGCTTGCTACATAAAGAATAAACACCTAGAAAACCCACCGAGGTGGCAACACTCCAAACATATGCAGGAAGGCATCGGTTATTGTCGGGGTTACGTTCTTGGAAAACGCGACTTTAAGTGAAACGACGTATAGCGAAACCTATTTCTCATAGAATTAAATGAAATACAGTGTATTATGCAATGTTTATTGTGATGGTTGTTGATATTTAATAGCTAAATAGAGGTTGGTTGGAGGGCGAGTGGTAGAGTTATTGGGACGTAGAGGCATTAACATCACGACTCGCTCCAACACTATCATCAGCACTATTAGTACTGCTCTCACCTGCTTTCTTAGCTAGATCTTTATAGAGACTTTGCTTTCTCTTGGATAGCCATCTTGCTCACAATCATATTCCGTTTGTTCTGGTCTTCAATCTAGACGCCAATATTGCTTCCATGTTCTCCTGCTTTATTACATTTCTCATGTCAATGCGAATTAACACCATTCCGAATAAAGAAGGAAAAATATCTTCAAATGTTCAACATGTTAAAGCGGGGCACTCCTGCGTTTTTACCAACATAATTGTCGCCGCGACGTTTGAAGATTGCCAACGGCTAGAAATACACTTCGCCCACACTGTTGAGAGTTAACACCTGCACAAGGATGGGGCGGGCTATTACAAAACTACCCTCCCCCTCCTAAATTCCGGAAACATCAGGCACCTACCCCCACCCAAATGACGTCATATTTCCCGACAGAAGGCTGAACTCAGCAGCTAATTTCATTGATGCGAGGATTGAAATTCACATTAACATAATTTATGTTGATGGGATGAATGCAAGAAACGTCGGCGGACAATTCAACTATGTGGGTGCAGTTAGCCGGATTGATTCGTCAGGGAGGGACGTGTCATTCAGTGAAAGAGATGTGGTGTTGATTTTTAATTCTTGAAAACATTGGTAAGTTGGAGATTATCGTGAATAAACTTAGACTAGTACATATAATAGATAAGATCTGAATTTATGGCGGAGCTTTCTTTGTTAAGATCTAGAGTAATTCTCGAAAGATATAGGTGATCTTTTCTTTGACTTAGAGACATAGTGAATGAATATCTTTCTGGTCCAGTCCCTGCCCTTTATGTAGAATGATCTTCCATTTCTCTATTCATTCAGAGTCTTCATGTGTAGCTAATGATTGGAAAAGAACTACCATGATATTTTTCTAGAATATATAACACTTGTATTCTTTTATAGATGATACTTTTCTAGGCTATCCCTTATAATCTCTTTGTCTATATTTTGAGAAGAGAATACATTTCTTTGTATGTGTATTGATGTATAAAGAATTAATTAATAATGAGTTTATCTATAAATGTATAGATATGATGTAATGTTACATTATAAATGCAATGTGTTGTTACATATCCAATTATCCTGGAGAAGAGAGACAATGCCAAGAAAATGTAATGGTATCGCCCTTGATAATAGTTACCAGATATTCTTGGTGACAGAGCCTTCAGAGCGAGAATGATTCACCTCCATAAGGCAGGAGTGACGCGAGACATATCATGTCAATATAAAGGGATAAGGGCTGCATCAGATGTTGTAAAGATGAGACCTAACAGGGCTATGTGGGATAGCTTGCCCTTATGTAATCATCCCTTCACCTTCCCTCTTTCTTGTTCTCTCTCCTTCTCTCTCCTTCTCTCTCTCTCTCTCTGTCTCTCTCTCTCTCTCTCTTTTCTCTCTCTCTCTCTCTCTCTCCCTCATTTCGTTTCCCCAACTGTTTCAATGAGTATGGCTATATGTTTGGCACAAGTTTCCCCACAGCGAAAGGTGTATCTTTATTTTGGCTGATACTGAGGTATACCAGAATGCTGTATCTTGTTATCAGGAGAGTCCAAATCAAATATAAAAGATGAAGGGATTCTCCTTGTTAATGCCTCAATGGCGAATTTCCATTACCCATTGGTGACTCTTCAGATTGCATAGCAAACCCCAGCATATGACAACCAGCTTAACAAAATATCAGTATCCTTTTTATTTTGAAGGAAAGGCCAACAAAAGAAATACGTAAACCTTAGTTTTATCATTGTTAGAATCCAGATCCCATGGACATTCTCTAGAGCAGTGGTTCTCAACCGGTGGGAAATTCCCCCCCCCCCCCAGGTGGGAATTTTAGGGTTTCCAGGGGGGGGGGAATGAAGACCATTTCAAGATCACGCTAATACAAGAACCGGTTACTTGATAATGTTTTTCCCTTCATACTTTACAGTTATGTACGTCTCATCCTTCTAAAATTCATTTTATTAAGTAAGTAGACCCACAAATAATGTTTTATGTGGATGTCTAGAATTGTTTTAGTATATGCTATTGAATTTACCTTCCATTTTTACGTATACTGTGTAGGGATGGGGGATTTTTAGATAGGAAATATGAAAGGGGGGGGGGGGGTAATGACGTTCTGAAAATACGGTGAAGGGTGCACGGGCCACATTTTTGATAGGAAGGGGGGAATGACGTTCTGAAAATATGGTGAGGGGGGCACGGGCCAAAAAAGGTTGAGAACCACTGCTATAGAGATTTTGTGATGAGCCCATGGATATTCATAAGGGACTTTTAAATTATAGTAGTAAATGTGACCGAATGGACTTTTGACTTTAGTAGTCCGTGTGCCCCAATGGCTGTTTAAATTTTTGTAGTCCGCGTGACCGAAAAGACATTTTGTAAATTGACAGTGGTGTTTGAACAATATTGATTTAGACAATCCATTTTTTAAATCTCTGAAACTTTTATAGTAATACCAGGAGATAATTAATGGTCGATTGATGTCTTTATTTATGCATTATTTTTAGATATGTAATTTCTGAGATGTCATCACGAGCATACATACCCCCTCTACCCCCATGTTATCCCATTATATTGTCATAATTTACAACAGTGAGTGTTCTTCTCTTTTCGTATTGATGGATGTAAGGTTTAGTGATGTTAAATGTAATATGTTTACATAATTTGGCATCAACTGTAGAGGAGAGCATAAGGTGGCAGTGAGACAACACGCGCCAATAACGTAACGCGTTATCCAGAGTGAGCTTCCTCTTCTCTTTATTGTGGTGACTTTACTGGCTCTCCTGACCCTCAACTGGAAAACATTTCTGATATCCATATGAACCCCACGCTATGACCTGTCTCCACTCCTAGGGAGTCTTATGAGCCATTACAGGTTTTCTATAAAAGTTGGTCTCTTCTAATAGGGATGTCTTTCTCCCTGTTCCTAATCTACCTTGTCACATAGCGTCACAGTGGAGTACAGACTGGCATTCAGACGATGATAACTTGATTTTAGATTTCCGTACAGAACAACACTGTGGACACAGTGAGGAGGACATTACAATAACATCCCAAAACACATTTTATTATCAGGAACAAAGTTAGATTTATAGTACTGGTAAATTTAGTTTCTTGTTCTTTACAGGACCTCCAAATCAACCCAATCATCTTTGGCCGTTTGTGATTTATTAACTAGCGTCAGTGGCGAAGGAGTAGCGAACGTGGTTCGCAATCCCAGTCATTATTTTCAAAATAAACTGCATCAACGTGCTAGTTGACCACCTTGTGTTGATTTTTAAAAATGGTATAAGCGTCGGTCGTTCAGAAAGTAATGGCAAAACACTGAACGTAAATTTGCCTAGTAGATTGTACAGTAATATGATCAAAAAATAAAATGCTGTAAAAGTCTTCGTGCTGAATAGGCCGACAAACCTGTCTCTATTTGATTCCTATATTTGTAAATGTTCAAAATACTCAGCGCAAGCAGAATATGGCTTCGTTTCAAATCTTGGACTACCACGGGCATAACATACTCCAAATTCGAACAATAACCGCGACTATATATTTAGCATTTCAGCCGCGGTTTTATTCATGTATTCACTTCATATGATATATAACTAACTCTGCAGTAAGCACCAGACGAGATGTAGCGAAACATGCCAGGCAAAGTTTCATGCAATATTGTTTGTGGCTACCGTGTTTGAATATGCCTACGCCAGGCAGTGCGATCAACACAAGTTTGCTTTGGTTTTGTGAAGGATCTCTTTCCTTGCACATCATCATCATGTACCTTGCAAAGTGACGTAGACTTTCATGTCTATCCACAGATCTCGGTGTCCTGGGCCAATTCTATTTATAGAAGTCTGCAGACGATTGTTTCAGACTATCAAGCATATTGTCTCTCAGTTTGTCCTGCCTCTTCTCCTGCTGATGTTTCCAGCCGACATGATATTTTCCAATGCCTCTCTTCTTACTATATGGCCAAAGAACTAGGTTTAACTCTTTCTTATAGTTTTTTGTTTTTGTTTTTACATAACACATACAAGACATACTGGATGGTAAGGCAAGCGAGCAAGAGGTAGACAGCAATACAAGTGAGAAAATAACGTTAAGAGAAGGACGAGCAACAGTCTGAAAGAATGACAGAATGTACAGTCAAGGCGAGAAACAAACGGTCTTGGCGATCCATTGCAGCCAGCTTTCATTGTGGAGAGATACCTGACAGGTTGATGGATAATTTTATTTTTTTAAATAATGTTCTACTTGTATTAACCTCTTCCAGACAGCCGATGTAGTTAATCTGGCACTCAGAAGCAAATGTCCACTGCCAACAAACCATTTCTCATGTATACACACTCGAAGATTTACTGCCATACAGAGGAACAGTTTCTATATAACATGTCACTGCTCTTTTCTTGACATTTAATAAAGGTGATTTAAAAGATTAGATACTTCTCAGCTATTAAAATGCAGCGTTTGCTTGGTCAGTCCCGCTCTTGGTCTTTGTCACACATCTTCCATCTGATGATTTCAGTAAAGTGAACAAAGGACCGTTTAACTCGCCTCAAGGCGTATTGGGCATATGGTGCTACACCCAGTCGACACTCTTTATTTGTAAGGGTATATCCTAAGGGAGTGGTTGTGCTGAAGTGGTTACACCTCCTACTTGGCGTTCCAAAGGTTGTGGGTTCGATTCCGGCCTACATCTTTCGGTTCACGATTTCAACTTTCTTGGAAACTTTAAAGGGTCTTGTGTGGGCTACGCTTAAGTTCAAAGTGAGTCTCAGCTATATCTGTTCAGTAATTTGTTTCGTTTATTTAAACATGTGTATTAAAATGTGAATATATGGACTCCATAAACAACTGCAGTTATTGTCGTCATTAGCCACTTTGGACAATAAGCCCCTTCAAATTTATACCCGAACTGTAGTTGACTCTGTCACGAGATAATTAATCTGCGTTTGGCGATGGAACCTAATATAACTTCTCTTCTGCGGTTGAACGGGTTAGGGGTAATGGTAAAATGGAATGGAATCAACTGAAATAGGTCTGCTCTAAACAGGTCAGACATAGACTGAACAAATGCAGAAGTAACACAGCATTAAGACACAATAGCGCACAACCAACAAACACATGCAAGTACTATTTGTGAGAAGAGGCATATGTCCTGGCTACATACGAATGTGGGTCAAGGACCATGGCGCAATTACTGCTGTGGTATGCTATTCCATGTTTCATATGAAAAACAACCGGCTCTGAACTCAACGGTTACATACACATTCTTAGATTACCGCGGATCAAGAAGAAGTAAAATATTGACATTCTACAAGATCTTAACATTGAAGAAAACTGACTCATAAACAGCTTTATGTCTCCGAACACTCATGAGAGAGAGAGAAAGACTCACGAGAGAGAGAGAGAGAGACAGAGAGACAGAGAGAGAGGGGGAGAGAGAGAGAGAGAGAGAGAGAGAGAGAGAGAGAGAGAGAGAGAGAGAGAGAATAGACAAGTTTCATAGCTGTTCTTACTGTGCTTTGCATGTGAAACCATACCTGAAGATCTGACCATCAAATTCAGATATATATATGGATAAATATGGTCATCACTGGGAAGAAGGAAATACCAAAATGTGATATACGAGTACATGGGCATATTCTTAAGCAAGTGAATCCATACAGTTATCTCGACAGTCATAACATCTGATGGGAGATGCCTTGAAGAGATTAGAACAAGAATTGTCATTGCGAAGGTAACCTGTTGCAAGACGAAAAACTCACTGACCAATACAAAGATATCAATTGAAACGAGAAAAAAAGAGTGTTGAAGTGCTACATAGAACCTATACTTTTGTATGGATGTGAAGCGTGGACAATAAGCAGTCAAGCTGAAAAACAGCTGATGGTTGTCGAAATGTGGTTTCTGAGGAAAGTGCAAAGAATACCATGGACAGACAGAAAAACAATGAACAAGTCCTTCAAGAAACGTCATTAGACGTAGACAGTCAAAATTGTTTGAGCATGTTATGAGAAGAAATGACTTGGAGAACTTGGTGACGACTGGCAAGATCGAAAGAAAGAGACCAAGGGGAAGACCGAGAAGTAAATAGCTGGATGGCTTGGCCACGTGGCATGGTCGAGACAGGAACACGGAGTTGATCCACGATTCTGGTGATCGAGTAAGATGACAGAACATGACCGCACACGCTTATCGGCATGACACATGACGGATGGACGGAACATCGAAGAATAGTGACTCATAAACAGCGTTATGTCTCAGAAAACTGGCCATGTCAAACGTCTCAGCGAATTTGGGGGGAGGGGGCGTGGGGGTGAGAGAGAGAGAGAGAGAGAGAGAGAGAGAGAGAGAGAGAGAGAGAGAGAGAGAGAGAGAGATGTAAGAGACATTTTGGGAAGACATTGTTTTTTCTTTGTATTAATCATTACTACTTTTGTTTCTGTTATTCAGACTGTGACCTGTGTTTCGACTTTCTGTCGTATATACCATTTCTTTGACTATGTTTTATCTTTAGATAAAGCAGTATATCACATGTTTTGTTTTTACACTATACCCCAGCTGATATTCCTGACCAGCTTTGTGTTGATCTCATTATTATTTCCTTGTACACGTGGAACAGATCGAATGATAAGACACCGCAGTGTCTAACACCTTGTTTAATGTATTTTAAAATGTCTATTTGGTTGTACATGCTTGTATTTTTTTATTTTTGGTTGTACATATTTATTTTTTACATTGACGGTTGTTTTTTTTTTTTCTGACCGCTAACTTTTCGCGTAGGAAATGGATATGTTCATCTCCTACGTGTAATTTGTGTGCCATGATGTAAAACCAGGCGTTTTTCTCAGGATCTGCGCCGATGCTACAGAGTTTCGTGCATTGAGAGAAGCAATCCTGAAGTGAATTTTCGCAGCGTGTATGGTTCTGTGGTGTTTCGGTTTTTTCAACATGGCGGAACAATTTGTGTGTTCCTTGCGGACGGCAGTCAACAAAACAAGATGGCGAGGACAACGTGGTGGCCGCAAGCGATGCAAGCGTGGAGGAGTAAGACGTTTTAGACTTAATTGTGACCGCCTTGGCCTTAGATATACTCGCATTCAATATTGGAATTGCGCAAGCGTAAAGCAACGTGGCCCTATTCTCGAAAACCTGGTTTACTGGAACGACATTGTAGCACTCTAGGAAATGAGACTGGGTGATCAGCTACTCAAAATGGCTGGCTTCAAATGTTTCTACAACAGGCGACATCTGGGAATGGCGATTCTCATCCGCAATAGTATGGTTGCTTCAGACATGTCCAGCTGGGACAATGACGACATACAAATACAGGCGATCAGATTTACATCAGGTCTACCATTCGTGTTGGTTAATGTTTATGCCCGTAACGCGTGTATGGATTCCCAGAAGTGGCAGTGCTGAAGTGACATATTAGGTCATGAAAAAAAAATGTTATTTTCTGTGGCTATTTCAACGCGAAAAGCAGATCATGAGGAAACATTTCCTCCAACACACAAGGGGGGGGGGGGGGGAAGCTCAAGACTGCATTTGAAATCATTGACCTGGTTTGTATCAACAGTGGCTGTGTCACCAGGACAGCTAGCAGCCCAGGTGATGAGGACAGTGCTATTGATCTGACGCTGGTTTCTCCTTCACTCACTACAGTGTGTAGATGGTGTCCTAGGGTACCACTGCAGCGACCACCACCCTTGCATCATATTGGTGGGGAAAGGCAGAACTAGGCAGCACAAGTCAACGGTCAAGACTTTCTAGTATGACAGTACAGGGCAAGATGTGTATAATAAGGCGCGACAAGCCCAGAAAGTTTCAGGGGAGGAAAAACAGCTGGGAGCAGCCACCTTACTGGAATTTTGAGGTTGAGAAGGCCTGGATGGATAAGCGTAGTGCTGTAAGGAAATGACAAAACGCCAAGAAGAACAGAGTTGCACGTCCTGGTCCCTGCATGCACTTGGAAAGAGAGATGCATACGAAAGTAAGCTATTTAAAAAAAAAAAAAACTGGTTAAAGTGGTTAAAGGTGAAAAATGGGCAGAGGTATGTCAAAGAGTAAGCACAGACAAGTCACTGAAATTGTTCTGGCGACTACATAAAAGCATGAGTGGGGTAGTCAAGAATAAGAGAATTTATGACTTCCAATGTGCTGACCTCATTTGGCAGAGGACTGACGAGAACAAAGGCAAAGCCCTCTACGAACGCTATCTAGAGCAGAGCAACCAGACAGGCACCAGAGGCCGAAATCTTGCCAAGGAGGTCACCTCAGACAGGTGCAAGGCCCAGAACATTTCGGATGAAGACACAGTGACAGTGAAAGAAATCAAGGCTGTGCTTCGACGATAAAAAAAAACAGCGCCCCAGGGCCAGATGGCATAATATAATTGACGACATCAATAGGTGTACCGACAACGAGCTAGAGAAACTAGCAGACATGTACAACAACAGTATAGGGAGTAATAGCATCAAGGATGAGTGGTTAAACGGCTATCTGATTCCCTTGCCGAAGCCTGGCAAAGACCACATACAAATTCAGGAATATCGAGTAATCACCATGCAGAATACAATAGGCAAGCTGCTGGAGAAGTTAATTGCCAGAAAAATATCAAGCCAGCTAGATATGCAAGGTGTTTTCCTACCTACCCTGGGAGGGTACCGTCCAAAAAGAGAAACCTGGACCAATGCAGCAGTTAGTTAGTTAGTTATCAGTTGGGGTATCTTCGTTGCACTCCGAAGACACAATGCAGCAGTTTTTGCCCATGATGTTTATGAAGATTTCCACTCAGGCATTTAAACCTTTGCTGCAGCAATTGACCTTGAGGACGCTTACAACAGAGTAACATTGGATTTTCTAATGCTTCAGCCTCTTGAACTCAAGATAAGTCCTTTCCTCCTTAGTTGGATCGCTGCAGCCCTCTTCCAACGGAAAGCAGTTTTTAGATGTGGCAGTTGGACTTCGGAACCAACAAAAATATATCCTGGCCTACCAAAGCAATCACCTTTATCTACGGTGCTGTTCACCGTCTTCACTGTGAGAATCACCAGTGAGCAGATCACTGGACCGGGGATGGACATTGTCATATGCCGACGATGTTTTAGTATATCGTCAGGGTAAGGAAAGAGATCAGGTTGCCGTGGAACTGCAAACCGAACTCAATCGCATAAGTACTTGGTGTGCTGAAACTGGAGCAATGGTCAACCCAACAAGGCAACAGTGACATGGTTCTCTTTGAATAATCATATTGTCAACACTCCAACACCAACTGTTAATCTGTGTTTAGAGACTGTGGAAAGAATGCAGTCAATGAATAACCTGGGGATACGTTTTGTTCGAAGCCTTGCTTATAATGAGCACATAGACCAGGTGAAAACAAAGGCCAGGCGGGGTTTGGCGGCAATGCGGATGAGGTGGCAGCAAACTGTGAGCAGCGCCATCTATGCCTCCTATATGAGGGGCTGTTTATTTCTCTTTTTAATTATGCGATGGCAATCCTGACTCTTAGCCGTAAGCAGATAGAAAGGATGGAAAGGATACAAAACGAAGTTATGCGCATTATTCTTGGATGTACAAGAGATACAGCATGCAGGGCGATTAGCTACCTTCTTGATTTTCCAACCAATGAAGACAGACTACACATTTTCAGAGCACATGCCTACCTTCCTCAGAGTTGACGCAAACACACAACATCCACTGCATAGTGAAATTAGGAAGGTGAAGGGCAGCAGGTTAAAAAGAGGAAGGTCGTGGATGGGTCAAGCCGAAGACATTCTTCAACAGGTGTGTTCACTTGAGGACTTAGACCCTGGCGAGGAATGGATACAAGTGCCAACAGATTTCTGTACGTCCTTTTCAGTTTGCATCCAACTAGACATGAAAATCCGGCTGCTGTGGAGGCGGAAGTACAAGCGCTGATTTTCGAGAATTCGTTAGACGGTGATGCTGTCATCTACACAGATGGGTTGTTCGTCCGACATGTGAGAAGCTCATGGGCCTTCACGGCGCGGGCCGGAGGGAGAATTGTGAAGGAGGACTCTGGTGCTTTTGTTGAGACCACAAGTAGCCTGACTATGGAAGTCATGGCAGTAAGTAAAGCAATAACATGGCTCGAGACACAGACATTCAATAGGGCATGTTTCCTTAGTGACTCAATGAGCATGCTCAAGAGAATAGTGATGTGGTGGATTCGAAGAGAGTAGTTGCTGTCTCTGGAGCGGTCTCGGCTGACAAAGATTAGTTTCATCTTCGTGCCAGGGCATGCGGGATTACAAGGAAATGAGCGGGCTGACAGGCTCGCAGGTAAGGCTAAGGTGTAGGGCGGACGCGCCATGGACCAGGCTGACATTTTGAATGCTCTACGAGAAGTAAGACTTGTGCGAGAACCAAGTGATGACTGCGAATCTACAACCATGGTCAGACTGCGAGAACAGCAAATTAAAAGAGGGGTGGTCAAACAAGAACTCTACGCAGAAAGCCAAAGAAGATTGGTAAACCAACACAGAACTGGTGTCTTTAGCTGCTACACGCTACGGGATTTGCTGAGGAAGGGATAAAGTACTTATGGACTGAATGGTGGATGCGTCAACAGAGAGAACAAACTGAATTATCTGGGAATCACATTTGACAGGAGCCTGTCCTTCAAGGATCATGTGGTGACGGCTGTGACAAGATCTCAAAAGGGACGCAACGCACTTAAAACTATGGCTGCATTGGACATAGAGCAGAGAATGCTTTTCAGACTATACCAGTACTTGATCCTCTCAGCGATTGATTATGGACTAGGACTGCTCACTGTCTCAAAGAGTCAGCTGGTGAGATTGGAGCGCATACAGAACGAGGCTATGTGGGTCATTCTGGGATGCACCAGGGACACCCCAGTAGTGTTTATGCGGTACATCCTTGGTTTGCCGACTGTTGCTGGTAGGCTCAAGGTGATGCAGGCGAAGGCATACCTCAGAGTAGCTGCAGACACAGATCACCCGCTGCATGAGGCGCTGGACGCAGTTAAGGGCCAGCGACTGATAAGAGGGAAATCATGGATGGCTCAGGCGGTGGATACGATCAGACAGGTGTGCCCCTTGGAGAACATTAGGCGAGGAGAAGAGTGGGTCAGAGTGCCAGCGGAGCAGTCAGGCTTGTGCAGAGTTATAATCACATTGAGCCGGGAGTGCAGGAAGTGGCCAGCAGGGGCCACGGAAGTGGAAATCCAGCAACTAATTCAGGATAATGCTCGCCCGGGTGATGCGATTATCTACACAGATGGTTCGGTGTTGAGAGGTAATAGAAGTGCCTGGGGTTTCTTGGCAAAGGCTAATGGTCGACGTTTGTTGCAGGAGAGCCTGGCATGTGATTCCACAACATCTAGCTTAAGAATGGAAGTGGAGGCAGTCAGTGCAGGTTTCCGCTGGATGGAGAATACGATACACACACACACATCGTGATTTTAACTGACTCAGAAAGCATACTGAGTAGGGTGAGGACTGTCAAGCTTCATGCCGAGTGGCTTGCTTCGTTTCGGAAGTCACGGGTGGCAAGCATCGTCTGGATATTTTCTCCGGGGCATGCTGGTGTGTTAGGGAACGAACAGGCAGACAGATTGGCTGGCTCTGCAAAACTTGAGGTAGAATTGATGCATGATAAGGCAGACGTGGTTGCGGCCTTGTGGGAGCACGTGTACACCTCGGAGGAGCAAATGGATCACCATGGTCTGGCAAAAATGTGACAGCGTGGAGTAACGAGGGGATCTGGCCGATGCTCGACGCTTAGAGGAAAGGCGAGACGCACATATAATCAGATTGCTACTGGTACTATTGGGGTTGGAACTCTTCGCTGGCTTCTGAGGATGGGGGACGGAGCGCTTATGGGAATGCGCCGAATGCTGTGATGTCGGTTCATAAATCAATCAATGAATCATGGTTCGATGTTCTATGAGGATGATCTGTCGACTAACTAACCAACTAACTAACTAACATCTTTATGCTGCCTCCTTTTGCCAATAAATGATTTGCTGTTTTGTTATTTGTCTTTTATTCTCACTAGTGTTTATATTTTCCAACATTCCAGTTATTTCTTCGCGTTTCACTTGATCAGATTCTTTAGTGTAGTCGAAAACGCACAAACAGCAAGATAATCTGAGCAAATGTGTGTGTGCGTGTGTGTGTGTGTGTGTGTGTACTAGTTGAGCAATGACGTTACATTAGATTACATTGGCACCTTGAAGTCTTGACGGATGATAGTTTTTTTTACATTATACTTAAAAAAGGCATAGTAATAACTACAACCCATGGCGTAGCGAATGTGACTGATCAGACCAATTGGCGCTGTAAATGTTAGTTGACAATGGATGCATGTGAACACATGGTCATTTTCATTATAACGCACCATTTTATGTCTCATGCACACATTGTGTGACCTACCTGCACTTATTTGAGCAATTACTTCGGAACATTATTTTGAATGCACCTTTCGAGTCAAATTATTTTAGAAAAGGAGGGGTAGAATGGATGTCTTCGTTGTGGTGAAGAGAGAGAGAGAGAGAGAGAGAGAGAGAGAGAGAGAGAGAGAGAGAGAGAGAGAGAGAGAGAGAGAGAGAGAGAGAGAGAGAGAGAGAGAGAAGACAAGTTTCAAAGCTTTTCTTATTGTGTTTTGCATGTGAAACCATACCTGAAGCTCTCTCAGGCATACTCATATTATTCATAATATTATATTTAGTGCAGATTTAAACGTTTACACTTCCTAGTTTCAGAAGCAGTGACGTAGAGAGATTTCTAGTTGTTTCTGCATTTTATGTCCGATAGTCGAAGAAAGATGTCTTGTCTCCGGATTGGTTTTTCTTTTTGTTTAAGTTTCAATGGGAGGTAACATTAGAAACATGTCCACACATGCCTTACTTCTTGTAATTACTTCCCTTGGTGAAGTGTTGTTCGCTACATGTTTTAGCATAATCGTGAATGTGTGTGAGTGTGCGTGTGTTTGTGTGTGTTTATATAGACAGACAGACAGACAGACATGTACACTGGTGTTTCCGTAGGTTTTGATTTTTGTGTTTTTAAATCTTCGTGTGATAGGATACAGTGTGCCACTTCCGCCATTCGTCATCGTCCCTGTAAAGTAATAATAATATGGACATAAAGAAATTAAGGTTATACAAGTTTGATATAGATGGCCATAAAATCATATTTGAGACAGTGGTGATTTATTAAATAATTGGCTAAGAAACAGAATGTATGGAGTATAGAATACATTTACGTAGGCTTGGTTTTAAAACTTATTGTACGCTTGAGGTGTTTGGATGTGACAAAAATATAACTTATTGTCAAGTATAAGAATAATAGCAAATTAGGTATACACATATAGTAAAGCAGCGAAAATGCCAACCTGAAATATCACTTGGATGAAAATAAAGAAGAGACTGTGGAAATAAACAATAATTAATAATTGAAACAGTGCTGGGGCATAACAGAGAGATGAGGAAACATTAGGTAGCTTCTTGTTATTGTTGTTCTTCTTGTTTTTTGTGGTGTTGTTTAATTATTGTTGTTGTTTTTCATCATCATCATCATCATCATCATCATCATCATCATCATCATCATCATCATCATCTTCTTCTTCTTCTTCTTCTTCTTCTTCTTCTTCTACTACTACTACTACTACTACTACTATTATTACTACTACTACTACTACTACTACTACTACTACTACTACTACTACTACTACTACTACTACTACTACTACTACTACTACTACTACTACTACTACTACTTCTACCTTTATTACTACGATTACTACAAATACTATTACCACTACTACTAATTTTTCCTCCCACCCCCCTTCCTCCTCCTTCTTTTCTTGTCATTCTCATATTCTCAAATATCTACTTGAGTACTATCTCCTAACATATCAGCTGGTTGCCAGTCTTCAACGCTGCTATAAATATTGTCTTAATATGTTTTTATATTTTTTGGTTCGTAATATTCTCTGAATTATCCCCAGTGCAGAATTCGTTTTAAATCTGGCGATGCAATGCCTGTTTAATTGATTCTCCAGAAACCTTATTAAAGATAGAACTTAAACAATTAGGTACACAAACTACATAATATTGCGTTAAGAATCCATTTATAAAAATAATGACTATACCCCACACAGACTCGATCCTACGTTATGATGATTACCATGTCTGCTCAAAAAAAAAAAAAAGATTACACGGAACCATCCATCATGTACCATGCAGGTAAGGTTGGGCGGTTATGATTCGCCATTTCATTCGATCACCAGAGTCGTGATCAACTCAGTGTTCTTTTCTCGACCATGCCATGTGGTCAAACCATCCAGGTATATACTTCTCTGTCTTTCCCTTGTTCTCTTCCCCTCGATCTTGCCAGTTGTCACCAAGTTCTCTAATTTATTTCTTTTCATAACATGTCCAAAACATTTTGACAGTCCACATCTAATTTCTCTAATCAGTTTACGATTTTCATTTGTTTCTTGTAGAACTTAGTCGTTGGTTTTTCTGCCTGTCCATGGTATTCTTTGCATTTTCCTCAGAAACCACATTTCCACAGCCATCAGATGTTTTTCAGCTTCAATGCGCATTGCCCACCCTTCACATCCGTAGAAAAGTACAGGCTCTATGTAGCACCTAAACACTCTTTTTCTCGTAGCAACTGACATCGTTTTATTGGTCAGTATGTTTTTCATCTTTGAAAAGGCTACCTTTGCCATATTCACATGATCATTATCACTAGTACTTTTACCTTGTGTCATGTCATTAAACAGGGCGATCATGGTTCACCGTCCCATACTATCACCAGTGTCGAATAAGGCATTCTGCTTTCTGGTTCCATGGCCATAATGTGTGTATCTTTTTGTCTTTCATTTGTAATTTTTAATTAAGGTTGTTAGTAGTTCTGTAAACAACTCGAAAACACAAAGAAAAGGACAGCTAAAAAAAAAACTATAATTTGAAATAAAATAGCAGAAGATGTTGCTATTACACGTTTTCTTCGGCTAACAAAAACATGAAAACACAAACACACACAAAGCAACTAAAATATAACTAAAGTAAATACATTAAGGCATTATAGATAGACTCTATTCACAAAATAAAGCAGCTAACATCAAAATAAAATGAGCTACAACATGTAGGTCTTGTCTGTCAACTAATTTCTCAGTTATTTGCGGTTTCCTTGTGTTATTTAACGGATTGCTCCATTTGTTATGCGATCCGTCTAATGTATTCTTTGCTTTTCCCTGTAATTCATGTTTCTGTTGCCATCGGACGTTTCTAAGCTTTACGGGCAATAATATCCAGATCTCACACCCATAAGTTTTCGAATAATTTAATTTAATCAGTTACAACATTCATTTCTAACCCAGTCATTACATTGACTTATGTTTTTATTATTTTTTTCTGGTTTGTACTTCATCATTGTTGTCAAAACTCTTAAAGAAGATAGGACTATTGTCATGTTTAGTGCTGAACTTCTGTGTATGTTTAAGTTTTGATGTTTGGTTACAGTTTACAGTTGGGATTCACTGATAATGTGGTTACAGTTTACAGTTGGGATTCACTGATAATGTGGTTACAGTTTACAGTTGGAATTCACTGATAATGTGGTTACAGTTTACAGTTGGGATTCACTGATAATGTGGTTACAGTTTACAGTTGGAATTCACTAATGATGTCATGAGCCCAGTCGGAGAAGGGTTCCACGCTGCACTCGTCGTCCACCAAGAGAGAGAGAATGACAGGCCATCTATTTCTCGGTGCATTTAGGCCTGCTTACTTGTATGTTTTGTTTTTACAGCTTTTCCTGTATTTATTTCAAAACTCTGCTAATGCAAAACATACTTATAAAGGAAACATGTATAACGAATGGAGAACTAAAACCAAGATGTTTTAACAATCAATGAATGGTCAATATTCTGTTGATGCCATTAATTCCCAGGACTTTGGTGTACCAATTTTAGGTGAGGTCGATCTGAAGAGAGGGACCTGGGGGACGGGGAGGGGGGTGGTGAGGAAGGGGCAGGCCACATTTTTTAAAAATCCACACCTTATTGGGGATTTGAACACATGACCACTTGGGCGGCGGAAAACGTGTTGGCGACCACGACCACAACTGCATGGCTTCTCGTTTATAGGACCGGAATGTGACACTCCGGCCTTGAGGAGTTAAATTTGGAACGTCATTAGCAACACTCCGGCCTTGAGGAGTTAAATTTGGAACGTCATTAGTAATTAGCAACATAACAATCAACATACTGTGTTAATTGTTAGACTGGGTTATAGCTATGAAAAGAAGACAGTTTATCAATCAATCAATCATGTGCCATGCCGGAAAGCGTGGGCAGTCATGACTTGCCATTTCACTCGATCACCAGAGTCGTGGATACGCTCAGTGTTCCTGTCTTAACCATGCCATGTGGCCAAGCCATCCAGGTATTTACTTCTCGGTCTTCCCCTTGGTCTGTTCCCTTCGATCTTGCCAGTTGTCACTAAGTTCTCCAATCCATTTCTTCTCATAACATGTCCAACAAATTTTGACTGTCTACGTCTAATTTCTCTAATCAATCTACGATTTTCATTTGTCTCCTGTAGTACTTGGTCATTGGATTTTCTATCTGTCCATGGTATTCTTTGCATTTTCCTCAGAAACCACATTTCTGCAGCCATCAGATATTTTTCAGCTTGACTGCACATTGTCCAAGTTTCACATCCATACAAAAGAACAGGTTCTATGTATCCCCTCAACACTCTTTTTCTCGTTTTAATTGACATCTTTTATTTGGTCAGAATGTTTTTCATCTTGCTAAAGGCTACTTTCGCCATGGCGATTCTTGTTCTAATCTCTTCAAGGCATCTCCCTTAAAATGTTATGACTGTTCCGAGATAATTGTGCCGATTCACTTGTTTAAGAATATGCCCATTTACTTGTATGTGGTATTTCGTTCTCCCTAGTGACGACCATAATCTGTGTCTTTTTACAATTTAATTCTAATCCTAGTTGTTCACTGTGTACAACAACCGCATCTACTACACAGTTTATGCCGGTGTAGTAATTATTAATTGACTGTCACAATGAGAACAACCACCACGTTCTTATTTCTATCTCGCACTTCCTCTCTCTCTCTCTCTCTCTCTCTCTCTCTCTCACTCACTCGCTTGTTCTCTCTATCTCTCTTTTGCTCTCTCCTTTACCTCTGTCTATTATACCTCTTTTTTCATATCTTAATCTCTCCCATTCTCTGTCTCTCGTTGCCTCTAATTCTCACTAGTTCTCTCTCTCTCTCTTTCTCTCTCTCTCTGCCTCTCTCTCTCTCTCTCTCTCTCTCTCTCTCTGTGTGTGTGTGTTTCTCTGTAACTCTCTCAATCTCTCTGTCTCTAACTCGCTCCCTCTAATTCTTTCTCTAAGTCCATCATGTGCTACTGCCTCTAATGCGTTGCATTAACTTTTGCGTGTGAATTATCTGTCCCTGTTACCATTGTCCCTCGCCATCAGGCGAACCCACTCCGACTTCTGAGAACTTGTAATTTAGGTCCTCAAAGCAATCAAGAGACGTCAACATTTTAGTCCAACTGACCGGTGTAGGGGTTGAACCTACTACATCGTCATCAGCACATCGGAAGTTTCAGAGCTAGCGCTCTTATCTATTGTGCCATGTTGACCTCCAGCAAAGTAAACAAAGTAAAGAAACATTGAGGAAACATTTGAACAGTGTAAACAACCCTGATCTGATGTTATTATTGGGTAAAATGTTAACATTAATTTCCTGTTTGTATTGTTTCTATGTTTTAGGTCTCATTGTGCTGGACAATAGCCATGTACAGTGTGTGTGTGTGTGTGTGTGTGAGGGGGTGGGGGGGGGGTGGGGGTGGGTGGGTGGGTTGGTGTGTGTGTGTTTTTTATGTAGTAGCCCGGTTCACTATACAGCTTGGACACGAGAATTGACTTGTGACAACTGGTTTAGGTTCTGTCAACCTCTGACATTTATAAAGTAATATTTCTGTTGACGATGATTTATCTTATCTTATTGTCACTGGGGGGGGGGGGGGGGGGACACACACACTCTCAAATCCATCATCATAATTTCCCGCAAACGTAATCACCCATATAATATTTATAACAGGTTTTCCCGTTGGCGTTGTTGCCTCCCCCTTAATATTTTCCACAGCACATTGACCTTTGCAATCTATCCTAGGTTTATTTTGTTATTGCAAAAACGCATTCATTGGCATCGATATAATAGGAGTGAAGATTAATAGATATTCATATGTGCTGTTCGGCGTGTGTGCCAAGGGGATGATGGTGACACGAGATATACACGTATGCACTGGTTGCCTCCGGCATAATGGAAATGATGGTAAAAACAGACACACGCGTAGCGATGGTTCAAGTACAAACATTCGTTTAATAAAAGAGTATGTGGCCTGTTTTTCTATATGGATTACTGTGTTGGACAATGAAAAATAAAATATGGAGATGTGGGTTTTCAGAAGAAAATGGAGAATAAACTACACGTAGGCAGTCACTTTT
Organism: Cepaea hortensis; assembly: GCA_963921405.1. Lineage (NCBI taxonomy): Eukaryota > Metazoa > Mollusca > Gastropoda > Stylommatophora > Helicidae > Cepaea > Cepaea hortensis. The sequence continues at coordinate 63,584,503 of OY992878.1, read as the reverse complement.
GTTTGGACACGTTATGAGGAGAAATGGACTAAGTGACAACTGATAAGAGATGGAACAGCTGCAGCAAGATATAACAATAGAAAATAACAACAGTTAGGTATGTGTAATATCATAATCTGCAAATAGTAAATATGCCCACCATATCTTTATAGAAGTAAAACAAAATTATGGCATCGGAATTCCCTTGAAGATGGAGATTCAGAATGCTCTTAACCATATGAAATCTGGCAAGACCCCCGGTTCAGACAGTGTCACAACAGAAATGATTAATGCTTTAGAAGAATATGGAATAGATAAAGTTACCAGTCTGCTCACTACAATATATGATACTGGAAATATACTTCATGAATTATGTAATTCTGTATTTATTGCAATCCCAAAGAAATCAGGAGCCTTGGAATGTGATCAACATCGAACAATTAGTATAATGAGTCACATCACGAAGATTTTGCTAAGAATTATCATGCAAAGAGTTAGGAAGAAAATACAACCTGAAATAGGAGAAGAACAATGTGGGTTTGTAGAAGGAAAGGGAATAGTAAATGCTGTGTATTTACTGAGAACCGTAATTGAACGATCTATAGAAGTAAACAAAGATCTACACCTTTTCTTTATTGACTACACAAAGGCTTTTGATAAAGTGGGACATGTCGACATGATAAGGATGCTTGAAGACCTACAAATTGATGGAAAAGACCTTAGACTTGTAAAAAACATATATTGGAAACAACAAGCTGCCATAAGAGTTGATAAGGAAGTAGGCCAATATCAGCCTATTAAGAGAGGTGTGAGACAGGGATGTGTAATGTCTCGAGATCTGTTTTCCCTGTACAGTGAAAATATTTTCAGAAATATTGAAGATATGGAAGGAATCAACATTGGGGGGCGATGCATCAATAACATTAGATATGCAGACGATACAGTCTTGAATGCAGACAATGAACAGGACCTGCAACATTTAGTAGATGCAGTTGTTACACACAGTGAACAACAAGGGTTAGAATTAAATTGTAAAAAGACACAGATTATGGTCGTCACTAGGAAGAACGAAATACCACAATGTAATATACAAGTAAATGGGAATATTCTTCAACAATTGAATAGGTACAATTATCTCGGAAGAGTAATAACATCTGATGGGAGACGCCTTGAAGAGATTAGAACAAGAATCGCCATGTCTAAGGTAGCTCTTAACAAGATGAAAAACATACTGACCAATAAAAAGATGTCAATTGAAACGAGAAAAAGAGTGTTGAGGTGCTACATAGAACCTGTACTTTTATATGGATGTGAAGCTTGGACAATGAGCTGTCAAGCTGAAAAACATCTGATGGCTGTAGAAATGTGGTTTCTGAGGAAAATGCAAAGAATACCATGAACAGCCAGAAAGACCAATGAACAGGTCCTTCAAGAAACAAACGAAGATCGTAAACTGATTAGAGACATTAGACGCAGACAGTCAAAATTTTTTGGGCATGTTATGAGAAGAAATGAATTCGGGAACTTGGTGACAACTGGTAAGATCGAAGGGAACAGACCAAGAGGAAGACCTACAAGCAAATACCTGGATGGCTGGCCTTGTGGCATGGTCGAGACAGGAACACAGAGCTGATCCACGACTCTGGTGATCAAGTGAGATGGCAAAACATGACCGCCCACCCTTACCGGCATGGCACATGATGGATGGATGGATTCCCTTGACAGTTGAAACTTATAAAGGGAGGGTAGTTAGTTAGTTAGTTAGTTAGTTAGTTAGTTAGTTAGTTAGGTAGTTAGTTAGTTAGTTAGTTAGTTAGTTAGTTTAGTTTAGTTTAGTTTAGTTAGTTAGTTAGTTAGTTAGTCAGTTAGTTTAGTTCAGTTTAATTAGTTAGTTAGTTGGTTGGTTGGTTGGTTGGTTGGTTGGTTGGTTGGTTGGTTGGCTGGTTGGTTGGTTGGTTGGTTGGTTGGTTAGTTAGTTAGTTAGTTAGTTAGTTGGTTGGTTAGTTAGTTAGTTAGTTAGTTAGTTAGTTAGTTAGTTAGTTAGTTAGTTAGTTAGTTTAGTTTAGTTTAGTTAGTTAGTTAGTTAGTTAGTTAGTTTAGTTTAATTAGTTAGCTAGTTAGTTAGTTAGTTAGTTAGTTAGTTAGTTAGTTAGTTTAGTTCAGTTTAATTAGTTAGTTAGTTGGTTGGTTGGTTGGTTGGCTGGTTGGTTGGTTGGTTGGTGGGTTGGTTAGTTAGTTAGTTAGTTAGTTAGTTGGTTTAGTTCAGTTTAATTAGTTAGTTAGTTAGTTGGTTAGTTAGTTAGTTAGTTAGTTAGTTAGTTAGTTAGTTAGTTAGTTAGTTAGTTAGTTAGTTAGTTAGTTGCATATCCTTTACAGGACGTTGTAGTCAACTCCAGCTTTGTTTTGTTTGTTTTTTTAGTTTGTCACTGCTTTCTGAACGACCGGCAACCATACCAATTAGTAAAAAAAAAACAACGTAACGCGGTCTGCTGCCGAATCGCGCGAATCTGTTTCGAACGCGGGTATGCGAGATCACGAACCACGTCCGTAGTACCTTCACCACGGAGCCGGCATCAGTTTTCTGAACGACCGGCACCCATACCAACACCCATACCACCCATACCAATTAGTTAAAAAAAAAGACAACAACGTAACGCGGTCTGCTGCCGAATCGCGCGAATCTGTTTCGAACGCGGGTATGCGAGATCACGAACCACGTCCGTAGTACCTTCACCGCGGAGCCGGCATCAAGGGGGTTGGGGAAGATATTATTTCTCACTTTTGTAGCAGGAGTTACATGTACCTGATTTTATTATCGTTAGTGACAACTGGCAAAATTGAAGAAAAGAACAAGTGGAAGGCAAAGAGTTAAATACCTGAATAGCTTGGTCACATGGCATGATCGAGACAAGAACACAGACCTGATTCAGGAGTCTGATGATCTGTTGGGATGACCAACCATGACCGCTAGCGTATATCGGCTTGACACATAATAATTGTAGTGAGAATATCGTGCGCAGAGAAGAAAAGAAACGGTGAATTATTGAGAGATGCGGGTGTCATAAAGTCACTCATATAAAATTGTGAGGAAAATACATATGCTATGTACGGGCATAACAACAGAGAGGCCAAATGGAGGCATTAGGCAAAGTACAAGGCTTGAAATCGGGACCTCCAGCACTCGAGGCGGACACCATACCTCGAAACCACTCAGCCCCTTTATATATGCCAATCGACATTCGGTGAGGGTGATGTGGTTACGATCACACCGATCTACCTTACTTCTCAGCACAGTTCTTGCTGCCCATTTAGGGCTGGATATCCTGTGAGCCTATGTGGTTTATTTTTTCCAAATCTTCCTTGCCGGGGATTCGAACTCACAGCCACCGAGTTGGCATACAACTGTGCTAGACACTACGTTACCGCGACTCCCGATAAATGATTAAGTATCTTGACAACAAATAATAATGAAAGCAGCACCAGTCTGTGTGTGCGTGTGCATACATGTATGTATGTCTCCCTGCTTTCCTGCCTGCCCGCTCGCCCACCTGTCTGTCTGTCTATCTTATGTATGTATTGCGAGTGTGTTTGTGTGTACGTGAGTGCGTTTATGTGTACTTGTGTACGTATGTCTGTGTCTGTGAGCGTGTGCACATTTGCGTATATGAGTGTGCCCGATTATGTATTTTGATATGTTCTTTATAATCTGCATAATACGTCAATAACACTGATGATTGCATTGTGTCAAAATTCCTTCGATGTCACAAAAATCCACTACGCTTGTTTATTTTCAAATGTGATATGCTCAAAACAAGTACGCAGCAGGGGAAAAAAGACCGCGAAAACAAGGGAGACAAATGTGTCATCTCCTCCCCAATTCTTTATTTCCCTTGAAATTTTTGTTTTTGTTTATGAAGACGTGTATGCTTCACTCTGTGACGTGACACTCACACAAACCGCTTGTGGCCATTGGTTACGTGCTTGCCTGGTCTGGTGCTAGGATCGTCACATATCTGGTCACAGGTGTTTAGACTAGGGCGGAATTTATTTTAACAAGTTTATGTCTTTTGAGTCCAAACAACGTTGTTAAATCTTACACGGAGACTTTAACAAGGAAGCTGTGAACTTGTGAAGGTAGATTTGTGTGGTGCTTTTCCATTGTATGTAATATTGATGACGTAAACTCACAAGCAATCAATGAAATGATAATAATAAGAATATAATGGTGAAACGATGTTGATAATTATGAAAAAGTAGCTCTAGCAGTAGCATTACTAGTAATATCGTATGGTATTCATTGTTATAAAGCCGTGTAAAACTATATAGTAGTTGTTGTGATTATAGAATCAGTAGTAGCAGCAGCGGCAGTGGTAGTAGTAGTAGTAGTAGTTGTTGTTGTAACAGCAGTAGTAGTAGTATTAGTAGTAGTTGTAGTAGTAGTAGTAGTGTAGTAGTAGTAGTAGTAGTAGTAGTAGTAGTAGTAGTAGTAGTATTAGCAGTGGGGATTTGTGATAGTTATTTCTGCTGTCGTTATTGCAGTTGTGATAGTGGTAGTCGTTGTAGTGGTAGTAGCAGCAGCTGTTGCTGCTTTTGATGTTTGTGCTATTGTTGTAATTGGTTAGTTACTGTATGTCTTGTTATTGATGTTAAGAAGTAGGAGTAGTAGTAAATAAATGTTTTGCATATCCTCTACAGGACATCCCTGTCAACACCAGCATCTTTCAGCTGTATGTTGATTTCTTGGCAAGATTACGCTCAGTAGTTTGCCATTGCTTTCTGAGCGGCCGGCTCACATACCCCGTAAGTTACCGATGCGATTCGAACCACTGCTGATTCTCATCGTCATCACGTTACCTACAAGAGTATACGAGATTACGGAGAGAAGTCGCTAACCTCTAAGCCACGAAGCCGGCAGGAGTAGTAGTATAAGAAGTAATATATTTGAATAGGAAAGCGAGAAGAAAGAACATATAGAGGATATGACAATCAGACAAATAGACAGGCAGGCAGACAGGCAGGCATAATTGCGGATGGACGGGGGAACGGACGGACAAGCGGAAGGACGAATGGATGGATGGATCGATCAACAGACAAACCGACACAAAGACACATAGGTAGGTCATTAGGTTAAAGTTAGTTGCATATCCTTTACAAGACATCGCCTATCATTTGTTGGCTGTTTGTGATTTTTTGGCAAGTTTACGTTCAGTAGTTTGCCATTATTTTCTGAACGACCGGCACTTGTACTATTGTATAAAAACCAACGCTAGGTGATGTATGCGAAATAACGAATAACGTCCATAATCCCTTCATCAGAAAGCCGGGAGCTAGGTAGGTAAGTAGGTAGAAATCATAGAAATTCAATAAATACAGTGGTCTGGACATCGTGACAATGAAACGTATCTTATGCAGTAAGTTCTTTTCATTAAAAGTCGCTTTAAAGTCGACAGGGTCGACTTCACTGCACCGGGTTTTATCCCATATGGCTCGGTCTCTTTCCGCAGCGCGAAAACGTCGCATAAAGCACGAACTCCGTAGCTCTAGCGACGACCTACAGGAGTCTCCGAAAAAACTCCTCTGGGTCGAGTTTTTTTCATTGAATGTAAGAAATGGAGTACTGAAGTACTAAATATAAATTGTTTTATTGTAAGGCAGTGAATCTTGGAATGTTCATGAACAAATTAGGAAGAACTTGGAAGCAACAGAGATGTGATTCCTAAGGCTAGTCTTGCGAATTCCCTGGACTGCCAGAGTAACTAACGACGATTACATGAAAGAGGCTAATGAAACTAGAACAGTATATATAACAATAAGAAAGAGACAAACAGCTTTCTTTGGTCATGCTATGAAAAGCTAGGCATTGGAGAACATCGTCATGGCTGGAAAGATCGAGGGGAAGAGAGGCAGAGGCCGACCATGAGAAGTGATGCTGGATGGATTGAGACGGTGGCATGGAGGAATATCAGCAGCAGTGTCATCGAGAAAACCAATGACCGAGATCTGTGGAGAGACATGAACGCCTACGCCTGCTGGCATAGCACTTGATGATGATGATGATGATGATGATGATGATGATGATGATGATGATGATGATGATAATGATGGACATCACATTAGACTGAAGCCTAATCACAACATATAAGCGCACTGAAGCCAGAATCCATACGGGTGAGAAGACGGCAGAGAAAACGAAGGATGGGCAGCCACACAAGTATCTTTAACAAGCGCTGATATGAAGCAGACAAGGTAATATTTGTGGTTTTGGAACCCTTCATGAGAGCAGTGGATGTGTAGTCTTCTTCTTCAAGTCCCCAAGGAGTTTCCTGCTAAGGGTTTGTGATGTGATAGCGTCATCACATTTTGAGGGCCTGAGAGACAGGTGGTATACGTGGCCAGTCTTTCTCTCACTTTGGCAAGCGACGAGCCCAGATGGTGATCCCGCATCCGACAGTGTTCATACCATTACCAGCGCAGTTCGCTATCAGCTTCGAAAGTATTGCTGGACTCATAATTGTATAGACAGCAATCCATGATGATTTGCTCAATGTCATGCCTGTGGTCTTTACTTCCAAGGACATTTCTTGGTACCCATTTTAGGCTATCTCGACCTGGTTACCCAGAGAAGTTTTAAAACATCCGTCTCGTTGGGGATTCGAACACATGACCATATGGTTGGCATGCAAGCAAGCTAGCTACCGCGGTCTCTCGATTTATCGTGTATTCAACACAAGGACTCAGCACTGGAGGTGACTAGTCAGAGATGACCTTGCATTGTAACCGAACAGACCAGAAAATCAGGGCCGGATTTAGACTTGATGAGGCCCTAAGCTATTTGAAATATGGGGCCCTTTATAAGTCCAGATATTCTATGTCAGTGACAAATTGCTCACTCGAACAATATTGTTTGGGGCCCCCACTTTCTTGGGGGTGAAAAGATGATGATGCTCGATCTTAGATGCTCGTCTTACACATCGAGGGACGTATGTATAATTCCTGAAAATGGCAAAGTGATTGGCTTCATCCTCTTGTTCTGCTACTTCTTCTTTCGCCTTTAAAATTCCTAGTGCAGTATAGTCATACAACCAAGCCGAAGTAGGCCGATCATAACAGATTGGACTGATTAGAGTTTATTTACAGTGTGAAAAGTCAGACTGAGACCAAACAGCCTTAGTTGTTTTTCACGACAAGCGCAGGATCTGTACAGTATTACTATTTTTTATTTTCCTATGGGAGGCCTCGGTAACACACGGGCTAAATGATTGTATACAGGTGGTGAAAAACAAATCACATACTGCATATTGTGGTGACTTCGTGAACAAGAAACCTTTATTTCTCGGGCCGGAAAAACTCTCCCCGGAAACACCAACAATTGTATAAATGCCATAAAGATGCTGGGTGAAGAGGAGGGTAGATTTGCTGGAAAATTATCAATGATGTGGTGATCTGCAAGGACATTCTTTGATACAAATAATATTTTCCTCTGACAAGATAGCACCTTTCCGGTATTGATTAGCGCCCGAAGAAGCCAAGACGTGGGAAGTAGATACCTTTTCGTATTTTTGTTTTGTTTGAGGTCAAAATAACAATATATTTCTTATTTCTAATACGATGGTGGCCGCATCGGTCTCGCGTTATCTGCGACAGCATTATTCCTCTACTGGAGTTTCCTAGTAACTAATTAAATTGAGGTTGGGCGTTTATGGTTAATTAGTTCCAAACAAGTTCCCGAAATGCTTTCCACGAACCAGATCGCCCAAATTAGGTTAAGGACTGTTGTCATCGCATCTCTAATCTGTGTTGAGTGCTAGTACCGCTCCATGCACACGCTCTCGCTTCCATTTCTACTGCCCTGTTTTGCGGTTGTAAGGTATCATCAGTTTCTTCGTCATCCTCGATGTGAGCAACTTTTAACACAAGTGTTCTCCTTCTCCTCTTCTTCTCCTTACTTCTTTTTCTTCTTCCTCCTCCTCCTCCTCCTCCTCCTCCTCCCTCTTCTGCTTCTGTTTCTACTACTACTACCATTGCTACTACTACTACTACTACTACTACTACTACTACTACTACTACTACTACTACTACTACTACTACTACTACTACTACTGCTGCTACTACTACTACTACTACTACTATACTACTACTACTACTACTACTACTGCTACTACTACTACTACTACTACTACTACTACTACTACTACTACTGCAACTACTACTACTACTACTACTACTACTACTACTACTACTGCTACTACTACTACTACTACAACAACAACAACTACTACTACTACTACTACTATAACTACTACTACTACTACTACTACTACTACTACTACTACTACTACTGCTGCTGCTGCTGCTGCTGCTGCTGCTGCTACTACTACTACTACTACTACTACTACTACTACTACTACTACAACTACAACTACTACAACTACAACTACTACAACCACCACCACCATCATCACTACCATCACCACCACCACTACTACTACTACTACTACTACTACTACTACTACTACTACTACTACTACTACTACTATTACTACCACTACTACTACTACTACTACTACTACTACTACTACTACTACTACTACTACTACTACTACTACTTCTTCTTCTTCCGCCTTCTCCTATTAATCTTCTTTCTCCTCCTCCCATTATGAATTTCAATCGTCGAGTAAATTCCAATGTCATAATTCTGTTTTACTTTTATTTAGATATGATGCTCAGATTCATTGTTTTTAGATTATGATATTTCAGTTTGAGCTAAATATGTATGTTTCCCGTTTTGTTTATTAAAAAAAGGCTTTATTTGAAATTCGTATTTTTTTTTTTTAATGTGTGATTCGTTTGTTGAGTTGTACGTCATAATTACGACCATTCACTTTCGGTGAAAACCACATATTGCTTCATATTTTGTTATCCGTGTTGGAAAAGGTAGGCAACTGATCGAATGTACTGGATCAGACAAGTTTATTATCACCACGTTCTTTAGTTTCTATAAATAGTCAATTACAACGGGACTCACACATTGTACTTCTCGAGTTAGAGGTGGACACCGTAGCTCAAAGCCGCTCCGTCACACGCCAATTAGAACCAGGAAGCGATCTCGTTACGGTGGTTGCAAAGTATGGAACCATTAAAAACATGTCTCCGATGTGCACAGAGATAGGGAGCGCATAGAGATAGATCATTCGAGACTATCCAGATAGAACTGATTGATGATGAGTTTAAGGTAAGATATTTGTAAAGGAAACGGGTAGTGATACAGTGTGTGTGTGTGTGTATGTGTGTGTGTGTGAGAGAGAGCGAGAGAGAGAGAGAGAGAGAGAGAGAGAGAGAGACAGACAGGCAGACAGACAGACAGACAGACAGACAGACAGAGGGTGATTGGAGTGTGTGAGAGTGTGTATGTAGTAATATGTATATGTGGGAGTGTGTATGTGTGTGAAAGTGGATGGGTGTGTGGGTGTGTGTAATGCAGTTTCTCTCGGTTTCGAAATACACCGAATTACTTTCCAGGAGAAGAATTGCTTTAAAATGGGTACCGGGAAATTTCCTAGGATGCAGAGGCACCCACATCATCAGCGAGGACCGATTGGTTGCATTTACATACTGGACTAGCGTCAATACGCCTGATGGCGCGAGTACGATTTGTTTTTTGGGTGGGCCTTACTTAACTGTTTTGAAAAGAAGATGAAAGGCCAGTTTGCATTTTATCGTGGCCTTATATTGTTATGATTCTGGGCTCATGTGTTGTCGATCAAGCAGCACTCGATTTGTGTTATATGTATGACTTCAGCAGCTTTACCTCCGAGATAATTTTCTCGTACCTATTTCATGAGGCGGGGACCGAGATAGGACAGTGGCTAACACGCTTGTAGGCCGATCCGTTGGCCAGGAGTTCGAATTTGTATCCATGCAGATTTTAAATTTTACCTGTGCTCAGAGGTCAATCCAGTCGAAAATTGTTACCAGGGAATGTCTTGAGAAATAAAAACGACCAGTGTGATATGGAGCATATTACACTTCAAGTGCCGATTGTTCTGTAAAAGTATGAAGGATAACACCAGAACCCCAATACATCAAAACGTCCAAATGGCCCTTTAACTTGTTTTACTTTATTGTATACAATTGGGTCCACCCCGGAACCTTGTGTTTACGAAACAAAATGCCGTTTAGAAAGGTATTTGACCCCAGGACCACTGGCCCAGCTGTCGAGTGAAAAAGCCACTAGACCAGAGGGTATTCATTTAAATTAATAAAGATTGTTCACTTGTTGTCTACATTTGTAACCTGGCACAATCTCCTAAAATGATGAATACTTAGATATGGTGTCACTGAACTCCATAGTCATATGAGTGGGAGGAAGACGTGAAAATAACTAACGACAAACGGCATTTATTACATAAATAGCCTAGTCTAACAACTTTCCCTCCATAAACTAATTTAGAAGCAATCTTAGTTCAATAACAGCTATACCAATGACCCTGAAATGGAAACACATTCAAGTACAACATAATATTTTGGGCTGAAGAGTTTGTCAAGTAAATACTTAAGGCCAGCCAACTGCAAATAAAAATTAATCGGGCGGAAACGAAGATGCATCTTTACGAAGGCTTCAGGGGGATATATTGTTTTGTGCTGCCATTATGTCGCGGGTCCTTTGCAGAACATCGCTTTCTTAGTGGCTCACAGGAAAAACTGTGATTCTTTTTGTCAGCTTCCTTACCTCTTGTATTTGCATGCCCACGATGTCTTTCATGCCCTGCGCCCGCCTTTCTGCTCGCCGAACTATGAATTGTGTCCAGATATCATGCCTAGTAATAGGAAAACCCCACAATTATGAGCAGTTTTCATCAGCTATGTCCAGCAGTTGGAAAAAGCCACAACTGTGAACTGTGCCACGCAATTATGCCCGGCAGTTGGAAAACCCCACATCTACGAACTGTTCATCCACCATAATGGGTAATTAGAATTCCCACAACTATGAACTGTGTTCAGCAATCACGCCGACAATTGGAAAGCGTTAATGGAATTTAATTATTAGTCTTTAGTTAAGGATCCCTGTCATTATACACGGGTACTGCCAAACGTGTTCCAATCACATATTGTAGATCATACAAGAATAATCGCAGCACGGTGCACGAACTCGCACTAGCAAGAATCTCAATGTGTATATATCAGATAACACAAGCTATAACTAATTTTATTGAGAATAGATGTCTCTAATTTTAAAATTTATCCTGAACGATGAGTAACGTGACGACGGCGAGAATCGGTAGCGGTTCTAACCGCATCGGTAACTTATGTGAGCCGGTCGCCCAGAAAGCAATGGCAAACTACTGAGCGTAATCTTGCCAATAAATCAACAATCAGCTGAAAGATGCTGATGTTGACAGCGATGTCCTGAAAAGGATATGTAAACATTTGGAAGCCTGGACAGAGACCTTTACGACTGGTCTGTTGATATCCACCGACCGGGTTTGTTTGTTTTTAACCCTTGACACATGCTGCTCAACGTGTACATAAGACTTAAGAAGTTTTTACTTGTGTCTGAGATGGCTCGACGACCCACTGACTACACGAGGTTGAAAGTATACCGTATGATTTCTTAGTTTGTATAAATCCGCATAATTCACAGCATGAATCTGACCAGATCTAATGCAGTTATAGTCTCCAAGCCACTCTGTTCCATGTGCTTGAACCCACAACTATGAAATGTTGTAAGCAAACATGCTAAAATGCTATATAGGACCTGTTTTGCTGTATGGCAGTGACTCTTGGAATGTAAATGAACAAATTAGGAAGAACTTGGAAGCAACAGAGATGTCGTTTCTAAGACGAATGATGCGAATTCCTTGGACTGCCAAAGTAACTAACAACGACTACCTGAAAGTGGCTAATGATACTAGAACAGTATATACAACAATAAGAAAGAGACAAACAGCTTTCTTTGGTCATGTGATAGAAGAGAGGCACTGGAGAACATCGTGACAACTTGAAAGAGAGGGAGATGCAGACCAAGAGAAATCATGATGGGTGGATTGAGACGGTGGCATGGAGGAATATCAGCAGCAGAGTTGATCTAGAAAACCAGAGACCGAGATCTGTGGAAAGTCATAAACGCCTGCGACTGCCGGCATGACATTTGATGATTACGATGAATCATGACTAATTGGGAAAACCCATAATTATGACATGTATTCCGCAATCGCCGGCTCCCTGGCCTAGGGATTAAACGACTTTCTCCGTAATCCCGGGTAACGCAGCGCGCGAGAATTGGAAGTGGTTCTCGCCGCGTTGGTAACTTACGGGATAAGTGAGCCGCCCGCTCAGAAAGCAATGGCAAACTACTGTGCGTAATCTTGCCAAGAAATCAACACAGTGGTAAAATGCTGGTGTTGACAGCGATGTCCTGTAAAGGATATGCGGGGAAAAAAATCTGCAATCACATCCGTTCAATTGGGATCACCCAAAATTATGAATTATATTCAGCAATCACATCCAGTGAACTCGGATCCCCCACAACTATGAAATGAATTCAGCGATCATATCCGGTCACACGGGAAGACCCGCAACTGCGAAATGTGTTAATCAATCATGACTGTAAAATTGTAAAACCAACACTATGAAATGGGAGTCACGGTAGCCAAGCGGCTAAACGCTCACCTGCCGAACCGGTGTTCATGGGTTCGAATCCGAATCGTGCCGATCGTAAAAATAAACCTGGGCTCCCATGTCCATCAAGACTAAAACTGGCACCAGGAAGTAAATGGGAAGTAAATGTGGCCAGCGCTGACCACAGTACCAACCGAGTGTAGCTTGAACTATAACAATGTGGGTCTAGGACCATCTCTCAAATGAGCCTAAAGCGTGTAAACGGGTCCTGTAGAACTGTGACATGTTTTCACGATCATCATCAGCATCAAGTGCCATGATGAAAGGCGAGTGAGCTTATGGTTCGCCTTCTCACACGGTCACCAGAGTCTCGAATCAGGTCTGTGTTCTTGTCCCGACCATGTCATGCTGCCAAACCATCAATGTATTCATCCCCTTGTCTCCCTCTTGCCCTCTTTCCATCAAGCTTGCCAGTTGTCACTAAATATTCAAGTCCATTTCTCCTCATAACATGTTCAAAAATCATGACTAAGTCTAATTTCTCCAATCAATCTCTCTTTATCATTTATCTCTTGAAGGACTGCCTCATTTTATTTTCTGTCTGTCTAGGGTATTCTTTGCATATTGCTCAAAAAACATATTTTCACAGCCATTAGATGTTTCTCAGCTTGTCTGTTAATTGTGCATATTTCACGCGCATACAACAGTATGGGTTTTATATAGAACATCAAAACTATTTTTCTCATCGCAGTTGACAACTTTTTGTTGGTATGTATGTTTTCCAATTTGCAGAAATCCAACTTTGCTACGACAATTCTTGATCCAATCTCTACAGGGCATCTTCCATCAGTTACAACTGTTCCGAGATAGTTATACAGATTCACATGTTTAAGAATCTTCCCATTCACTCGGATGTTACAATGTGGTATTTCACGAGCACGCACGTTAATTGGGAAGACTCACAACAATGAGATGTGTCCAGCAACCATTAGATACCAATACGAATGTCTAATGTTCATATAAACCGAGCATCGGTCACATAACAAGCCCGCAAACACAGCAGACCTCTATAACGTATATTTCAAACAAAGACACGAAATAAGAAATACATCCGTAGGTATTGATCGATACTTCTTCAACACGAAAAAAAAGTAACAATTCCCTGATGAATATAATGCAGGTTTTGCACCATGTGATAATAGGTGTAGCTATTCATATGTCTGAAAATAAATGCCGTATTGCATTCGTTCTGTGGCTAAGGGGATAGTGACACGCAGTTTTACTGTTTCACGATATACCGATCGAGGGTTCGACATCAGCGGCCAACGATATTGAAACAGGTCGTTGTGCGTTGATTTGGAGGGCATCTGCCGTCGGCTGTTCAAAAAAGCAATGGAAAACTACCTAACGTAAAATTGCCTAGTAAATTACAAGCAGTCAATAAATGTTGATGTTGATTGTAGCATCCTGTAACTAACATCTGGATTAAGATTGACGACCAATCCCATTGGAAATAATTCATTTGAGTGAAAGGATTTCACATCTGCTGGGTTATGACACACCGAAGCTTTCTGTCTCGCTGTCTTCAGTTCTGGAGAAATGTCTGGGAGTATTTTGCTTGTCTGTGTCGAGCTTCTTCAAAAATAATCCAACTTCGATGTAAGTGGGGTGGGGAAGTGGGGGGGGGGGGGGTGTCGGACATTCCACCTCGTTCCAACCTTCTTTCTTAGCCTTTAGTTATAAGTTAGATGGTTCCAAACATTTGATACTAGCATAGTCCTAGGAACACACCTTTTGTAAAGAAAAAGCAAACAGTATTTGTGCGAACACAAGGACCGGGGAAAACACTCTAGTAAAAAGCATTGATACCAAAAATGTCAGGAAATATCGATAGTAGTTAAATATATAAGTACAACAATAAGGAAAGAAACTAAGAATAGAAACATAACCAGGGTGATCAATTGAGCTGTCACTGTCTTTCTAATTTACCTATATTAGGAGTTAGTATATCGAAGTGAGGCGTAACCTACTTTTTTGATGTCTCAAATACCCTGTTGTTTTCAATTGTGTCAGAACACTTGTGGGCGGAATTTCAGCTAATTGTTGGCTGCGTAATATCCTCCACTAAACAAAGACAAATATATTCCGAAGCATCCAGATTAGGATGTATTTATTCTTCTTCTATAACCTCGGTTTTTGCACATCATTCAATCAGATACTGCCTCCACAATAATAGTTATTTGCAATGAGCCTCCAAGAGTTTCTGTCTCTCTCATGGCTGTACCCTCTGACGTGTTACTGTTCTTTCATTTTTTGATTTTATCCACTCATTTATATCGCCGTTTAACTCTTACTTGTCAGCATTCCAATTTTCCCTCCAGCGTATTTGTTATAAGATTCTCCTCTAAGCAAGATAAACACATAGGTAAACACGTCTACCACCAACCAATGGTGTGTCCTGGGCAAAATCTGTCCTAATAAACAGTCTTTCGGAATATATTTCTGTCACAAATCAGATGCCTCACATTCCGTGTTCAAATTTTTAGCTTTGTGTTAAGTTTAGGTTCTTCCTTGGCAAGAGATGTTGGGGAGAATTCCACAACCACATTTAACTAGTGGCATTTCATGTGGCACACTCTTCCCCAATGTGTACATCAGAACATCTTGGCCTAAGGGTCTAACAGTGAATCTTTGTCCTTGTCCTATTTCTATGTTCTTCACAATTAATTTGCCTGTTACAGTTTCCAATGCATCTGTAAAGAAGCCAATCTGTCATTTCCTTCCTTCTTTATAGTGGTCATACTGCTGGATGATCTTAATCATTGTCTGCATAAACAGAATCCCTGCCTACTGTTGCGGTACCAGAGAAGACCAAGAAGATACGAAAACAGATCAAGACGGGAACTTGTGTGGAGGAAGGATGACGACTGGTAAGATACTCCCTGAAGGAAAAACCACCATTAGACGGGGCGGGAACCCAACAACAACAAGCCTTACCAGTGTGCAACTCTGGACAGACATGTGAAACGACACCAAAGCTGAAACACAATAACAGACAGAAAACACTGACTCCAGGAAACGAAATCGCAGCCCTTTATACGCAAGTTGAAGTAGATACACCATAAGGGCCCCAGCTATAACCAATCAAGAATTCGACGGTCGAACGGGACCGAAACATATTTTCCCAAACATTGGATTGGACTGGAATATTGTTGCAAAAACTGAGGTCATACATAACAACTGTTTAGTCGGCGGTTCTCAAGCCCATGTTTTCCACTTGCTCATACGGTTTACCTGATTTGGGAGATTGGGTGGATATTCAGGTACTGCACCCAGCCCAAGGATATCGAGGTGAAGGATGTGTCTGATTTCGCCTTTGATACAGGATACCGTACCCCACCATGCGTCTATTTTTTAAAGTCCACTAGCAGGAACCTTTTATGGGTACCCGAAGACCATCGCCTTTTGTAGGCGTCAGTGCATGGAGGGATAGGTGACTTGTCGTTCCCTTCTTAAGTGAACGTCACGGGCGGGCATAGATTCCCCCATCCGACCGCACTCATAGTATTGTTGGGGTAACGTCCTAACCTTTATACATGTGCGCCCGCTCCACACGTCTATACCTTTGCAACATTGATGAGTTGTAGACTTGATATATGATGTATACTCTAACTTTAAACAATTGTTGGTGATGTTTATCTCTACATTATAGATTATATAATGTATTACATTTATTATTTATCTCATGACAGTACGTCTGAAAAGTCGATCTCTCTCCAGTTCCTTTCACATCCACATTCACACACAAGGTTGTCTGTTGTAAACATGTTATTGCATTTCCATTTTTTCTATACATTTTATTCCGCACTAATGCTGTATACACAATGATATTTAATAGTTGTTATTCAATTAATTATTTATTGTGTGTGTGCTTTTAATGTGTCTACACTGTCACAGTAGCGATAATTCTTAAAATATTTCCCTTCTTTGTCGCATCCAATAAATCAGGTTAGTACTATTATAGGGTTGGGAAATAATTCAGCAGCTATTAAGAAGATACAGACTCCCTAAGGTTTTAGAAGGAAACATGAAAACAGATAGAGCTTTTTATCAAATCATGCATGGGTGGACAATGACAGAAAATAATATTACAAAACAGTGGCTTTTACAGGAGGAGGAGGAGGAGGAGGAGGAGGAGGGGAGGAGGGGGAAGTGGAGGAGGAGGCATTGACAAAAGATAATGTGTTCACATATTAATATTCCTACATGTGCATGCCCTTCATTCTTTGTGGCATAATTTATCGTGTTATTTTGATTAATATTTGTGTGTGTAAACCGATGTATTCTGGTGTCTGTCTGCCGCCGGTCATCTCTGTTATAGAAAGTGTCTGTCTGAACTCCTTCTGTTACACGCTGCTGTTACTCTGAAAGTAATGAATGTATTGTTCATAAGATTTTACATTAGCAAACTGTCTGGGACCGAAGCAGTTTAGTGCCAAGTGGGATGTTACGTCACGTTATTTAGATTAGGGATTGGTATGAAGCTATAAAAACATTTAAGTACGCGATAAATCTTGTTGAGTGATGCCCATTAAAGATATTGGCAAATTAATGTGACGGTTTTCTCTTGATGTCCACTTCCATATAAGCGATTTGCTCACATTCTTAGTCCGTGACGTATGCCGTCCGCAGCCCCCTGTCCACTGTTCTCCCAGTGATGGTTACAACGGGAGTAGTACATGCCACGAGTTAAAACTGCCTAGCAACTTCCCTCTAGTTGTCACCCTGATGCCATTCCTCTCAAACTTTCACGTCGTCACGACATTTTGCAGTCTGCTTTTTTTCCCAGGCGATTTCAAAGAATGCGACTTGTTTGCTCCTCAATCAGTGCGAGATATGGAATGGGAAGTTATTCGTTGTGGCTCAATGGCTAGCACGCTTGCCTACTGGCCGGATAGTAATATTGTCATCGAATTCCCATTGAAGCGGATTTTTTATAATTGAAATGAGCTTCTGAGCTGACCCAGCCTTAAATTGATTCTATAAAATGATCTAGGAAGGAAAGCAGCCGCCGTCATTACGAGCTCATCATTCATCGAGTGTTGATTGGTTTATAAAACTATAGGCCAAGCGCCATAATCTCAATAACCTCAAAGAGAGTGAAAATAAGCGTTTATTTTATTCACTTTTAACTAGACATGCATTGAGAAAACCTGAGAATAGCATAACTAGAATCGGCAGAACAAAAAGTAAAGTTGTTGCATATCCTTTACAGGACGTAGCCGTCAACCCCACCATTTTTTTTTTTTTTTGCTGTTAAGAAACAGAGGCAGATCTAAAAACACTCGGAGAAGAGAAGTATAAACAAACGAATAAATTATGGGGAGGGGGCAAGAGCTGCATAAGATATCTAAGGGTATGAGTTGGCTGAGGGAATATGCCTCAATGGGTGAAAAAAGAGTGACAGAAGAGAAGAAGTTTACTTACTTTTAACAAGATGGGCTGATCGCTCGCACAACATACTGCTACCCTCTTATTTTTAATTCACCAGCCTTTCACCTGAGTTTGTTCAATAGATAGTTATGCTCTTACACTTACACATACACCCATAATCGGAAATTGTATAACTATAAGTAAACGATGTGCTATCGCGGAATACACTTAGCTGTTACTGAAGGGGGAGCCGCCAGACTTGAACATTTTGTTAAGTGCACAAGACATTTGATTAACCAACAGAACTGGCACGATCAATCGATGTACGCTGGGGAGATGTTAAGGAGGAGATCTGAGCATCTATGGACGTGTCTGAGGTGTGAAGATGAAGATACCGACTAATCACTGATATAGCCGTTATTAGGAAATAGATAGCTAATATGTTGGTGTATGATGAGAATAAAACTGTAAGACTTCCAGGCTAACTAAGAGAGTTTGGGAGAATAATACACTTACAGAGCGTACAAAAGTTCAAGTATATACAGCTTAAGTTGTTAGCACACTTACTCTATGGGTCTGAATCCTGGACTTTATACTCACGAGAGGAAAGGAAATTGAATTCCTTCCATATGAGATGTCTGAGACGCATCCTGGGCATATCGTGGAAAGACCACATAACAAACAAACATGTGCTTGAAAGAGCGGATATTACCACAGTGCACTCTCTCCTCAAGCAGAGACGCCTTCGATGGCTTGGCCACGTATCTCAAAAGGAGGATGAACGTTTTTCATAAGATCTCCAATACGGAGAACTAGCCACAGGGAAGAGGCCTACCGGAAGACCCCAAATGCGATATAAGGATGTGTGTAAACAAGATATGAAAACACTTGGCATAGATCCAGACACGTAGGAAAGAGTTGCAATAGACAGATGTTCCTGGAGAAAAGATGCACGAAACGGGTTGGTGCTCTTTGAGCGCAATCTGATCCAACAAACTGAGGGCAGGAGGCACAGGCATAAAATGCAGAAACTTACTGCGCGACTAGCCTCGCCTTACAGATGCGGAAACTGTGACAGAGATAGTCACTCTCGCATTGGACTATACAATCACCTGCGGTGCTGTCAGATACCTCCTCAGCAGCATAACTCTATAGTCGTACAGGACTGAAAGAGGCCTACTACTACTACTACTACTACTACTACTACTACTACTACTACTACTACTACTACTACTACTACTACTACTACTACTGCTGCTGCTGCTGCTGCTGCTTCTACTACTACTACTACTACTACTATTACTACTACTATGGTGAGAGTCAATGATGAAAGTTGAGTTTATTCGGCTAACGGGTTAGTTGGGATTTTTCTGTAGGAACGATGTTAAGTTATGTCATTTATTGGTATCGCTTACAATCTATGCAATCGTATATTGGGCCAACTAGCCTATGAACATAAGACGATTTTCTGAGAAAGTGTTATTATCACCATCATTATCATCATCAGTATCATTACCACACGTTTCATACCAATAAGCGTATAGGTCAATTTTCGCCATCTCATACTTTCATCATAGTCTAGGGTTTGTTTGTTTTCTTGATCCGACCATTTGGCCAAGCCATCTAGTAGTTTATCTCGTTGTCTTCCTCTTTCTATAGTCCCTTCAAGTTCACCAGCTGTCATCATGTTTTCAAATTAACTCCTCTCCTGATAACATGACAAAAATATTGTGGGTGTTCTCGTTATTTCTCTAAGCAAATTGTGATTTCCATCAGTTGTTTGAATATCTGTCTGCTTTGTTTTCTGTCAGTCAAATGTATTCTCTGTATTTTCATTAGAAATCGCATTTTTGCTGCAATAATATTTGTCCCATGTTACCTGTTTATTGTTCAGGTATCACCAAAATGAGCAGTATAACCTCTATAAAGCGTTCTTACCTGAATTGTTACAACGACTTGACAGCTTTCTATTTGTGAATATGTTTTGGATCTTGCAAAATGCTAATTTTACCATGGCGATTCTTGTTCTAATCTCTACAAGACATCTTCATGTGCTGTTTCCATGAACTGTGTACACGAGGTTTTTTACAATAAAACTGTAAGAACCAGCTTCATTTTAGACGTCTTATTTCCACTAGTGAGGTGTCACAGGTTTCGTGTGCCTTTCGCCTTTGTTGACCATCGATTTCCTCTCTGTGGGTGTGGAGTTCGGGTTTTCAATCTGTCTCTTTCTCCTTTGAAAACTGGGCAAATAGCCGCTAATCTTCTTGGACCACTACAAGGCGTTTTACTGAGTCTGAATTTTTGTGATCAGGATTGCTCGATTGATGTATCATGTCCCTTTTCTTAGCTATATCAGTACTTAACTGCACAAAGCAAATTTTGCTGTTCTCAATCAAATACGGAATTTTATATTTTCGCTCCACGCGCTCTGGCTCTCAGTTTTCTTGTCACTCTCTGACGTTAATTTATGTTATTCATTACTTTGAATCTCCATGTTTGTTTTACCTCGTATGCAAGCACAGGTAACTGTAGTTTGGCTCCACCTTTACGGTGATTTCGTGCCATTTGCACTTGACAATCACTACCACCCGACTGCAGTCATTCTAACCAGTCGGTGCTCATCAACCATATGAATTCATACATGCTACTAACTTACGTGCTACCGTGAGCCCGTGCATATATATAGTAATAATGATATGTATATAAAGCAGGTCTTTATGCAATGTTGAGCTCAGTCAAGAACCGACATCACAACATTCCCGTAGGTGTTCAGTTCTCATCTTCAGCAGCCTGTGAAGAAACCCAATATTAATGGTATCAGTTGAATTCTGATTATGTGTCCGTCTGGCCTATTCTCGGAGAACTGAGTGTCGGCTGGATCCTATGGTCACTCCCTGCCTCACCATTCTCGCCATTCAATGATGGCGTGTCTGTTCTTCCATAGTACACCCTATCCCAAGGGGCCTTGATCACATCTGCCTTATTGTGCACCAATATCCCACTCAGAGGTGCAGATCCAGCCAATTTAATAGCCAGCTCTTTTCCCATTAAGCCACCATGTCCTGGGGAAAAGATCCAACGGATGTTGCCTATCGTTGATTTTGATTTTCAATTGAAGCGTGCCCTACGGAACAAAGATGCATGTCTTCACCTTTCTAAGCTTGCTAAGTGAGTCCTAACAATTACGACATATGTGTACTGTTTGTCCCCCAGCTAGCGAAACGTCTCTGTGACTGTCTCAACCTCCATTCTCAGATTAGATGTGTTGGTGTCATATGACAGGCGCTTCTGCACTAAACACCGTCTTTTGACCTTCGCTATAAACTCCCTGGCAATTCTTTTGCCTCTTAGCATAGGGCCATCTGTGTAGATGATTACATTACCTGGGCGCGGATTGTCATAAATCAGTTGTTACACCTACCATTTAGCGCAGCCAACCGACCAATCCCTACACTCGTGGTCCAATGTGATTATGAACCCTGCACAGGTCTGACTTTTCATCGAGCACTCTGACCCACTTCTCTTGTCTCCCAATGCTTTTAAGATACATACTTATCTGATTGTATCCGCTGCTTGAGCCATTAATGATTATCCCTTTACCAGCCTGAGGCCCTTAACTTTATCCAGAGCACCATGCAGGGAGTGCTCCTTGTCTGAGGCCACTCGGAAATATGACTTAGCCTGTAGGACCTTGAAACTGTCCAGAATCATTGGTAAAATTATGATGTGTCGTATACACACTACCGACGTGTCCATTGTTCATCCCAGAATTACACCAAATATTTAATTAATATTGATTTCAGTTTGTTAATCAATGTTAATAAGTTAATAACATAATCACAACGTGTGAGATGGCCCTCTTGTTGCACATATATTAACTCTTCAGACTTAGCGTAAGGTAACCGATAAATGAATACCTTACCAGTAGCTGAGAGCTATGTGCGATTATAAATACGAAAGCGGCTTTCCATTAAAAAAATGTTTGCATATCCTTTACAGGACATCGCAGTCAACATCAGCATCTTTCAGCTAATTGTTGATTTCTTGGCAATAGTACGCTCAGTAGTTTGCCATTGCTTTCTGAGCGGCCGGCTCACATACCCCGTAGGTTACCGACGCGATTCGAACCACTGCTGAATACTCACGAGAGTATTCGAGATTACGGAGAAAAGTTGCTAACCTCTAGGCCAGGAAGCCGGCGGCTTTCCATAAGTCATCACAATAACCGATTGTGACTGTATATAATCTGAAAAAATTATGTATCACAGGGGACGTAACATGTAACAATATTATTGTTAACTAGTTTTCATTGTTGTATAAACAAACAGCAAGGACATCTCACAACTTATGTTGATTGTTTTAATACGTGGAGCTGTGGTAGCGTGCAGGCTTGTAGACCCGGTAGCACATGTGCTGGAATTCATATCTTCATGAGCATTTTACAACAAAATAACGTTGATCTGCGATTTAAGGTCGAACCAGCTTCAAATGGGTACCAATAACTGTTCTGGGAAGTAAATACAATCGGTGTGATGTTTACCACAACATCCATTGGGTGCTGAATGATCTATGTGACAATGGTTACAATTTTCAAAAAAAAAAAAAACCTTTTCGAGGTGGATTCTAATACAAAACCACTATGCCGGCTGATAAGCTTGCTAGCTTCTTGTCTAGTTGTTGCTCCTAATAACCTGCTTCTGAATCCATTTGGAATCAATATGTTGTCAATTTCATTGCGAAATCGCATTACCTCCAGGGCTTTTCCTAGTCCATAATCGTCGACAGTGGTGTTTTAACCAGATCTTACCTAGAATCATATCATAGTTTCTGCCCAGGCTATTAACCTGTCACCTGGTTCATTCCTTTCACTTGGGTCATAGCCATCAATCACGCTGCTCACTTTGTCATTGCCTACAATTGTGTTGAATTCCTTGAGTGTAAATTTTATTTCTATGTTTTGTGCTGGCCCAAAACTACGCCAAGCTCATTATAAAATGCAACTATATCTTCTTCTGTTCTATCTGCTGATCGTGTATATGCCTGTGTTTGACTGATGTCCAGAGGTTGCCAACGAGTTTTATTAGTTGTATTCTGAGATTGTCCAAAATCCGTTACCTTTTTCTTTACTTTGGAGGTCCAGAACTATACCAACCCCTCTTCTGTAGTCTTTCCCACATGAGTAAGTAGCTTTGTGTGTATCTAAAATATTTCTCTCTCACTTGTTCACCTAAGCCTATTGTACAACTTCTTCTTCTTCTTCTTCAGCATTCCGAGCCATTGAGGTTCTTTGCTGCAGATACAATCCGTCTCCATTCGTCTCTCTGGTTAACCTTCTCTTGCTAGTCGTTGATTTCAAGTGCTTGTAGGTCTGTATATATATGTATATATATATATATATATATATATATATATATATATATTATCTCTCCACCGTCTTCTTGGTCTACCTCGGGGTCTACGGTCATTTGTTTCCTGAGTGTAAGCGAGTTTTGTTTCCCTATTATCTTCAATTATTTCCGTATGCCCCAGCCATTGTAGTCTATTAGCCTTCATGATACAAGTGATTAGCGGGGACTTAAACAGATCATAAATGTCTTTGTTACTTCTTCTTTTCCAGTCTCCACTTTGTGTATCCCTAATGGGTCCAAAGATGCGTCTTAAAACTTTGTTCTTAAACGTTTCTAACAAGGCTTCGTCTCCTTTCTTTGAACTCCAGGTTTCAGAGCCATACAGCACAACTGGTCTGATCAGTGTTTTGTATATTGTGATTTTGGTATTAAGAGATACCGCATTTGATTTTAGTAGATGTAGTGCATAGTATATCTTATTTCCAGAATTGATTCTAGTTTGTATTTCTTCCCTTATGATGTTGGAGCAGTTGAAGATTGTACCCAGGTATTTGTATGTTTCCGTTCTTTTAATGGTTATATTATCTATTTGTATGTGGCCAGAGTTTTTAGCCATTCCTTCTCTTGAAATTACCATATATTCTGTCTTATCTTGGTTGATAACCAGCCCCATCTGTTGGGCTTTTTCCTTTCAGTGAGTCAATATTTCCAATGTTTTTTGTTCATTTTCCCCTATAATATCTATATCATCTGCATAACCAAGCAGCTTGGATGTTCCTCCAATATCACATTCCTCCTTTACCTTCCTTACAACTTTCTCTAGAGCCAGATTGAAGAGTAGCGGCGATAGTGCATCACCCTGTTTCAAGCCAGATGTTGTTTGGAAAGCGTCTGATTTCCTGCCTTTATATGTTACTATATTATAAGTATCTTCTATGCATAGTCTGGTCATGTTGATTAACTTCCTTGGTATTCCAAATTCCTGCATAGCATTCCATAGACTATTCCTATGGACACTATCATAAGCCTTTTTAAAATCCACAAAAATGTTATGGAGATCTCTTTTATATTCCCAATTTTTCTCGGCTATTTGTCGTAAGATAAATATCTGATCTATTGTTGATCTGTTTTGTCTCAAACCCGCCTGGTAGTCACCTAATATGTCTTCTGAATATGGTTTTAGTCTATTTAGCAATACCGCTGATAGTATCTTATAGCTTGTGGACAGGAGTGATATTCCTCTATAATTTTCACATTGAAACTTGTCTCCTTCTATTGTACAACACAGAGAAATAATTAAAATAACTTGTTTGAGAACAAACATCTTCCCTGTGGCAACATATAAATGTGAGTGAAAAAACATTTCACACACACTAAAGAAGACAATCAGGGCTTTTGACCTTAAATATTACAGACAAATTCTTAGAATGCCATGTTACAAGATCTTAAATATTACAGACAGAATCTTAGAATGCCATGTTACAAGATCTTAAATATTACAGAGAGATTCTTAGAATGCCATGTTACAAGATCTTAAAATCAAAGACAACTGGCTCAAATACAGCACCACGACACGGAATTTGAAATACTTTGCCTATATTAAACGTTACATTTAGTTTCATCATCATCATAATCATCATCATCATCATCATCATCATCATCATCATCATAATTATCATCATCATCATCAAGTTTCTTGCCATATGGTATAAGGGTTCATGTCCCCCCACAGATCTCGGTCCTTGGTGCTTAGGATCAACTCTTCTGACGATATTCCTCCATGCTACCGTTTCAATCCATTCGGCATAATTTCTCTTGGTCTGCCTCTGCCTCTTTCCCCGCTGAATTTCCCAGTTGTCACGATGTTTTCCAATGCCTCTCTTTTCATCACACGAGCAAAGACTGCTGTTTTTTTTTTTTTTTTAGTTGTATATAGTGTTCAAGTTTATTAACCTCTTCAAGGCAATCGTTGTTAGTTACTCCGACAGTCCAAGGTATTCGCAATATTAATCTCAGAAACCTCATCTCTATTGCTTCTAAGTTCTTCCTAATTTGTACATTCACGCTCCATGATTCAATAGCAAAATAGGCTCTATATAACATTTCAGCGCTC
The DNA here is from genome assembly GCA_963921405.1 of Cepaea hortensis. NCBI lineage: Eukaryota > Metazoa > Mollusca > Gastropoda > Stylommatophora > Helicidae > Cepaea > Cepaea hortensis. Next base: position 63,559,009 of record OY992878.1, on the reverse strand, counting down.
TCTTTTATACATTCAATTAGTGACATTTTTAATATGATATATTTCATTTTCTGAATTCGCAGTTTGTTTGACCCAGTCTGCAATTAATCTCTGGCCTGAATCTTCTAAATGATATTAGCCTCTTTTTTCATATCCTTTTTACAGCACATCGCTGAAAACACCAGCATGTTACTGCTGTTGTTGATGTCTTGGCAGGTTTATGTTCAGTAGTTTGCCTTTGCTTTTTGAACGACCGGCTCCCGTAAAAACTCGTTAAAATCCAGCGAAACGTGGTCTGCTGCCAAATCTGTCGCAGCTGTGTTTTGAACGCGAGTAAGAGGGCTTACGAATCGCGTCCGTAAGACCTTCACCAAGGAGAACCGGCTCATTGCCTCTAGGTATTTAAATTTATCAGCTTGGTCGCGTATTTTCCCTTCTATTGTTATTTCATATTTAGGTGCTTCTACTGCTTCTACTTTCTTAATAGTCAAAGAAGTACTCTTGTCTTATGCACTCTTAGTAACTTATTTGTTGTTGCATATCCTAGTTACTTGTATATGGATCTGACGCGTGGACAATAAGTAGACAAGCTGAAAAACATCTGATGGTTGTGGAAATGTGGTTTCTGAGGAAAATGCAAAGAATACCATTGACAGACAGAAAAACTAACGACCAAGTCTTTCAAGAAACAAGACAAGATAGTAATCTGATTAGAGACATTAGACGTAGACAGTCAAATTTTTTGGGCATGTTATGAAAAAAAAAAACGAATTGGAGAACATGGTGACAACTGACAAGATCGAAGGGAAGAGACCAAGAGGAAGACCGAGAAGTAAATACCTGGATGGCTTGGCCACGTTGTGTGGTCAAGACAAAAACACGGACCTAATCCACGACTCTGGTGATCGAGTGAGAAGGCGAAACACGACCGCTTGTCGGCATGGCACATGAAGGATGGATGGATTTACAGGACATCTCTGTCAACACCAGCACTGCTGTTATTGATGTCTTGGCAAGTTTACGTTCAGTAGTTTGCAATTCTTAGTTACTACATTATACAAAAGTTGTAAGTCTTTTTGCATTACCGGCCGTCAATAAAGTGGTTTGGATATAATATTTATTTGAGGCGGGGTTCCTGGAGGCCATCAATACAGTGGTTTGGATATAATATTTATGTGAGGCGGCGTTCCTGGAGGCCATCAATGCAGTGGTTTGGATATAATATTTATGTGAGGCGGGGTTCCTGCAGGCCATCAATACAGTGGTTTGGATATAATATTTATTTGAGGCGGGGTTCCTGGAGGCCATCAATACAGTGGTTTGGATATAATATGTATGTGAGGCGGCGTTCCTGGAGGCCATCAATGCAGTGGTTTGGATATAATATTTATGTGAGGCGGGGTTCCTGCAGGCCATCAATACAGTGGTTTAGATATAATATTTATGTGAGGCGGGGTTCCTGGAGGCCATCAATACAGTGGTTTGGATATAATATTTATGTGAGGCGGGGTTCCTGCAGGCCATCAATACAGTGGTTTGGATATAGTATGTATGTGAGGCGGGGGTTCCTGGAGGCCATCAATACAGTGGTTTGGATATAATATTTATGTGAGGCGGGGTTCCTGCAGGCCATCAATACAGTGGTTTGGATATAATATTTATGTGAGGCGGGGTTCCTGCAGGCCATCAATACAGTGGTTTGGATATAATATTTATTTGAGGCGGGGTTCCTGGAGGCCATCAATACAGTGGTTTGGATATAATATTTATTTGAGGCGGGGTTCCTGGAGGCCATCAATACAGTGGTTTGGATATAATATTTATGTGAGGCGGGGTTCCTGCAGGCCATCAATACAGTGGTTTGGATATAATATTTATGTGAGGCGGCATTCCTGGAGGCCATCAATACAGTGGTTTGGATATAATCTGTATGTGAGGCGGGGTTCCTGGAGAATAGGCAGGGTTAGACCATCACAATGATGGACAGACGACATTAAAGACACTTTGGGTTTGAAAAACATAAGGCACTGGAACTGACCGTATGATAGCACAACCTCTCCGCAGGCCCGTAGGAGAGCGACGCTTTTCAAAGGGTCTGCAAGATGATGATAATGATGATGATGATGATGAGCTGACCATGACATTTCACTGCAACCTTATACACAGAGTGTATTTTTAATGAGTGATCAGTGTTTGAAAATATTGCCGGTCCAAGTTTTGTATTTACCTATTATGGCGCTCACAGAGGGAAAAGAAGGAAGCAGAGATTAGAGGACGCACTAGACAACATAACATTTGAAAGCTAGTTACCGACCGGGATTCGAACCTGTCACCTCCAAATGACGACAGCGCCTCGCTGCATGAACAAGTGTACTTCGATCCATGACCAACCAGACACTCAGAAAAAAGTGTCTTCATTAGTCATGTCTATCATACACATGAACCTACAACTATGGAATACGGACAGAAATCGTATCAAATCATTGAGATCGCACCATAGGTCTCATAATTTATATTAAATCAGCATAGATCAAATAACAAACATACAAACACATCGGACCATAATGCTGTGTCGAGTAAATTCACAAACATTTAAAGAAGAGAAATGATTGGTCGGTTCTAATGCTGTACACGTATTACACAGTAAATCAGTTGGGGAATCCGTTGAGGCTACTGAGACAGTTACATAAATAAACATAAATAAACACACATAGTTTTGTTTGGCGCTCATAGAAGGAGAAGAAGGAAGTAGAGACTAGAGGACGCATTAGACAACATAAAATTTGAAAGCTATAGTTACCGACCGAGATTTGAACCTGTCACCTCCAAATGACGACAGGGCCTCGCTGCAGGAACAAGTGTACTTCGACGCATGACCAACTAGACACTCCGAAGAAAGTGTCTTCATTAATCATGTCTATCATACACATGAACCTCCAACTATGGAATACGGACAGAATTCGTATCAGACTGATACGATACGATTTCTCACACTGACCAATTCCTCTGTTGGTCTAAAACCATTTTTTTTTCAAAATATCGCCGGACTACGTGGCAAAGGCGTTACGGACGCGATTCGTATTTCCGCTTACCTGCGTTCGAAACACAACTGCGACCGATTTGGCAGCAGACCGTGTCGCGTTGGGTTTTATAACGTGATGGTATGGGAGCCGGTTGTTCAGAAATCAATGGCAAACTACTGAACGTAAACTTGCCAAGACATCAACAACAGCAGTGCTGGTGTTGACAGCAATGTCCTGTAAATAGGATATGTTTTAAAACAAAATAATACATAAACACCTCATTATCAAGAGGCCGGATATAACAAACAGAACATAGGCTAAATTATTTTGAGCGAAGAACAAAACAACATCATGTGATTAGTATCTGATTGTCCCACAATCAGCATTTATGAGCCTGAGACATTCGTTGTGACAACAACGTAGAAATACGGAGTAAACATCAGGACCAAAATCTTGAAAGGCATTTTCCATTCACTGAATGTAAACATGCAGCATATCTGAGGTGGCATTCTAAACAAAATCGGTTTATGGCCACTGGGAAAGCAAAGCACGTTAAGATATCGAAATGTGGAGCCGTTTTGAATCGATCTTGCCTTGGCGATTACTCAACCTCGGGATACATTGTCCCAGTCAATAAGGCATCAGCGTTGATTTGTAGTGATAGAGAGGGGAAAGAGAGGGAGAGAACAGGATTGAGAAAGAATTGAGAGAAATTGATAGAAAGAGAAAGGGAGGAAGGAAGAGAAAGAGGGAAAGAGAAAGGGAAGAAAAAAGAGAGGAGGTGGAGTGGGGTGAGAGAAATGTTGAGAGAGAGGCAGAGCAATAGAAATAAAAGTCAGACAGGCAGACACACATACATACAGATATACAGGAAGCCACAAATCCAGAAATAGAGATAGATAGACAGATAGTCAAACGGACACACCGGGCTGAGAGTCAGACAAACAGACAGACGGACGGACGGATGATAGATTGATGGATTTACAGACAGACAGACAGACAGACAGACAGAAAGACAGACAGACAGACAGACAGACAGACAGACAGACAGACAGGCAGGCAGACAGACAGGCAGGCAGGCAGGCAGATAGATAGATAGATAGATAGATAGATAGATAGATAGATAGATAGATAGATAGATAGATAGATAGATAGATAGATAGATAGATAGATAGATAGATAGATAGATAGATAGATAGATAGATAGATAGATAGATAGATAGATAGATAGATAGATCAACAAAGGATACAATTAATCAATGAATAGGCGGCTGATTGGGCAACCGGTCCATATCTCTACTTATAGTCAGAACAAGATAATCGGAGAGGTAAATGAGCAAACATATAGGTATTATAAATAAATAGTTAGGCAGACAGGAAAGTGAGCAAGTAAGTAAGATGGTTGGTTGGTTGGTTGGTTGGTTGATTGGTTGGTTGGTTGGTTGGTTGGTTGGTTGGTTGGTTGATTGGTTGGCTGGTTGGTTGGTTGGTTGGTTGGTTGGTTAGTTGGTTGGTAGTTTGGGAGATTGGTAGGTTGGTTAGTATTTAGTATGTTTGATAGATAGGTTTTCAGACCTATTGACCGATTAATTGTTTAACTTGTGAACATCATTTACGTCTTTAATATTACGAACTCTCACTCTGTTTCAAACCGAAGAACTAGAAAACTAGAACCAGACATACTAAAAGAAGACATTATAGAAGCCATCAGATTAGCCCCATTGAACAAATCACCGGAACAAGATGAAATACCAAATGAACTAATTAAAGCAGCAAGAGAAGTAGGAACAGCATGGCTACCTAGACTATTCAACCATGTTTGGGTAGAACAACAGACACCACGAGACTGGGGAAACGCAATAATTATCCCAATTTGGAAAAACAAAGGCAGCAAAAGAGATTGCACACAATACAGAGGCATTTCACTGTTGAGTCATACTGGGAAAATATTTTGCAAAATTCTTGAGAAGAGATTACGACCTACTATAGAACCCCAGCTAAGCGAAACACAACTTGGATTTAGGAAAAAACAAAGGATGCACAGGCGTCATTTTTGCTCTTAGACAACTGATAGAAAAATCAATCGAATTCAATGAAACACTCTACTTAGCCTTTGTCGACCAAGAAAGAGCATTTGATAGAGTAGATAGAAACATGCTGTGGGAAATCCTTAAACAATATGGAGTTAGTACACAACTAACAAACCTATGTAGAAGCTTATACAACAACAGTGAATGCATAGTGAGAGCAACTGGAGGACACTCAGAACCCTTCACCATAAGATCCGGAGTACGACATGGTTGTGTCCTGTCCCCTCTCTTGTTCATAACATATATAGACAACATATGTAAAGAAACCAGCCAAACAGAGACCGCAAGAATACCGCATGACGAGAACACAGAAGAAGAACCATCAGTAAATCTAACCATTAGAGAACTCCTGTTTGCGGACGATCAAGCACTAATAGCAAAATCAGAAGCTGAATTACAAGACCACATGAATAGTCTAAACGGAATGTGTAGGGAACATAACAGGACAATTAGCACAAGCAAAACAGAGATAATGAATATAACTAAAGAAGAAAAAATAACAACAATTCACCTAAACGAACATCCCTTAAAACAAGTAAAGAGTTTCAAGTACCTAGGAAGTATAATATCATCAAATGGCAGATCAGAAAACGAGATTGAAAATAGATGCAATAAGGCAAACCAACTCATTGGACAAATGGTACCAATGCTAAGAACAAACATGTATCAATAACTACTAAGAAAGCACTTTACAACACAATCTTCTTACCAATTCTATGCTACCAATGCCAAACTGGACAATGACAAAAAAAAGAGAAAAGAAAAATCCCAACAACAGAAATGAGATTCATGAGAAGAATACTCAACGTATCAAGAAGAGATAAGATCAGAAATTAAGAAATCAGGACTAAAGTGGGGGTTACAGCAGCACTAGATTATATTAGAAAGCAGCAAGTCAAATGGTTTGGCCATGTAAGTTGGTTACCATTCAACAGCATACCACAACAAGCAATGATGTACATACCAGATGGAAACAGAGGAAGAGGCCAACCACGTAAACGTTGGACGGAGGGAATAGCAGAGTCCATGGGAATATAGATACGTGAAGCCCATAACTGGGCACTCTCACGATGTTTATACTTCACCTCGACACCGCAAGGTACAAGAGGAACATGATGAGATGAGATACTGTTTCATGCCATGGACAACAGGAAAATAAGTATAATATTATGTAAGTTGTCTTTATCGTTTGGTTAGAATTAAAGTACTAAAAGTTATAGCACGCATATTTCCTATGGCAACATTCTGGTGTGAAACTTAGAAATTCAACAAATCAGATGAAAAGCAGATATGCGTCTTTGAATATAAGTGTTAGAGACGAATATTAAACATTAAATAGACGAAAAAGAAAACACAGTGATCTACTAAATAAGAACTCAACATTCAATCATCTTGGTTATTATATTAAATAAAACTGAAGAAAATTAGATATTTTGAGTATGTATAAGGACAAAGATATATATAGAAGGGGTTCACCGGGAATAGAAGAAGGGAATTCCACAACGTAGATGAATTCCAGATGTGATAGACTAGATAAACATGCCAGTAAATGAGGCAAGACTTGTGGCATATGACAGAACGACATTGGGAAAGAATGTTTGAGGGTAAAGTTCTGTACAGCTAGGAGTCTGGCGAAGTGATTACTCTGCCTGCGCTCTGAAGGTTATGAGTTCGATTCCAGACTAAATCGTTCGGTTCACGGGTGTAATTTTCTCGGGCAACGCCCTGCGGAAAGAGACTAGGGCCATGGTGCAGTGGTCTGAATAGGACAATCATTTAGATGATGACAATGAGTCGTCCACTCAAAATAATTTTATAAGCGTGCACTGTTTTGATTTGTTCGTTCATTCGTGTATTTTTCTGTTTGGATTTAGAAATCGCATGAAGAGAACCCGAAGTTTGTAGCGAAGTAATTTAGAAGCACAGTGACGCCTCTAACTTGAGAATAATGGCGTACGAATCCAGGTTTTGGTATTTACTAATTAAGGAAACCGAGGATACCCATTGGTGATTTCACGATTTGCTGACTATAGGAAAAGTAAGCTGTTTTGACCGTTGGTTACCGTAGCCAACCAGAGAAGCAAAGAATAGTGACTTGTAACCTTTAACGCGTGTCGTAAGAGGCGGATAAGGGAGTTTGGTCGTTGCCGTGACTCGAAAGGCCGTTTGGACATTCCCCAAAACAGGCCTTCCCAACCAATAAAAGAAAGAGGTGCGGAACGTTTTTCCCATGCCCTGCTGGATGACAAATGGCGGTGGAATGAGTTGATTTCTCCTCGTGCTCGAGAATCATGATCTTCCCTGTGATGAAGTCTGGCTAGGACTGCACACCTGGTATGCTTAGAAACTGAAAGACAGCCACAGCAAATTCCCAGATGATGGTAGGCATTCAACACCCAAGTCTTTCATTCTCACTTTGAGACCTCTTGCGCATGATCGCAGTGCTTGCCCACAGGAAATGTTACAAAATCCTCACCGTTCATACTTCATACCATTTAGGAGTGGAACAACATGATTCCTACAACAACAACAGCCCGATGCACTTGCACCATTTTACGATTAGAAAAATATATTCATAGTCAATGCAGTGCTTCGTTGGTGATCATGCCTTAGAACAGCCCTTGTGTACAGCCAATCGTTTTTTATACTGATGTTCTTCCAAGCCAGGATGTCTAAACATCAACCCACCAGCTAGTATACATTGTATGATTCCATTAGCCACACCCACGGGATTTGTGTATTGAGCTGAGAACCTAGGTTTAATGTAAACGTTAGGAGACTGGAAAGCTAATAGGCACTTTTCACTGAGGTATACCTGGTCGTAGCAGCCAATGAGTTAGTAAATCATTGAATTGTAAAGAAACATAAAGGGCGCCAATGCTACGGGGTGTCTGTACTGAGTTGAGAATCTAGGTATGGCGCACAAGTAAAGAGATTCGAGTCCTAAAGGACAGTTTCAAGTCGGAAAACACGAATCCGATGAGTCAGTCAATTCTTGAAGTGTAAATATATATGAAAATCTTGTTTCTGATTTATTGTGCGTAAATGTCTCTCTCTCTCTCTCTTTCTCTCTCTCTCTCTCACTCTCTCTCTCTCTCTCTCTCTCTCTCTCTCTCTCTCTCTCTCTCTCTGTGTGTGTGTGTGTGTGTGTGTTTAGGTGTGTTTGTTTTCAGAAAGAGGCCCTTGAAACGCCTGGCGCTTAGTATTCGTCAGAATTTCCATGAAAGTAAATGTTTTAAAAGGCTCCTTTGTTATGTACAGTTTTATCCTGTTTCAGTTAGAGTTTTTCTCTTTTTTTTTTCTTTCTTTTTTTTTCTTTTCTTTGCCCCTTCCATTTTGAGGCAACCAGCAGCGTAATTCTCTACATCCACAAGAATATACATCCGTCTGTGAATGACCGGGTCGATATCTATTAATCGTTCTTTGACGGATTCCAAATCTGGAAATGTTTCATCAAGTTGTATTGCTGTTATGTCCTCTGCGTCATTCTCCTCTTCTTTACAGGCATTTATTCTGCTGATTCGAAATGGACGTAAAAAATATGTGTCTTCCTTTATAACCGATGCATGTTGTTATTATTGTTACATTCCACTGTTATGCTTCTCATTATTTTGGAAATGTTATGCATATGTTGCTGACAGAAATGAAATACATATGCAATTTTCTTCTTGTATTAATCTATATCATATATTATATCTTCCAGTGCCAGTATTTCATACGAAACTTTCTTCTTGTATTAACCTATATAATATATTATATCTTCCAGTGCCAATATTTAATATGCAACTTTCTTCTTATATTAAACTATATTATATATTATATCTGCCAGTATCAATATTTCATATGCAACTTTCTTCTTATATTAAACTATATGATATATTATATCTGCCAGTATCAATATTTCATATGCAACTTTCTTCTTGTATTAAACTATATCATATATTATATCTTCCAGTGCCAGTATTTCATACGAAACTTTCTTCTTGTATTAACCTATATAATATATTATATCTTCCAGTGCCAATATTTCATATGCAACTTTCTTCTTATATTAAACTATATGATATATTATATCTGCCAGTATCAATATTTCATATGCAACTTTCTTCTTATATTAAACTATATGATATATTATATCTGCCAGTATCAATATTTCATATGCAACTTTCTTCTTATATTAAACTATATGATATATTATATCTGCCATTATCAGTATTTCATATGCAACTTTCTTTTTATATTAAACTATATAATATATTATATCTCCCAGTGCTAGTATTCACTCTTTCCTGTTTCATAGAATGTTTTATTATGTTTTTATATACCTTACTTGGAGATCAGCATGGCGGAATGGGTAAGAACACTCATTGTTAAACCTCCAATGTGCTGATTCCGACGGAGCGCGTTCAATCCATTCACGGCTCAGTTGACCTAAAATGTTTTACTTCTCGTCATTGGCTTGGGAACGTAAATTACAAATACCTCTGAATTCAGAGTAGGTTCACTTGATGGCGAGGGACAATGGTAATAGGGAAAGCTAAAACACATGTAAAGATCAGTCCAATGCACTGGAAGTAGTGACACGTGTATGAACTACACTTGAATTCAAAACGAGGGAACAAAACAAGAAGAAGAAAGAAAACATATACCCTGCTCTAACTGCACTTTGGGTGGAGTTAACTGATTGACAGAGAAATACCTAAACATGTGGAGAAAACTATTACCAATCTAGGAGTAATCCACCAAGCCCATATGTGCTACAGTGAAACATGATTTTCTACAGATGGGGAGTTGCAGTACTAAACTAATCATTCACACCCCGCTTTTTTCTAAGCTTGAAGAAGGGAAGTAGAGCTCCGCAGCAGAGTTACCGCTGATGTTGTACTTTAGTATATGGGGAGAAGCCACCACACCAATACACACCCAGATAAATACTTGTATTAGGGCGTTTCAGGTCCTGGACGATTACACGCCAATGCCTCGGATTTAAGAGTTGAAACCCAACAGTGTTCCAGAATATTCAAACCCAAGCAAGATTGAGAACCCGTATGTGGAAAGAATGAGACTTCGGGGGGTCGGCGGGGGTTCTGGAAGAATATCAAAACTGAGAGGGAAGACCAGGAGAACTTCAATCAGATAGCTGTGGGAACGATTAGCCGTGTGACTCTTCACTGGCTGTTGAACGAGGGGACGGAGCGCGTATGGGAATGTGCAGTAATGTCGGTTCTTGGCTCATCTTAACTCAGCATTAAAGACCAGGCAACTAATAGTTGTTATCTCCTCCGCTAGGGACTAAAAGCTAAAACTACTGGCACTGAAAGAGTTAAGCATATTATAAAGTATCTTTCCTCCGGATGGTAGAGCGTTGAAATCGTATTCATACCTCCAACTACATTTTATTTCTGTCCCAGCTAATGAGTCTTATTGTAAATCACTTTATTTCTATTATTGTCGTAAGGCTTGCATAGCTTCTGGTGCTATCCTGGATAAACTGGAGCGCTCTTATTTCAAGGGTTTCTTTTGATTGCTCATCTCATTCACAGTGATATTATTGAAGGGCTTCCTTCCACGTCGTATTAGCGACGATATGGACGCGGACATTTTGATTTTAGAGAGGAATGTTGAGGAGCGGCTGGCCCAGTGGCGTTTTTCCGCATATTCATTACATGACATCGCTATCAATACCAGTATTTTACCATCGTCGTTGATTTCTTGGCAAGATTACGCTCAGTAGTTTGCCATTGCTTTCTGAACGGCCAGCTCACTTATCCCGTAAGTTACCAACGCGGCGAGAACCGCTTCCAATTCTCCAGTGCTGCATTACCCTACGTGGATAAACGAAATTACGGAGAAAGTCGTTTAACTCTAGGCCAGGGAGACCTGCGGCCCAGTGGCTAGAATGCTAAATTAATATTACCGTGAGACACGGGTTCGGATCCCTCGGTAAGAGTTGGATATGTTTTTGTGGGGGTAAAAAACAAAACGCTAATCTGCACATTTGCGGCGACTGAAATAGCCACGCGGCCTTAATACTTCAGGCTCAATATTCTCGTTCCGCACCTCCACCCCACGCTCCCCACTCCTACACTGCATGGTACTACTATAGACAGTAGATGACATTTTCTTTTACAGAGAAGACTTTTAAAATATAATGAGCCAACAGAATGCAAAGAAATATAGTGGTGATTCTCAACAGGTGGGAAATTCCGCCTCCCCCGGTGATTTTTAGGGTTTCCGGAGGGTGGTGGTGGGGTGGGGTTGGGGGGGGGATTAAGATTATTTCAAGATCGCGTTAGCACAAGAACCGATTACATGATATTGTTTTTCCTCCATACTTTACGGTTCTGTACTTCTCGCTCTTCTGAAATCCGTTTATACGTAAGTAGATCCGCAAATCTCGTTTTATGTAGACGTCTTGACTTTTTCTAGTATGTGTTATTAAATGTAGCTTCAATTTTTACGTATAATGTGTGGGGGTGGGGGAGGGGAATGTATAGGGAGGAAATACGAAAGGAGGGGGGTTTAACATTCTGAACATATGGTGAATGGGTGCATGGGCCAAAAAAGGTTGAGAACCGCTGGGCTAGACCAATGTTTCCTTTGTCGATTCACGCCCCACCCCTTTTAAAATACAGTGCGGGTTAGAAACATATATCTTATACACCACACAACAAAGGCTAGACAGCAGACAAGCGGCCCAGGGCGCCTTTTTATAATTGCCATATACCTTGTAGATCTCCCCACATTTGACAAAAATTTCCATTTTACATAGCATACAGATATATCGAATTTTCTCTCAAAGTGGATATATAAAATATAAGTAGTAGGAGAGCGGGTATTTGATTAGATTTTCAGGATTGACCTCTAAGGATTGACCCCAATCCTTTTCGGTCTCGGATCCTGGGCTGGTAAGGTAGGGTAGGGTAGGGTAGGGTATTTAGGTCATATGTAAGGGTCGATAATTCTAATAAAAGACGTGTTTTTCTAAGGGCAGATAACTGAGTTTGTGTATAATATTTTAACTAATTGTAAAATAAAAATTAAATTAAAAGACAATCATAGGCGCACGGGGCGGACGAGCGAGCAGAGGGGCGGGCGCGGGCGGCGAGCGCGGGCGACGGTCGAATCCAGTAAGACAGAGTCTTGTAGTAGCCACTTGGCCAGTCATTGGCGACTGCCCACTAGTCCGATCATCGGTGTAACGAGTAGCGGGGTATCTACTGGTGCTAACAACGGACAACCGACTGAGTCCTTAAAATGTCAAAACTTACAAAAACACACAGAGATGTACATGCACAATGTGGGACAAAAAATCAATACTGATTCTCCTAACTAAGCCAGTGGCTTATCGTCGTCGTAATGAACTAGGTGGGATATTAATGTTATTGATATATCCGCCATGGCAAATAGTTCGCAATATTAATAAAGGACCTCATAAATAGCGATAGAAGATTAAGAGCTTAACACCTATTGTGAGGCATCCAACAAAAATCAATAGCACTACTTTCGTTTTTTTCTCTTAATTGCTGGATGGAGCTTATAGGATTAATCATCAGTGCAGTGCGCGCAGTAATACAGGGTGACAGCTGGTGTAGGCCACATCAGCACAACCCGCTATAAATACTGGGAATAAACGCTATAGAAACCACATTCGCCCAGGCCGCTGAAGAAGATACATTGGAGGAAGACCAGACTTGGACCATTGTTGCACTAGGTGAGTATATTGTCTTGGTGGTAAAACATACACTCGTATGTGCGCCTGTGTGTCTGGCTGTCTGTATGTATGTCTATATTCTCTCTGTGTGTGTGTCTGTCTGTATGTAGGTGTGGCTATGTGTATGCGAGTGTGTATGTATACATGTATATATGTGTGTATAAATGTCTGTGTGTGAGTATGTATGTACGTATGTATATATATCTGTGTGTATATATGTCTGTATGTATATACGGACGCATGAATGTATGTGTGTATATGAGTGCGTATGTATACATGTATATATGTGTGTATATATGTCTTTGCGCATGTATATATGTGTGTGTATGTTAGTGTGTATGTATATATGTGTGTATATATGTCTGTGTGAGTATGTATGGGTGTGTATGTATATATGTCTGTATGTATATACGTACACGTATATGTATGTGTGTATGTCAGTGTATATGTATATATGTCTGTATGTATATATGTCTGTATGTATATATGTATGTGTGTATGTGTATTTATATGTGTGTGTCTGTTTATATGTGTGTGCGTGTGTGGTTGGCTAAGTGTACTTATGTGTGCGCCCTTCGTGGTAAGGTTTGTTGGTAATGTATTGTGTCTTGTTTCCACAGAGCACCTTGTATCAACATAGCAAAGGGTCACCACCAGCGACTCGATCTTGTCAACAAGCAGCATTGCCTTGTGTCTGACCAAGTAAAAGTTCATCACCCGTGAATTGGTACTACAAGCAGGTATTATGTATATGTATATCTGTATATATGTATGTATGTATATGTGTGAATACTGGTAGCCTTGCTAGCTAAAATAACCAATTTTAATAGTTCATGTACTACTCCAGTGATATGAAGACAACACTAGAACAAATCTCTCTCTCTCTCTCTCTCTCTCTCTCTCTCTCTCTCTCTCTCTCTCTCTCTCTCTCTCTCTCTCTCTCTCTCTCTCTCTCTCTGTTTTCTTATGGACACTACTGGGTTTTTTATTTTTTTTTATTATTTTTTTATTTTACTCAAGATGGCATGTTAACTTCAATCAATCATATCTTGTGGTCTTTCATATTCAGTGTTAACAAAGCCTGCTCCGGCCTTGTGAATTCTTCAGCTTCAAATGTAATGTCTAGACCAAGTGTCAAACTATATTGACTGTGTCTTGTTAAAGTTAGAAAAAAAAATGTTCTTAACTTCACATTGTCTATACAGATTAACTTTATATATGGCTGTGTCACTGTCTGCCTAATGGCAACTTAAAAAAAAATAATTATATTACACACATGCATGATATCGGTTGTTAGCTCAATAAAAAATATGAAAATTTAAAATTATTGGTAAAAACTAAAATTTTTTGTGATTGATACTTTCACAGGTGTACGTTGTCAACCCGTTAGAATACAAAGAACCCGTATCCTTGTACGCAAGCAGCCACTATTATAAAAAAATAGCAAGTGATTAAATATAAAGAAGTGTACCAACCCGCAACTAGCAGCCGACTAACAGCAATTTACGTTATTATCAGCTGGAATCATGGCCACTAACCAGAAGAATATCCATCTGTGTCCTACTTGTAACAAAGATTTCACTGAACGCCACAATCTTACACGTCACATTCGAACAGTCCACAAAATCGAAACTCACACATGCCACATCTGCGGTCACTTATACAACAGAAAAGACAACCTTCAACACCATTTAAGAGCACACCACCAGACACCCACGACATCAACTACACCCGCATCATTACACATGGACACTACACCTCCAACGCATATGGACACTAAAACCTCAACATCAAACACGGATACTAAAAAATCATCGAGAAAAAGAAAAGCACCCGCAGACCCACAACCACCTAAAAAACAGAAACACAATAACAGCCACGTGGTAACAGAGGAAGCCGACGTAGAGATAGATGAGAGAGTAGAGATAGATGAGGAGCTAAAGACTTTAGACAAACTCCCCACCGTCGATAATATCCAACAGACATATAGAGACAACTGGCAGGCCCTTAGGACTCATCACAAGATCAACAAACATATATCGACCTACAATTTTTTTCACCGACCCGACTCAACACAACCAATAGACTGGACCGAGAAACTAGCCACTGTGTTTAGTAGTCAGACAAACCGATTTAAGGTAAATTATAGCCATCACATGATACTCAGACATAAGGAGACGAACGAACTTACATTTTTCCATTCATCATCAAATAATGCCTGTGCACTCGACGTACCCTTTTTAGTAAACAATGAACAAGACTTTGATGACTTTATAACCATAGTTCAGGAAAGCGATATGTTCAATTACGCCCTACACAACAGACCCGACTCTACGTATTTGGTAGAGACAATCCCCGCGACTAGTTTCTATATATACCACCTCAATGAGCACCCGATAGGTTGTTGTCTAACGGGCTTACCTGATCACATAAGACATAATCATGGTATCAATATCTTACAATACGCATCCAACTCTACACCGTACACTGACAATTTTTGTCTCTTTCGATGTCTGGCGGTATTCCAAGGAAAACCTGTAACAGATCTTAGAAAACATACCATGCGCTTAGCTAACCAGTGGCAGAAATACCAGAAAATGGAGTCGTTAGAAAACTTCCCAGGGGTTAGGCTTATCGATATGCCCAGTATAGAAAAATGTTTTGAGGTAAAGGTAGACATATTTGAATTCAACGAGACCCAAGCCCTGGTCCCCAAACTTCGCAGTAGTGGGGAATATACTAAAATTATGCGAGTATTATTATATAAGGATCACTTCATGTACATTAATGACTTTGATAGAGTAGCCAAGTCATTTGGGTGTAGTGAATGTGGGAAGTTGTGGAGTGGTTTCTGGGAGATGGAGAATCATAGCAAAACCTGTAGTGGGGGAGTCCCTGTGAACAGTTATAAAGGAGGGGTCTATACTGTGACAGAAACTGTGTGGGAGACCATTAGCTCATTGGGGGTCAAGGTAGACACCAAGTACGTATATCCTTATAGGGTTGCCTACGACTATGAATGTTACTTCGAGACTAGAAATCTACCAGGGGAAACCAAGTCCACCAAATTTTTAGGTAAGCATGTCCCACTTAGCTGGTCGATAGCGTCAAATGTCCCTGGGTTTGAGGACCCTGTCTGCCACATCACAACGGGTAATCCTCTGGACTTGGTGAGAAAGATGGTTGAATATCTGACTCAAATCGCTGATGCAGCGTACGCCGAATTACGAACTAAGTTCGATTGGTTATACACACGATTAGAAGAGCTAAATGAACACAAACTAATGGCTAAGTTAGACGAGTACATGCAGGAATTGCCGGTGATAGGATTTAACTCTGGGAGGTATGATATAAATCTAATTAAGCCTTATTTGATAGAGTCCTTCCTCTCTGCCACTGATGACCCCTTTAAATACATAGTGAAGAGAAACAATAATTTCATGGCCATTTCCACAGAAAAACTGAAATTCTTAGATATAGTTAACTATCTAGCCCCAGGATTTAGCTACTCCAAATATTTAGCTGCCTATGACGTAGAGGAGACCAAGGGATTCTTTTGCTACGAGTATATCACCTCATTAGATAAACTACAAGAGACTCGCTTACCTCCACACAAGGCCTTCCATTCGCAGCTGAAAAACTCCAACATTTCAGCTGCTGATTACGATGTCTGTCAGCGAGTATGGCGCGAGAACCATATGTCGACCCTGGCAGACTTCCTAAGGTGGTACAACAACAAGGACGTGCGACCATTTATTAAAGCGTTAAAGACTCAGGTTAAATTTTACAAGGGCTTAGAAGTAGATATTTTCAAAGATGCCATCTCAGTGCCCGGGGTGACCCTAAAGTACCTGTTTAAAACCATCCCCAAGAATATAGTGTTTTCACTATGTTCCAATAAGGAGAGTGATCTGCACACTACCGTTAGAAAAAATATTGTTGGGGGCCCCTCGATTATATTCCATAGATATCATGAGGTAGATAAGACCAGGATTCGAGGGGGTGAAGTAGTTCAGAGTGTGAAAGGGTACGATGCCAACGCTCTATACCTGTGGGCTCTGACACAGAAGATGCCCACAGGTTTTCCTGTGATAAGATATGCAGAAGATGGGTTCAAGCCCCATAAAACCAGAGTGTACATAGTCCAGTGCAGAGAGTGGTTGGCCTGGGTACAACACAGTCAAGGCATAGAGCTACAAACACAGTTTAATGGGCGGGAGATGTCTCTAGGAGAACGACACATCCGTGTAGATGGCTGGGATAAGAAGACTCGAACCGTCTACCAGTTTCACGGGTGCTTATTTCACGGGCATCAAGACTGTGTGCTGACACAGGGTATTGATATTAACCCGGTGAGCAACAAACCCTTGACCGAGCTGTATGCCAACACACTTCAGATTCACGAGTATCTGAAGAAGGAGGTGAATGTTACGGTCGTGGAAATGTGGGAATGTCGTCTTCACGAAGTTCTTAATGGTGGTATTAGTCTGTTTTAGAGACTTCCACGCACATTCCCACATTTCCACGACCGTAACATTCACCTCCTTCTTCAGATACTCGTGAATCTGAAGTGTGTTGGCATACAGCTCGGTCAAGGGTTTGTTGCTCACCGGGTTAATATCAATACCCTGTGTCAGCACACAGTCTTGATGCCCGTGAAATAAGCACCCGTGAAACTGGTAGACGGTTCGAGTCTTCTTATCCCAGCCATCTACACGGATGTGTCGTTCTCCTAGAGACATCTCCCGCCCATTAAACTGTGTTTGTAGCTCTATGCCTTGACTGTGTTGTACCCAGGCCAACCACTCTCTGCACTGGACTATGTACACTCTGGTTTTATGGGGCTTGAACCCATCTTCTGCATATCTTATCACAGGAAAACCTGTGGGCATCTTCTGTGTCAGAGCCCACAGGTATAGAGCGTTGGCATCGTACCCTTTCACACTCTGAACTACTTCACCCCCTCGAATCCTGGTCTTATCTACCTCATGATATCTATGGAATATAATCGAGGGGCCCCCAACAATATTTTTTCTAACGGTAGTGTGCAGATCACTCTCCTTATTGGAACATAGTGAAAACACTATATTCTTGGGGATGGTTTTAAACAGGTACTTTAGGGTCACCCCGGGCACTGAGATGGCATCTTTGAAAATATCTACTTCTAAGCCCTTGTAAAATTTAACCTGAGTCTTTAACGCTTTAATAAATGGTCGCACGTCCTTGTTGTTGTACCACCTTAGGAAGTCTGCCAGGGTCGACATATGGTTCTCGCGCCATACTCGCTGACAGACATCGTAATCAGCAGCTGAAATGTTGGAGTTTTTCAGCTGCGAATGGAAGGCCTTGTGTGGAGGTAAGCGAGTCTCTTGTAGTTTATCTAATGAGGTGATATACTCGTAGCAAAAGAATCCCTTGGTCTCCTCTACGTCATAGGCAGCTAAATATTTGGAGTAGCTAAATCCTGGGGCTAGATAGTTAACTATATCTAAGAATTTCAGTTTTTCTGTGGAAATGGCCATGAAATTATTGTTTCTCTTCACTATGTATTTAAAGGGGTCATCAGTGGCAGAGAGGAAGGACTCTATCAAATAAGGCTTAATTAGATTTATATCATACCTCCCAGAGTTAAATCCTATCACCGGCAATTCCTGCATGTACTCGTCTAACTTAGCCATTAGTTTGTGTTCATTTAGCTCTTCTAATCGTGTGTATAACCAATCGAACTTAGTTCGTAATTCGGCGTACGCTGCATCAGCGATTTGAGTCAGATATTCAACCATCTTTCTCACCAAGTCCAGAGGATTACCCGTTGTGATGTGGCAGACAGGGTCCTCAAACCCAGGGACATTTGACGCTATCGACCAGCTAAGTGGGACATGCTTACCTAAAAATTTGGTGGACTTGGTTTCCCCTGGTAGATTTCTAGTCTCGAAGTAACATTCATAGTCGTAGGCAACCCTATAAGGATATACGTACTTGGTGTCTACCTTGACCCCCAATGAGCTAATGGTCTCCCACACAGTTTCTGTCACAGTATAGACCCCTCCTTTATAACTGTTCACAGGGACTCCCCCACTACAGGTTTTGCTATGATTCTCCATCTCCCAGAAACCACTCCACAACTTCCCACATTCACTACACCCAAATGACTTGGCTACTCTATCAAAGTCATTAATGTACATGAAGTGATCCTTATATAATAATACTCGCATAATTTTAGTATATTCCCCACTACTGCGAAGTTTGGGGACCAGGGCTTGGGTCTCGTTGAATTCAAATATGTCTACCTTTACCTCAAAACATTTTTCTATACTGGGCATATCGATAAGCCTAACCCCTGGGAAGTTTTCTAACGACTCCATTTTCTGGTATTTCTGCCACTGGTTAGCTAAGCGCATGGTATGTTTTCTAAGATCTGTTACAGGTTTTCCTTGGAATACCGCCAGACATCGAAAGAGACAAAAATTGTCAGTGTACGGTGTAGAGTTGGATGCGTATTGTAAGATATTGATACCATGATTATGTCTTATGTGATCAGGTAAGCCCGTTAGACAACAACCTATCGGGTGCTCATTGAGGTGGTATATATAGAAACTAGTCGCGGGGATTGTCTCTACCAAATACGTAGAGTCGGGTCTGTTGTGTAGGGCGTAATTGAACATATCGCTTTCCTGAACTATGGTTATAAAGTCATCAAAGTCTTGTTCATTGTTTACTAAAAAGGGTACGTCGAGTGCACAGGCATTATTTGATGATGAATGGAAAAATGTAAGTTCGTTCGTCTCCTTATGTCTGAGTATCATGTGATGGCTATAATTTACCTTAAATCGGTTTGTCTGACTACTAAACACAGTGGCTAGTTTCTCGGTCCAGTCTATTGGTTGTGTTGAGTCGGGTCGGTGAAAAAAATTGTAGGTCGATATATGTTTGTTGATCTTGTGATGAGTCCTAAGGGCCTGCCAGTTGTCTCTATATGTCTGTTGGATATTATCGACGGTGGGGAGTTTGTCTAAAGTCTTTAGCTCCTCATCTATCTCTACTCTCTCATCTATCTCTACGTCGGCTTCCTCTGTTACCACGTGGCTGTTATTGTGTTTCTGTTTTTTAGGTGGTTGTGGGTCTGCGGGTGCTTTTCTTTTTCTCGATGATTTTTTAGTATCCGTGTTTGATGTTGAGGTTTTAGTGTCCATATGCGTTGGAGGTGTAGTGTCCATGTGTAATGATGCGGGTGTAGTTGATGTCGTGGGTGTCTGGTGGTGTTCTCTTAAATGGTGTTGAAGGTTGTCTTTTCTGTTGTATAAGTGACCGCAGATGTGGCATGTGTGAGTTTCGATTTTGTGGACTGTTCGAATGTGACGTGTAAGATTGTGGCGTTCAGTGAAATCTTTGTTACAAGTAGGACACAGATGGATATTCTTCTGGTTAGTGGCCATGATTCCAGCTGATAATAACGTAAATTGCTGTTAGTCGGCTGCTAGTTGCGGGTTGGTACACTTCTTTATATTTAATCACTTGCTATTTTTTTATAATAGTGGCTGCTTGCGTACAAGGATACGGGTTCTTTGTATTCTAACGGGTTGACAACGTACACCTGTGAAAGTATCAATCACAAAAAATTTTAGTTTTTACCAATAATTTTAAATTTTCATATTTTTTATTGAGCTAACAACCGATATCATGCATGTGTGTAATATAATTATTTTTTTTTAAGTTGCCATTAGGCAGACAGTGACACAGCCATATATAAAGTTAATCTGTATAGACAATGTGAAGTTAAGAACATTTTTTTTTCTAACTTTAACAAGACACAGTCAATATAGTTTGACACTTGGTCTAGACATTACATTTGAAGCTGAAGAATTCACAAGGCCGGAGCAGGCTTTGTTAACACTGAATATGAAAGACCACAAGATATGATTGATTGAAGTTAACATGCCATCTTGAGTAAAATAAAAAAATAATAAAAAAAAATAAAAAACCCAGTAGTGTCCATAAGAAAACAGAGAGAGAGAGAGAGAGAGAGAGAGAGAGAGAGAGAGAGAGAGAGAGAGAGAGAGAGAGAGAGAGAGAGATTTGTTCTAGTGTTGTCTTCATATCACTGGAGTAGTACATGAACTATTAAAATTGGTTGTTTTAGCTAGCAAGGCTACCAGTATTCACACATATACATACATACATATATACAGATATACATATACATAATACCTGCTTGTAGTACCAATTCACGGGTGATGAACTTTTACTTGGTCAGACACAAGGCAATGCTGCTTGTTGACAAGATCGAGTCGCTGGTGGTGACCCTTTGCTATGTTGATACAAGGTGCTCTGTGGAAACAAGACACAATACATTACCAACAAACCTTACCACGAAGGGCGCACACATAAGTACACTTAGCCAACCACACACGCACACACATATAAACAGACACACACATATAAATACACATACACACATACATATATACATACAGACATATATACATACAGACATATATACATATACACTGACATACACACATACATATACGTGTACGTATATACATACAGACATATATACATACACACCCATACATACTCACACAGACATATATACACACATATATACATACACACTAACATACACACACATATATACATGCGCAAAGACATATATACACACATATATACATGTATACATACGCACTCATATACACACATACATTCATGCGTCCGTATATACATACAGACATATATACACACAGATATATATACATACGTACATACATACTCACACACAGACATTTATACACACATATATACATGTATACATACACACTCGCATACACATAGCCACACCTACATACAGACAGACACACACACAGAGAGAATATAGACATACATACAGACAGCCAGACACACAGGCGCACATACGAGTGTATGTTTTACCACCAAGACAATATACTCACCTAGTGCAACAATGGTCCAAGTCTGGTCTTCCTCCAATGTATCTTCTTCAGCGGCCTGGGCGAATGTGGTTTCTATAGCGTTTATTCCCAGTATTTATAGCGGGTTGTGCTGATGTGGCCTACACCAGCTGTCACCCTGTATTACTGCGCGCACTGCACTGATGATTAATCCTATAAGCTCCATCCAGCAATTAAGAGAAAAAAACGAAAGTAGTGCTATTGATTTTTGTTGGATGCCTCACAATAGGTGTTAAGCTCTTAATCTTCTATCGCTATTTATGAGGTCCTTTATTAATATTGCGAACTATTTGCCATGGCGGATATATCAATAACATTAATATCCCACCTAGTTCATTACGACGACGATAAGCCACTGGCTTAGTTAGGAGAATCAGTATTGATTTTTTGTCCCACATTGTGCATGTACATCTCTGTGTGTTTTTGTAAGTTTTGACATTTTAAGGACTCAGTCGGTTGTCCGTTGTTAGCACCAGTAGATACCCCGCTACTCGTTACACCGATGATCGGACTAGTGGGCAGTCGCCAATGACTGGCCAAGTGGCTACTACAAGACTCTGTCTTACTGGATTCGACCGTCGCCCGCGCTCGCCGCCCGCGCCCGCCCCTCTGCTCGCTCGTCCGCCCCGTGCGCCTATGATTGTCTTTTAATTTAATTTTTATTTTACAATTAGTTAAAATATTATACACAAACTCAGTTATCTGCCCTTAGAAAAACACGTCTTTTATTAGAATTATCGACCCTTACATATGACCTAAATACCCTACCCTACCCTACCCTACCTTACCAGCCCAGGATCCGAGACCGAAAAGGATTGGGGTCAATCCTTAGAGGTCAATCCTGAAAATCTAATCAAATACCCGCTCTCCTACTACTAATATATTCTTCACGCTGAGCATGTGTGGGGAGTCGCAGAAGACCGATGATTAACACCGATGGTCAGTTCCTGGTCATGTTTTCGAATCTAATTCGAGACGAAATTTATTTTTAATTACATGGCTTTCCAGATCTGTAGAACCTTAAATAAATACAAGACAAATTAGTGGGAAGTATAGGCGGTGTAAGATATACCGCATCATTCATCGATTTCCGATTGGTCTAAACATATGTGGATATCCATACAGACGGAAAGTGTGGCTTCTTCTTCTTCTCCTTCTCCTCCTCCTCCTTTTTCTTCTTCTTCTTCTTCTTCTCCTCCTCCTCCTCCTCCTCCTCCTCCTCCTCCTCCTCCTCCTCCTCTCTTCTTCTTCTTCTTCTTCTTCTTCTTCTTCTTCTTCTTCTTCTTCTTCTTCTTCTTCTTCTTCTTCTTCTTCTTCTTCTTC
Organism: Cepaea hortensis; assembly: GCA_963921405.1. Taxonomy (NCBI): domain Eukaryota; kingdom Metazoa; phylum Mollusca; class Gastropoda; order Stylommatophora; family Helicidae; genus Cepaea; species Cepaea hortensis. Next base: position 63,535,914 of record OY992878.1, on the reverse strand, counting down.
TTCTTCTTCTTCTTCTTCTTCTTCTTCTTCTTCTTCTTCTTCTTCTTCTTCTTCTTCTTCTTCTTCATCTTCTTCCTCTTCCTCCTCCTCCCCCTCCTCCACCTTCTTGATCTTTTGAAACTCTTAGTGGAGTTAAGTTCCACAACAGTGCATGTCAGGCTTTCTGTAGGCCTGTTCACAATTAGTTGGATGCTAACTAGTGTTTTCTATGGAGTGCAATAGTCAAACACAGGCCAATCCTTTTGACTTACTCTTTACGACGTGAGCAGAACGTATACAGAGTTACTGCTCTTTATTTCCCCTCCACCACTCGTCTTGTCAAACAACTTATTAACAGGCAAAGTAACTTTCCACTAGTCTACAAATGTCTACACATAGTCGACATTTATATAAACAATGTGATATCTGAAAATTGTAAACTTATTAGAGAAATTAGACTTTTTTTTTCATATCCCTTACAGGACGTTGCAGTCAACATCAGCAATTTTCAGCTGCTAATGATGTACAAGGCAAAATTACGCTCAGTAGTTTGCCATTGTTTTCTTTGCGACCGGCTCACATACCCCGTAAATCACCACCGCGGCGAGAACCGTTAATGATTCTCGCGCAGGTTAAGTTACTCTCGAAAATATAAAGGATTAAGGAGAAAGACGTTAAATCCTAGGCCAGGGAGACCGGCTAAATTAGACTTAGACAGTCATAATTTTTTGGTCACATTATGAGAAGAAATAAATTGTAGAACTTGGTGACAACTGGCAAGATCGCGGGAAGGTAACAAGGGGAGGACAGAGAAGTAAATACCTGAATGGCTTGGCCAGATGGTATGGTCGAGACAAGAACACTGAGCTGATCCATGACTCTGATGATCGAGTGAAATGGCAAGTCATGATCGCCCACGCTTTCCGGCATGGCACATGATTGATTGATTGATTGTCCCTTTATTTCTCAACATAATTTCCACCAACACTGATGCACGTATCCCATAGTTTTATAAGTCCTCCCAAACCGGCTGCATAGAACTGCGTGCTCTATTTTCTAAACCACGTTTTCACTTCGCATTCAACTTCGTGGTCATTCGCAAAATGTCTCCCGCCAAGGTTGGTTTTCAGTGGGCCAAAAAGGTGGAAATCGTTATGGACTAAGTAGAGGCCGGTGCTGTAAGGTGGATGTTCCAGAACTCCCCACGTTAGTTGGTTAATTTTCTCCTGAGTTAATCGAGCCGTATGTAGTCTGGCATTGTCATGAAGAAGCAACACTCCTATAGTCAGCAGTCCTGGACGTATTCTTCGAATTGCATCATGAAGCATCGATAGAACTTCACAGTACGATTCAGAATTCACATTGTCACCTTACTTCTTGAAATTGGTTAAAAGCACTCATTGACAATCCCAGAACACTGTCAGCATAACCTTCCCTGCTGATGGCGTAATCTTGAATTTTTGGACACAAGGCGAAGAAGGATGTTTCCATTGCATTTAAGCTTGCTTTGATCTGGGCTGGTAGTGATGCACCCATGATTGTCCCCAGTAACACTCATGTCCAGCATGTCTTCTCCTTCATCTTTGTATCTACAGAGATGATGCAAGGACAGGCCAAATCGGTTCATTTTGTGTACCGCCTTCAATTGTCTGGGTACCCACCTTGAGCACACTTTCTTAAATTTCAATCGATCATGCATTATGCTGTATGCTGAATCATGTGAACACCCTATTGCAGATGCTACAGAGTCTATCGTTACTCGCCTGTCACCTCTAATCATCTCCTCCACCCGCTGCACGGATGCTTCTGTTGCAATCTCAACAGGACGACCAGATCGGATTTCATCTACAATTTTAGAGTGTCCTTGAGAAAATTTTTCTGCCCAGCTATGCACCGCTTTACAGGACAAACATTTGTCAGCATAAACAGGAAGTATTTCCTTATGAATTTCCTTTGCAGGCAGTCCTTTTGCCCATAAAAATGCACAACAGCACGTTGCTCTTCGGTTGTATACTCCGTAAGTACAGTCGCCATATTGTTTATGCGCTGCGCACGAGCATGAAACACCTAGCGCTACCTAACGAATGGGAATATAAAGTTGCTGACACCTAATGACACCTGTAGAAAACACCAACTACATTTACCTGCCATCCCACAGAACTGTGTGACTTACGTACTGACTCGAACCCGTATATACACGCATGATGTTTGAATCTTCAAACAATCAGACTAAGCGCATTTTGTTAGCCCTTTCTCAGCTCTCTCTCTCTCTCTCTCTCTCTCTCTCTCTCTCTCTCTCTCTCTCTCTCTCCCCCCCCCCCTTTCCCACGTACATGATGATCCATCCAAGTGATGTAAATATGAATCGCGTCAATTTGTTTTATCATATCATTATCTGAATGTTTGGGTTTGAAAATAGATCACTTTCTATGTTAATACACCCATACAGATCAACTTCTTTTTTTAATATTGCATATCCCTTACAGGACTTTGCAGTCAACACCAGCATTTTTCAGCTGCAGTTGTTGTACTAGGCAAGTTTTTACGTTCAGTAGTTTGCTATTGCTTTCTCAACGACCGGCTCACATACTCCCGAAGTTACCAGCCCGGCGCGAACCTCTGCCGATCCTTGCAGCTGCCGTTTTCCCCACGTGGATATACGGGATTAGGAACAATGTTGTTAAAACCTTGGCCAGAGAGACCGGCTCCACTTCCTTGTGGTCCATCATAAGGTTCAATTTGGTTTTCCCACTATCTTTGTGATATTCATTCATGACATTTTTCGTTATATTTTGTTTCTCTTCAGGTTGAATGTCATATCCTCCATCTCCCTCTTCTTTCATGAATATTGGTTTTACTTTGTTATTTCCCATTCATCTTTATTTGTTAGCACATATGGCGATCAAAAGTTATTAATTAATACGGCAGTGATATCTGTTAATTAATGTCTACAGCCGTTTTGTTTTTGGCTAAAATGTCATGCTTCTGAAACCTCATTACACATTATATTTCTGCTGAACAGCCTCGTTCTGTCATCTTTTCCCATAGACGAATACGTCACATATATCACGTACAAGCAGACGAGATTGTCTTGTTTATCCTATCGGATACATTATTTGTCCATGTCATCTGAATGGCAAAAAATATTAATAAGTATTAAGAGTGCTCTTTATCTACTCCGAACACTGCATGTCTACATTGCTTCTTATATAAGTATGTGTTGACATCTATCGGTCATCTACTAATGCGTCCTTAATGGCTTTGTTAATATACTCGATTGTTTGAAATTTCTTGCCTAATCGTTAAACACTCGACTTTGTGCTTCTAGTTCTACCCTGTTTGTTTTCCATTGTTTACTTTACTATTACTGATTTAGATATTGATCAGTGCGGTCAAGTTTGAAATTTAATTAAACAATTAAGTAATCTAATAATGACATCACTTGCACAAACAAGTGAACAAACCATTGATCATTTGTTTACCTTTTTATTATACACAAGACATCTCACATATATACTTAACCCTTTTATTTCTGTCCTAAGAGGTAGAGTAACACTTTTTATCTCAAGATCGTAATTCTCGACTCACTGTTGAGTAATTCGCTCAAGTTACGTATCTTATAAAATGATTCAACTGTCATTCAGCCTAGGACACAAATTGACACTCATCTTGAAAATATCAAAAATTAAAGTATCTCTCTGTCTCTCTCTGTCTGTCTCTATCTCTCTCTCTCTCTCTGTCTCTCTCTCACTCTCTCTCTCTCTCTCTCTCTCTCTCTCTCTCTTTGATTATTGCTCACTGGAATTTAGGAGGCCTGGTGTTCCTTGCCAGTGAGAAGTCCCGATCGTTCGAGTCCACATCGATTGACGGACGTCTGTCACGGCGATTGGGCAATCTTGAGCATAGCCTACGATGGGTAACGTTGTAATATTCTGTTATGATAATTTGGCGTGTCCAGCGTGTGCCGCGTGGTTACACACCCGCTTCACACGCCAGTGATCCGGAGCTTGTTTCCGGATCCAGTCAGGGATATGCACTACTGACGAGCTCAAACGAGAGCGAAACTCGAATATAGTGCTTCCATATTGACGTGGATATGCCTTAGGTTCATACCAGAATACGATCAGCGTTGCCAGTAGTGGGTTGTGCTCAATATTTAAATTTCAAATCCCGAAACAACCAAATAATCAATCATGAGTATGTTGTTAAGCGGGCTAAACAGATTTCTCTCTCCCACATGAAAATATCAGACATTAAAGTATCTCTCTCTCTCTCTCTCTCTCTCTCTCTCTCTCTCTCTCTCTCTCTCTCTCTCTCTCTCTCTCTCTATCTATCTATCTATCTGTCCAGCTCTACCTCCGTCTCTCTCTCTCACACACACACTCTCTCTCTCTCTCTCTCTCTCTCTCTCTCTCTCTCTCTCTCTCTCTAAGACCATTAGAGAATTATTAACAATAATAATGAATACGTTGTTAAGCGGGCTAAACAGATTTCATTTGTGCGTGGGTGATTGTATATGGGTAAAGGTGTGTGGTTAAGGGATGTTTGGTTGGGGGATGGGTGGGTAGAGGATGTGTAGGTGGGTAGATGATATGTGGGTGGGTGAGTGTGTGTAGGTTAGGAGATGGTGGGGGATGTTTGTAAGGGTGGGCTCGGGATCTGTGGGTGGGCTGGAGGAGATGGGAGATTATGTGGGTGGGTGCGGAATTTGTGTGTGGGTAGGTGCGGGATATGTGAGTTGGCGGGGAGATGTGTGTGTGCGTGGGGGATATGTGGCTGAGGAATGTGTGTTTGGCTGGGTAGTTGGAGGTGTGTGGGTGGAGGAGGATATGTGGGTGGGTGATTGTTGGTAGGTAATGGGACGGGTAGAGGATATGTGAGTGGGTGGGGAGATGTGTGTAGGTGGGTGGATGTAAGTGGGTTGGGGATGTGTGGGTTGGGGAATGTATGTGTGCTTGGGGTTTGGGTGGATGGGATGTGTGATGTGTGGGAGGTGTGTGTGGGTGGGGAGATGTGTAGGTGTAGGGATGTGGTGGATGGGTGAGGGCATGTATGTGTGTCTGTGTTGTGTGTGTGGTTGGGTGGGGAGTTGTAGTGAATGGGGGATGTGTGGGTGGGTGGTGGATGTGTCTCATAACATAGTAATATGCATTGTTTATGTTTACAAAATTCATTTGACAATGTTTTTTCCTATGCACTATTGATGAACAAAAGATGAGTGATTGGAAGGGCCGAATGTAAGACGGGCCTGCGTGCCCAATTTGTTACCCTTTGAAAATAAAGTCCGTTCGTTCGTTCGTTCGTTCGTCCGTTCGTTCGTTCTCTCTCCCACATAAGTAAACATGTGGTTTTCATAAAGATGCTGAGAATATCTTAGACAGAGAGGAAAACAGACTCTTTAGCTACAGGTGCTACAAGGTCACTCATCAAACACGTTAAAAACAGACAATTAAAACGTGTCAACTTAAGAAGGGAACCAGAAAAGTTAATTAGCCTTATGTGGTAAAATACTTGACAAGAGAGGCAGAGTAGACAGAGGGAGAGAGACAGACAGAGGGAAAGAGATAGATAGAGGGGGAGGGACAGATGGAGAGAGATAGAGGGAGAGAGACAGCAGAAAATAGACAAAGGGAGAGAGATAGGGGAGATAGACAAAAGGAGATAGACTGAGGAAGAGAGACAGATGGAGAAATACAGAGACAGAGGAAGAGAAACAGAGTCATAGACACGAGTATGTGGAAAGCTTAACAGCTGTGCAATAAATAACAATATAATCACTTCTTCTTCTTCTTCTTCAGCGTTCCGAGACATTGAGGTTCTTTGCTGCAAATACAATCCGTCCCCATTCGTCTCTCTGGTGGACCTTCTCTTGCCAGTCGTTGATTCCAAGTGCTTGTAGGTCTGTACATGTATTATCTCTCCACCGCCTTCTTGGTCTACCTCGGGGTCTACGGTCATTTATTTCCTGAGTGTAAGCGAGTTTTGTTTCCCTATTATTTTCCATTCTTTCTATATGCCCCAGCCACTGTAGTCTATTAGCCTTCATCATACCAGTGATTAGCGGGGACTTAAACAGATCATAAATGTCTTTGTTACTTCTTCTTTTCCACTCTCCACTTTGTGTATCCCTAATGGGTCCAAAGATGCGTCTTAAAATTTTGTTCTCAAATTTTTGTAACAAGGCTTCGTCTCCTTTCGTTGTACTCCAGGTTTCAGAGCCATACAGCACAACTGGTCTGATCAGTGTTTTGTATATTGTGATTTTGGTGTTAATCACAACTTCGTCAAAATATCAGACGATATAGATTGCGGAGTCATAACGGGCGATGTCTTTTTTATATCAGGCAGCCGAAGAAGACGAAGAAGAAGACATAACACAGCAGAAAGATGAGTTAGCTGGTTCGTGCATATTCATTTAAATATTTCAGATCATCATGGCCGAATGGACAAGAGTACTCGCTTTCAAATAACCGGTGTGCTGATGCCGAGGTAGAGGTCAGTTGGACAAATATAATGACTTCTCGTCCTTGACTTGGGGACGTAAATTACAAGTACCTCAGAAGTCGAAGTGGGTTCGCTTGATGGCGAGGGGTACTGGTAATAGGGAAAACTAATCCTCACACAAAAATCAGCCCAGTGCATTAACACTAATAGCACATGCATGGACTACACTTGAGTTCAAAGCGATTAATTATTGAGCAAACATATATTCAGTTATAATGATTCCATGTGTAAGTTATTTCTTGCACTGTGCAATAAATATGTCTGTACTTGAATACGTCTCAGCGGAAAGGAAAGTATATTTATTACCTTCAAAATCTGTTAAAAAGAAATACGCTCTCAATCTCAACCCGTGCCAACAATGCAGGTTGGCTACAAACACATAAATAAATTCTTCAAATTGTAAACAAGATATAAACAATAAACAAGCGCATGTCTGAAGAAAAGCAAAACGATATATCCCTCCTTACGATCTGTCATTTGATGTGGATATCCCATTCTTCTCTTTTTGTTTCCCTGAGTTCATTTATATTTTTCATGAATGAAATTATCCTGAAGCAAAGATAATGTCCCAAATGTGTCGCATTATTCAGGAATAATCATTGGGATATTACAAACAATCTTGGTGAATAAATGCCTGACGTGCAATGGCGGCTGGGAACATACAAATCAGTAAATAGGAAGGGAAATAAGGCGGTGAGTGCAACACATTCTGGATGTATGGGGAACAACTCCGCATCGGGTAAGACATTTTGCAGAACTTCGTTCTCACCACAGTCAGTCAGAAAAACTCTTGATTTTACACTAGTTCCACTAACTCGTTCATTTCCATGCCCACCATGTCTTTATTTGTTCAAGTGTTCCAATATTAAAAAGCTAGTTGCATATCCTTTACATGACGTCGCAATCAACCCCATTATTTTTAGTTGTTTGGTTTTTCTTGGCAAGTTTACGTTTAGTAGTTTGCCATTGCTTTCTGACTCATACCATTGGATGAAAACAAATGCAAAGCGGTCCGCTGTCCACTCGCCCACAGATGTAATACGAACGCGGCATGCGGGATTACGATTGCATCCATAACCCTCTCGCCGCAGAGCTGGTTCTAAATATAGGTAAATGTTTTGAACGCAATAAAAATTATATCAAATACTGCCAAAAAAGCATCAGGGAGTCGCCTGGGGAGAAAAAAAATTGTGGAAGAATCAACACTAAGTGTAGGCTAACCATCATAAGTTTTACGTAGGCAAAAGATGTGCATTGCTGCGTTGTATTTTTTGCGTGTGGATAAGAGAATTGCTTGGTACATAGATTAATCTGTATACTATTTCAGATAGACAATGCTACTTCCCGTGAGCGGATCTGTATGGTTATGTATTAATCACTATAGTATATTCAACTGGAAAAGAGATATACTCGTCGCGTATGTGTTTAACGTAGACAAAAACATCTACTTGGTGTGTAGATTAATCAAAATATTCACGTGGACAAGAGATCGGCTTGGCGTTTAAGCTAAGTATCGTGGTAGTTCGCATTGGCAAGAAATCCTCTTGGTTTTAGGTTAATCATCGAAAAATTTCACATGGACAACTGTGTAATACTTGGAGTGAAGTACTGCACGTGGACAAGAAATCTACTTGGTGTGTAGATTAATCATCAAAGTATTCACGTGGACAAGAAATCTACTTGGCCCGATGTTACTCGTCATAGTATTTCACGCAGACGTGAAATTTACTGGGTATGCAGATTAATCGTCACCGTATATGGCTTAAGGGTTAGACAGACAGGCTGACAAACATACATATGTTATAATCCCATTAAAGCAAAAATGAAACTGAATATTCTCAACAGATGTGCATTAACCGTTACGAAGGAACAGCACAACTTTAATTATTACAAATTTCCTATTGCTACATCACTACAGACCACGCTTCATTTTGTTGCCACGGAAAGATTATATTATATGTGGCGCCTCCAAATTTGATCCTGCAGTAATAACGAAGCTACGTGGAAGGGAATCTGTTGTAATGTGAAAGGTGCGTAATGAGTCAACAATACATGGGATTTCTCGTGGGATAAAGTAATCTTTATTCTTATTTGATTAGAGTTGGATGGAGACAGATTTCCGCCGACATCATAAATACAAAAATTAATCCAAATGGTGTCTGTGTTTTTCTCTCGGTGTTTGCTTGGGGCAGGCAGACAAAATGAATGGTATTGTTGCCGCTGTGTCCTGAAAAACAAGTAATTATTTGAGACAAATAATGCAGAAATGCATTAAATACTCACAATCAGAGAGTGTAGGAAAGAAAGAGAGATAAAGGAAAGGTGCAAGCTGAAAAAGAAAGGAATTAGGAAATAAATAAACAAAGGTTGACTTATAAAATAGTGTAGGAAGAGTTCGAGAAGAGTGAAGGAAATCAGTTAAAATATAAGAAAGAGATCAAACAAAACAGCACGTAAGTAAAAGAACAGGAGAAAAGTGACAATGAAAAGAAGAAAGAAGGAATGTAATTTATTTTTAAACAATGAATTCAGGGTAGAAAGAACACGGAAGGAAAAGAATTTACAAATACATTTACAAATAAAGAAAATAATGCTGTGATGTCGATTCCTAAATCAATCAATCAATCAATCAATCAAATCAATAAAGAAAAGAAACAAACAAGAGAAACATATCAAAAGAAAGAATATCAACAATAGCGTCTATAACCAGAAAGACGTAATTAATCTCCAGACGTACAAGAAAGAGCATATCATGACATTGAAACTGGTTTTAAGACAGTACAGTTTATTTTATAAGTATTGACCATGGTAATCTAATTTGTTATAAAGTTAGTTAGTCGAGGTCGAACTTCTCAGCAACGGGTCGTCCCTATTATGCTTCGTTCCTGTGCCTGTGAATATCACACAAAACTCTCCCCACTGTCCAATGTGAAAAATGGAATTGACAGGAGTCTCGGCAATCCAACAGCCCGCACAGATACACTGTGCTTAATGCCTCCGCAAGAATGCCAACACAAAATTCATCCACGAAAATCACAGTTCATCGTCGATGGACTCGGCAGTCACCAGAAAGACTTCATTGACCTCATTGGCTCAGTTTTTTTTTTTACCGCAGGGCGACCCGCCAAAAGTTTCGCATAAAGCACGAACTCCGTAGCTTTAGCGCCGACTCCCAGGAGTCTCCTGAAAAATGCTCTCTGTCAAAACAGTCATTTACTGCCAATAGAGTACCTTGCGGTGTATGGCAGAGGGGTCTTTGAGCCTTAGGAATTAAGGCCGCCTGGCTAGTGCAGTCGCCGCGAACTGCGCAGGTTAGGATTTTCTTTTGGCCCCCGACAGAAAAAAAATCCCACACCTTACCGAGGGATCAAACCCGGGTCTCCCGAAGGAGAGCCCGCCGTTCTAGCCACTCGGCCAGATTGTATTGTTCCAAACATGCAGGTCACTGTACAGGACAGATGTAACAGCATTCCACGCGAATTTCACAGCTCACAGTGTCGCCCACGAACTCACTCAGTAGCAGGGCGACGGAACCATGCACTACCAGTCCAACATGAGGAAAAATGCGTTTGCAAACCGTAGCTGCAAGCATAAACACGCCACAGGCCTTAAGGGTTCAATGCCTAACCGCCATGTTGGCGACCGGAAGTTATAAGTAATCGTACAATATCAGCTGCGAATTTTATGTCAGGTTTTAATCAGATATGACTGAGTTACTACTGTATGACAGTAGACATTACTACCTGCTTTCTGTTAGTGTCGAATGTTGGGCGGCACTCACCGAACCCCAGACCCTATATTGTGCCGACGTCTTCGGGTGCAGGCACGCAACTGAGAGAGTGCAAGCCTTATTCTGGTGCGAGGAAATGCAATTTGGAGACTAAATGTCATGGCAGGGCAGACCAGGCCCTATGCCGCTGGTCAGCAACTGGTCTAGCTTCGAAGTTACGACAGACGGACAGTTAGAACATTGCTTTGATGATCCGACAGCCCCCGCAGCTTGTCTTGTTCCCGTTGTATTGGTGTTACCTATTCTCTGGAGTAAACATGGTCTCTACAATTCAGCCCAGGTTTTATGACATGGAAAGGTTATTGTGCCTTTTTTATTTAAAGAACAATATCACAAACCATCGCCGGTCTATAAGGTATTGTGTCACTGCTGTGGCCTAAAGATAGTGAACGCAATTTCATATTACCGACATACTGGGTTCGAAAGTCAGCCGCATGCGATTTAGAAGCAGATTGCTTGGCGTTGATTCTCACAATGGTATGAGCGTCGTCCCTTCAGAAATAATAGTAAACTACACCATAGCTTTATCACTGTGATTGAATAGGTTATAATCTCCCGTTAAATGTCAACTCATTCTTCATTATCTTGCCAGAACTCCTCATTATCTTGAACGAAGCTTCAACTGACTGCAGGAAATATCGCCTTACAACTCTACACCAAACGAGTGTTGCATTACCAAATTATGAATTGTGCCCAACCCGTGTGAACAACTTTACAATTTAACGAGTACATCATTACCAACGTGATTTGTTTTTATCGAGTACAGTAGACGATATTTGATATAACGCTTGTTGGTCTCTAAATAGTGCCAGTGAGTTGATGGTTCTCTAACACAAACGTACGGAAATACTATAGCGGTTATACCATAAGGGTTTTCAATCCTAGTAATTTAACAGTCAACAATTGGGGTTTTTTTTTTTTTTTTTAAATGAAGATGCAGATTTCTTTCATCGCCATGTCTGCTAATACATAAAAATGGTATCTATTTTACTATTCGATTTGTCAAATCGACGCTTCAAACTACTTTTCAAACTGATAACAATAGCCAAGTAACAATAGAAATTTATTTATAAATCAATGGAACGTAGATCAATTCTCTCTCTCTCTCTCTCTCTCTCTCTCTCTCTCTCTATATATATATATATATATATATATATATATATATATATATATATATATATATATATATATGTATATATATATATATATATATATATATATATATATATAGAGAGAGAGAGAGAGAGAGAGAGAGAGAGAGAGAGAGAGATGGTGGTGTGAGGGAGAGAGATGGTGGGGTGAGGGAGAGAGAGAACAATGCCATGTACACAGAAAACGATCACAGAGAACATACAAATATATGCCATTCCCATAAAAGATAGATCGTAAGATACTCAAGACAAAAACGGCACAGTGGAAAACATTCAAGCAATTAATACCAAGCAAACACATATAACTTATTTAGTTAGTCTCAGCACGTAAAGTAGGGGAACCTTTTTTACATGTCTTAATGCGCATTTAGCACATGATGCTAGATCCATTGGCGGATTGGCCTGACTGTCAGCTTGCCCGGTAACAAGTGCGCCCTGTGGATCCCCGATGAAGAGGGCCCAATTAAACATTAGATACCGCGTTAAAATGTCAATATCTTTTAATAACTTTGTCTTCTTGCAACCAGTCTCTTTAAACCCTGTCCGCCACTGACTTGACCCATTTTTGTATAAATCAGTCGGACCTTGGGTGATGGGGTCAATATCACTCGGGGAGATTTAGTACACTGTGAAAATATTGCCATGTTCAACACAGAAAAATAAAGAGCTCAAATTTGGCACAACCTTCATGATCAATTTACACCAGATTATATCCCATGCTCTTTACATCTGGATATCAACACTAAAGAAAATTGAAATGGGCATAAAAGGATGTCGAAACTTCAGCGTGGCAGACGCAGGATGGCTGTCACGGGAGAAAACTGTGTAAATGTAAATGTAAAATTCACCTTTAAACTCTAGAGAACGAAGACTTTAGCTGTAATGGCTATGTTAATGAATGTTATGTATTGTGTACATTGTACCCGTCATGCTGGTAATGGGTTTAAAGGTATGCTCAAACAGGAAGTTGTAGAAACACAGACGTCATAGAACTCCCAGCGGGAGTTAACGGCTTGGCATCTTGTTATGCATGCCTTTCAATGGGGAATACGGTAATATTCCATGTAAGACTATAGGGAATATGGTAAGAGTACTTTCTACAGTAATGAGCACAGTACAGCTGGTGTTTATGGAAAGAATCGACAAGTTTTAAGGACACTAAAGTATAAGTAACGAGTCTTCTCAGAACAATTATGTAAATCGGTATAGCGATTATTAAGACCATAACCATTAGTTCCTTGGACTGCCAGAGTGACTATCGACGACTGCCTGAAAGAGACTAATGAAACTAGGACATTATATACACAACAAGAAAGAGACAAACAGCTTTCTCTGGTCATGTGGTGAGAAGAGAGGCATTGGAGAACATCGTGACGACTGGAAAGATAGAGGGGAGAAGAGGCAGAGGCAGACCAAGAGAAATGATGCCATGGAGAAATATCGGTAGTCGAGTTGATCCAGAACACCAAAGATCGAGATCTGTGAAGAAACATGAACGCCTTCGCCAGCTGGCAGGACACTTGGTGATGATGAAGCCTTAGTCGGCAACTGGTATCAGATGGAAGCTCCGACAGACGGACAGAGCATACATTTTCTAATCTTCAAGCTTCTGCAGCTTGTCTTGCGCCAAACGTATTGGTGTTACCTTTCCTTTGGAGTGGACTAGGTAGGCCCAGAGAGGGATTATACCGCATGGGCAACACACGGTCTTTGAATTCAGCCCGGGTTTTGTGCTGTGGAGAGGTATAACTCCATTTAACAAACTATCATGACGACAAGGTGCCACTCATATCGATTGTCTGACCACATGTTGAAAATGTTTCTTTTCAAAGATCCGCTAGCTAGAAGACAAACAGTACACCCATGTCGTGATTTCAACGGACACACAGAGCTTGCCGAGATGGGTGAAGAGAGGTGTGCTTCGTGCAGAATGGCATGCTTCAATTAATAAATGAAAGACAAGGAGCATCTGTTGGAGCTTTTCCCCGGAGTGTGTGTTCATTACGCTAGTGCCCTCTGTTTATGTAACTGTATGTGCACCCTCTGTGCGTATGCCAGCTGTATGTAGGCCATCTGCTGTATGTATGTGTCCTGTTTGTATGAGACCTTGTGACAAATGTAAGTACTCTGTGTGAATATATGCATGCCTTCTATGTGTATGGCATCTGTCTTAATGACATCTATGTATGTGTCATCTATAAGTATGCCATTGGCGTGCGTTTTAAGTCTGTTCATGTAGTTCGAGGTGAACTGGATCCGTGGCTATGGCGTTACGGACACAGTTCGTAATTCCGCTTACCCGCGTTCTAAACACAGCTGCACGCGATTTGGTAGAAGACCGCGTTGCGCTGGGTTTTAACGAGTTGGTATGGGAGCCGGTCGTTCAGAAAGCAATAGCAAACTACTGAACGTAAACTTGCCAAGACATCAACAACAGCAGTAAAATGCTGGTGTTGACAGCGATGTCCTGTAAAAAAAGGATATGCAAAAAAAAAAATCTAGATGACGAAAAGAGTTCTTAAAGGCCATGTCGAGCCAGCCCTGATTTACAGAATTAAATTATGGACAATTAGCAGATTAGTGAGGAATTATGTGGTTTTATAGAATAATGATCAGAACAAAATGGACAATTAAAATGTTAACAAGTTATCCTCCAAGAAAAGTTAGTTACATATCCTTTACAGGATGACACAGCCAACCTCAGCATTTTTTTTTACTGTTTGTGATTTCTTGTCAAGTTTACGTTCAGTAGTTTGCCATTTCTTTCTTAACGACCGGCAATCATACCATTTTATGAAAACCAACGCAAGGCGGTCTGCTGATAAATCGCCCGCAGCTGTGTTTCGAATCTGGTAGGAGGGATTTCAAATTGCGTCCGTAACTCATTCACCACGGAGCAGATCTTGCAAGACGTAAACACAAAAAAGAATTGGTTTCTGGCATAAGAAGAAGACAGTTGACATTCTTTGGACACGTCATGAGAAGGGATAAGCTGGAAAATGTCACCACAAAGAGACAGTTGGCGGGGAAGCAGGAAGAGAGTTTAACATTCTTACACGGATGATTGGCATATATGAGACAGCAGGCTATAGACAGACATGAAAACCAGGCATCGATTGTCAAAAGAATGTGCCATTTGTTTCATACTCGGTTTGCGCAGTTTTAAGAATGTATGTTGTAAGTGCATCGTGTGTATTCATACCTCTGTGTGTATGTCTGTGGGCGTTCTACGTGTGTATGTTACCTGCATGTGTGTCGTATAAGTGTATAGCACATTCGTGTCCTCTCAGTTTATCTAGCATTGGTAGGTTCCCTCTATGTGTATAGCCTGTGTGTGTGTTCAGTGCGTTTGTTCTCTTTGTGTCATATGTGTGTATATTCTCTTCATATCCTCGTTGTGTTTATTCTCTTCTTGTCATATGTGTGTATATTTTCTAAATGTTCTCTGTGTGTATATTCTCTTAATTTCTTTTCTTTGCATATTCTCTTAATACACTTTGTGTATATATTTTCCTAGTGTCATCTGTGTGTATATTTTCCCAGTGTTCTCTGTGTGTATATTCTCGCAGTGTCCTCTGTGTGTATATTTTCTCAGTGTTCTCTGTGTGTATATTCTCGCAGTGTCCTCTGTGTGTATATTTTCTCAGTGTCTCATGTGTGTATATTCTCTCAGTGTCCTCTGTGTGTATATTGTCTCAGTGTCCCCTGTGTGTATATTTTCTCAGTGTCCCCTGTGTGTATATTTTCTCAGTGTCTTCTGTGTGTATATTCTCTTAGTGTCCTCTGTGTGTATATTCTCTTAGTATCCTCCATGTGTATATTCTCTTAGTATCCTCCATGTGTATATTCTCTTAGTGTCCTCTGTGTGTATATTCTCTTAGTGTCCTCTATGTGTATATTCTCTTAGTATCCTCTGTATGTATATTCTCTCAGTGTCCTCTGTATGTATATTCTCTTAGTGTCCTATGTGTGTATATTCTCTCAGTGTCCTCTGTATGTATATTCTCTTAGTGTCCTATGTGTGTATATTCTCTTAGTGTCCTCTGTGTGTATATTCTCTCAGTGTCCTCTATGTGTATATTCTCTTAGTATCCTCTGTATGTATATTCTCTCAGTATCCTCTTTATGTATGTTCTCTTAGTATCCTCTTTATGTATATTCTCGCAGTGTCCTCTGTGTGTATATTTTCTCAGTGTCTCCTGTGTGTATATTCTCTCAGTGTCCTCTGTGTGTATATTTTCTCAGTGTCCCCTGTGTGTATATTTTCTCAGTGTCCCCTGTGTGTATATTTTCTCAGTGTCTTCTGTGTGTATATTCTCTTAGTGTCCCCTGTGTGTATATTCTCGCAGTGTCATCTGTATGTATATTCTCTCAGTGTCCTCTGTGTGTATATTTTCTCAGTGTCCCCTGTGTGTATATTTTCTCAGTGTCCCCTGTGTGTATATTTTCTCAGTGTCTTCTGTGTGTATATTCTCTTAGTGTCCTCTGTGTGCATATTCTCTTAGTATCCTCCGTGTGTATATTCTCTCAGTGTCCTCTGTGTGTATATTCTCTTAGTATCCTCTGTATGTATATTCTCTCAGTATCCTCTGTATGTATATTCTCTTAGTATCCTCTTTATGTATATTCTCTCAGTGTCCTCTGTGTGTATATTCTCTTAGTGTCCTCTATGTGTATATTCTCATAGTGTCCTCTGTGTGTATATTCTCTTAGTATCCTCTGTATGTATATTCTCTCAGTGTCCTCTGTGTGTATATTCTCTTAGTGTCCTCTGTATGTATATTCTCTCAGTGTCCTCTGTGTGTATATTCTCTTAGTGTCCTCTATGTGTATATTCTCTCAGTGTCCTCTGTGTGTATATTCTCTTAGTGTCCTCTGTATGTATATTCTCTCAGTGTCCTCTGTGTGTATATTCTCTTAGTATCCTCTGTGTGTATATTCTCTCAGTGTCCTCTGTGTGTATATTCTCTTAGTATCCTCTGTGTGTATATTCTCTCAGTGTCCTCTGTGTGTATATTCTCTTAGTATCCTCTGTATGTATATTCTCTCAGTGTCCTCTGTGTGTATATTCTCTCAGTGTCATCTGTGTGTATATTCTCTCAGTGTCATCTGTGTGTATATTCTCTCAGTGTCCTCTGTGTGTATATTCTCTTAGTGTCCTCTGTATGTATATTCTCTCAGTGTCCTCTGTGTGTATATTCTCTTAGTATCCTCTGTGTGTATATTCTCTCAGTGTCCTCTGTGTGTATATTCTCTTAGTATCCTCTGTGTGTATATTCTCTCAGTGTCCTCTGTGTGTATATTCTCTTAGTATCCTCTGTATGTATATTCTCTCAGTGTCCTCTGTGTGTATATTCTCTCAGTGTCATCTGTGTGTATATTCTCTCAGTGTCATCTGTGTGTATATTCTCTCAGTGTCCTCTGTATGTATATTCTCTTAGTATCCTCTGTATGTATATTCTCTTTCTGTCTTTTGTATGCATATTCTCTAAGTGTACTATATGTATATGCTTTTAGTATCCTCTGTGTGTATATTCTGTTAGTGTACTATATGTGTATTTTCCCAGTGTCCCTTGTATGTATATTCTCTTAGTGTCCTCTGTGTGTATATTCTCTCAGTGCCCTCTGTGTGCCTATTCTCTTAGTGCACTATGTGCATATGCACTGTGTATCTTCTCTGAGTGTATGTTACCTGGTTGTGTGTCCTCTGTGTTTAAAACCTATGTGTAGGTCAGCATAGCCGAAGGGAGAAGAACGTGTTTCTTCAACATTCGGTGTGCTGATTTCGAGGTTGCAGGTTCAACCCCTACACCGATCAGTTGGACTAAAATGTTGACTTCTCATCTTTGACGTGGGGATACTGGTAGTAGGAAAACCTAAACCGCACGCAAAAATCAGTCCTGTGCATTAGAAATAGTAGCGCCAGGGTGGTTCTTCGCTGGAATTCAAAGCTAGCGAAAGGAAATAATAAAATAAATTGAAAAGACTACTGAAAGCAAAATTCCTTAGTAAATCAACCTATTGCTGGGGTTGATCGCAACGTTCTGCAAAGAACATGTACCTTTTATCAGATAAAAGAGAGGGCTCGAAGTTCATGATCGGCAATATCTGCTCTAGAACAAAGTACCTACAGGAAAAGAATATCTTGTTAACACTGTCGTTCCTGAAATCTCTCTCTCTCTCTCAATGGCAATCACTTGTGTCCGTATGTCTGTTGTACTACGCGTTCGTATAAGTAAGTAATTAACACATCCTTTCACATGTCTTGAGGCGACCCATATTTGTATTGACCAGTTGGTTCTACAAGGGTAATATGGTCAATATCTCCCCGGCCGCTTTCATTCTTTCACATATTCATTCATTCATTCATTCATTCATTCATTCATTCATTCATTCATTCATTCAGTATCATGTCCTTTGCAGAACCGTGTTCCCATAACAAACTTCCGGAAAACTTCTCGTCCGATACACCCATCTGGAGATCATCTGCCACATCCTGCACCCATCTTCTCTTTGGCTTTCCTCTTCCTCTCTTTTACATATACCGACTTATATCACTGATAAAGTGACGAGTTACCGGAGGCGCGATCATTCTGTGTCTGGTGGTTTCACAGGGTTCGGTAATTAGGCGTGCATCTTGGCCAGTAATGGATGCCTGCAATCTCGCAAGACTGATCTGGCAATGACTTTATTGTCTTCATATCACAGTCTAGGTTAAAGGTCATTGGCGCACATGGCCAAGATGATCATTCATCGAAGTGTCATCTGGCACATCTACCTGTCATCTTGCGTAGTCTCGGTCCGAGATCTGATGTTTTACGTTACTCTCTCAGTCTCTGTCTGTCTGTTTCTCTGTCTGTTTATCTGTCTGTCTATCTCTCTGTCAATCCATCCTTCCATCCATCCATCCATCCATTCATCCATCCATCCGTTTGTCAGTATGTCGATGCCTTAGCTTTGTCCGGTAAGGTGTCAATACAATTTCATGGCGGCTTTTTACTTTCGGAAGCAGTAACAGTGCAGTGGCCAGTATTCTTGCCCGCCGACCCCGTAGTCATGTGTTCAAATCCCCTTCGAGACGATGATTTATTTTCTTTAAACTGTGTTCCCTGGTAGACCCAGGCTAAAACAGGTACTGTGAAATTTTGGGGAAAGTAAAAGTGGTCGGTGGGGTTTTGACCAGATCGCCGACTGAGTGCCTATTGGTTTCAAAATATATGGCTACATATTCAACACTCTCCTAAGACTCGAGAAGTGGCCCTTTACCTTTTTTCATACAATGTACTTCTCTAAGACAACTGGTAACTAGTTCCGATCTTGTCCATTAAGGTAGCGTAGCAGTATCGCTTGAATCACGTTAAAATGTGTGCGTGTTTTTTTTGTGTTTTTTTTTTCATATCCTTTTACTGGACATCGCTGTCAACACCATTATTTTACTATTGTTGTTGATGTCTTGGCAAGTTTACGTTCAGTGGTTTGCCATTGCTTTCTGAACGACTGGCTCCCATACTAATTCGTTAAAACCAAGCGCAACGTGGTCTGCTGCTAAATTGCGCGTAGATGTTTTTAGAATGCTGATAAGCGGGATTACGAACCGCGTCCATAAACCCTTCGCTACGGAGCCCGGATTACAATGTTTAGGAAGCTAAAACACGCCAGTCAGTAAGATAAGCTGACAAAGTGCTCACGATTATAGTATACACTAATGCGATGACAGATAAATGGGTTTTAAATCTTTAGACTTTACACATACTAACTTATGGCATACATCGGCTGTCCATTTGCCTTCCTCGCTGTCTTTGTCTCCCAGACAATTTTTCAACATTGTCATGTATATATTTTTAATGAAGTGGCTGATCCCAGAGGTGTATTAAAATAATAAAAGCAAAAATAATAAAGGACTTTTTACGAGCCTTGAGACGTGTTGGAGACATGATGTAGGGTGTATTTTTTAATGACAGTGCAGTGTTTGAAAATATTGCCGGTCCAAGTTTTGTATTCACCCTCTGTAAAGTTAATGCAAAATAATAGGTAAATACAAAACTTGGACCGGCAATATTTCCAAACACTGCACAGTCACTAACAATACACCCTGTACAGGCCCTATGTTTTATAGATCTTGTGGCACTCGGCAGTTGGTGCGATCAGATCCCTATTGGATACGACATAATCTATCGCTGTCACCACTGGGGATTGATCTCCAGCCTACTATATTTGTCAACCATAGAGCTACCACTGATCCACAGTTTTCCTTCCAGGAAGGAGGTTTTTTTTTTTTACCTGGGTTCCCAGGCAGACCCATTGTAAAAATGGGTGCCAGGAAATGTCATGAGAAGATACTGCGGTCAGTCAACCACCCATTGAGTTCCAATTCCAATTCCAATTCCAATTTCTGGTACGACTACCCCCTTTCAGCCGTCGAATTTTCGACTTAGCTATGTAGGGGAAGACAAACTTCAGGCTACACCATAAACTTTATGGTGTAGCTTGAAGTTTGTCTTTCGTACTTTGGGTTGCTTGTTGTCAGCTTTCCGGCTTCTGATGGGTTGATTGCGTTCGTTACTTTCATGATGAGGTTTTTCATGTCTGGACAGAGTCGCGCACTTGTTGAGGCCCGGAGTAATTGTGGTCCCACCCCGTCTTATGGTGCTGTTTCCTACAGGGAGCTTTATCAGTTGTCGCCTCTCCTGGTGTTCCTCCTGTTTCCCCGTCGTTGGTTGCCTTCGAATCTTCTCGGTGTTCGCCAGTCGGATCTTGGTGATGAGCGATAACGTCCTTCCTCTGCTTCTTCTTCTGCATCTTCTGGTTCGAGTAAGGCTGCCTTGGTACCGATGTGTGTTACTATCTCTTGTAGAGTATATGTTGTGCTTACTTTCATATCTTGTATTTTGTGCTAGTTGTTCTTCATTCTCAGTCTTTATAGCAGCCATCCGAGCGACATCCTGCTCAATTTCTGCTGGACTTACTTCAGTTCATCCAGTGATTTCATTTGTGCTCTTTATTCTTGTATCTGTTTGAGAGTTTATTCTGTCTTTTCTCTTTCGTCTTGGATTTTTGATAGGGTTTCTTCTATCTCCGTCTTGATTGCGGCCATTAGAGCGACATCCTGCTCTATCTTCTGCCGGACTAGCTTCCGTTTGTCCAGTATGTACTGACCGGCCGTTATCTGTGTTTCTTGCGTTTTGTCTTTTTCATCCTCTATGTTTTTGAACTGTGCTCTTAGGTCCTTCAGTTGGCCTTCCAGTTGTGCTTTGTCACTTTTGGTGAGTCGATTTGTGGCCTCGTACTGCCTCCTAGCTTCTTTATAGGGCAGGTTAGTCTTGATGGCGATCTTCGTGACTTCCTTGCTGTCTTGGTGGCAGGGGAAGCCGAGGTACCTGGCGCCGTGGTTGCCGAGACAGTTGGCGCACTTTCTGTTAGTGTTAGGTCTCCTGAAGTCCTTGTCGATCTTTGCATGCTGGCACTGTCTGTATGGATGAGGTCCAGAGCAATATCTGCAAACTTCAACCTCACTCTTGCAGGTGGCACGGGTGTGCCAAAACTTCTGGCACTTAGAGCACTGCAGCACTCTCAGTATGTAGTGCTCTGGAACTTGGTCTCTCTTGTCCCATCTGATGTATTTAGGGATCACTCGGTCACCCATTGAGTGGCGTTGGTCTAAATATATAGGGCTGGCACGATGTTCCCAGTTGGTCTCATATTGTGAAAAGGGGTCTTTTACTTACTTTACGTAGACCTTTCTTGTAACAATAGCTCGGAACCATGGGCTCTAAACAAATCAGATGAATATAACTTGTAACACTTGAATAGAACTTGTAACACTTCCTCAGCCTTTAACCGTGGGCTCTAAACAAAACAGATGGATAGAACGTGTAACACTACAACAACCTTTAACCATGATCTCTAAACAAAACAGATGAATTAATGTGTAAAACAACAACAGCCTTGATCCATGGCCTCTATACAAAATAGATGGATTGAACTTGCAACAACACAACAGCTTTGAACATTGACCTCTAAACAATACATATGGATTGAGCTTGCAGCACCACAACAGCCTTGAACTATGGGCTTTAAACAAAACAGATGGAAAGAACTTTGAAGATTTTGAGATTTGCTATTATCACTAGACACAAAGAGTGATCTGGACAGAAAAGATATCAAGACAACTATTCAAAAGTATGCAAATATAAAGTAAGCTTCCAGGCTTGGTCACGAGACATAGTGGTGTTCTAGTGAAAATAAAGACCCTTGTTCACGCCATGAGCCGTATTAAGTATACACTAAGCCACCTTTACTTCCCAGACAAGTTTGTATTACCCATGTTTGGCTGGGTCGACCCAGGAGCCCAGGTCTGTGATGTAGATTCGAACATATGATGATCACTATGGCAGACAAGACTATTTTCAAAATACTGGATTTCAAAATCCAGGATAAAATAAGAGAGTATGTCAAGAAAACAATTAACCACAAAAGCACACAATCACATTTAGGGTTCAGGCTTACCGAGCTGAAGAGAACTGATTAAACTAAAGTACAATGATCTTGTACAAGTTCTGACATACATACATCTGAACGATGGCCGGTGTTGCCCTATAGGAGAGATGACATAATACAAGTGAAGAATTCCCGCTGTCTGTTTTCTTTTTCTTTTCAGTTGATATTCTGAAGAACAAATATAAAATACAACATTATTTTGCTCTGTTAACAAATATTCTTCTAGGTATCTCCCCCTGTTGTTTCTTTCATGTCTAGACTTTCAATATTACAATTACTGTGTGTGAATACGGAATAGACATATTAACTAAGATGAAGCGTTACTTTTCGGAGGGACGCTATTTAGTGTTTTTCATTGGATTTCGTGTGATTTCCTTTGGATTCCCTGTGAATAGTGTTTCCCTGTGGATTATGTGATGTTATATTGTGTTCCTTTTATTGGAAGTTTTCAAAAGAAGCCACGGAAGGCAGGTGGTGGATGTAATTTTCAGGGCAGCCGACAGATATTTGTGGGTCATGGCCTCGATTTACACAACGGCAGGCAAAGGAACTCGTCTTGAGTCAATGGCTGCGGTCTCCGACCAGTAAGGTCACTGCCATAGAGGAAAGCAACGGCAAACTACCTCTTTAAAAGTGCCTAGTATATCATGATTCGCTTAAAGACCGATCATCGCAAGACAAGGACAGAGACGTTAAAATTAGCAACGTGGACCGTTAGGACGTTAAACAACGACGGAAAATTAGAAAACATAAAACAAGAAATTGAAAGGGAAAAAATTAATATTTTAGGTATGTGCGAAACGAGATGGTCAGGAGCAGGCATCAAGATAGAAGAAGATTTCAAGATTATTTATTCTGGAGGTGAAGATCGTCATAGGGGAGTGGCAATTATTCTGGACCGGAAAACATCAAAATCTATTCAAGGATATTGGGCCGTGTCGGACAGAGTTCTACTAGTTAAATTAAGTGGCAGACCTTTTAGCATAAATATTATTCAAGTATATGCCCCAACAGGAGAATCCAGTGAAGATAGTGTAGAAGAATTTTATAATGACATAGAGTCTGCCTTAAAGAAATGTAAAAATTCAGAAATAAACATCATAATAGGGGACTTCAATGCAAAAGTAGGAAATCAAGGAGATAGATACACAGTAGGAAACTATGGTTTAGGAGAGAGAAATGAAAGAGGATACAGACTCGTAGAGTGGGCAAAAGAACAGGAAATAATTGTAGGAAACACCTGGTTCAAACAACACCCTAGAAGATTATGGACATGGAGGAGTCCTGATACCAGGATTAGAAACCAGATTGACTACATTCTGATTAGCAGAAGATTTAGAAACGCATTAACAATAGCAAAAACAGTTCCCAGTGCTGATTGTTATAGTGACCACAGATTACTCACAGGAGCATTGAGGATAAACTTGAAGAAAGTCAAGTATATAACAGGAAACACTAAATATGATTTGTGTACATTGAGTAATGACAAGAAAATACAAAACAAATTCAACATAGAAGTACAGAACAGATTTGAAATTTTGTCTGATCTAGAGATCCTATTCCAGGATGTGGATGATCAATGGGAAACGTTGAAGAATTCAATCAATGTGGCTGCAGAAACAACTATTCCAAATTTAAAGAAAGTGGGTCGTAAGAAATGGATGATTGAAGAAATTTTACACCTCATGGAAACAAGAAGACTCAGCAAAAATAATTCTGTCAAATATGAAGAAATTCACAGACAAGTCAGAACATTATGTAAGGAGGCAAAAGAAGCATGGCTTGAGGAAAAGTGCTTAGAAATTGAAAGCCAACACAACAGTCAAAATACCAAATTAGTGCACAAAAGAATTCAGGAACTTACTAATAAAAGAACAAGTACATCAACCGGGTGTCTAAAAACTGAAGATGGCAAAATCATAATAGAAAAAGACCAGATTCTACAGGTATGGACAGATTATGTGAAACACCTTTATGATGATAACAGAGGCGAACAGTATGATATTAGATTTAATAATGAAGGACCGCCAATTTTGGAGATGGAGGTTCGAAATGTTTTTAAGCATATGAAAGCTGGCAAGGCCTCCGGTGCAGATAACATCACAACAGAAATGATTAAAGGTTTAGAAGAATTTGGACTAGATCAAGTCACCAGACTGCTGAACACATTATATGATACTGGAGATATACCTCCTGAATTATGTAACTCTATATTTATTGCAATCCCAAAGAAATCAGGAACCTTGGAATGTGATCAACATAGAACAATTAGTATAATGAGTCATATCACAAAGATTTTGCTAAGAATTATCATGCAAAGAATGAGGAAGAAGATACAACCTCAAATAGATGAAGAACAATGCGGGTTTGTAGAAGGAAAGGGTACAGTAAATGCTGTGTATATGCTGCGAACAGTTATTGAACGTGCTATAGAAGTAAACAAGGATATACATCTTTGCTTTATTGACTATACAAAGGCTTTTGATAGCGTTAGACATGTCAGCATGGTGGATATGCTTGCAGATCTACAAATTGATGGGAAAGACATTAGACTTATAAAAAACATATATTGGAAACAACAAGCTGCAATAAGGATTGATAATGAAGTGGGACAGTATCAGCCAATTAAGAGAGGTGTTAGGCAGGGATGTGTGATGTCTCCAGATCTTTTTTCCCTGTACAGTGAAAATATTTTCAGAAATGTAGAGGATATAAATGGAATCAGCATTGGAGGACGAAACATTAATAACATTAGATATGCAGATGATACAGTATTAATTGCAGACAATGAGCAGGGCCTGCAACAATTAGTAGATGCGGTTGTTGTACACAGTGAGCAACTGGGGTTAGAATTAAATTGTAAAAAGACTCAGGTTATGGTCGTCAGTAGGAAGGAAGAAGTGCCACAATGTAATATACAAGTAAATGGAAATATTCTTCAACAAGTGAATCGGTACAATTATCTTGGAACAGTTATAACATCTGATGGGAGATGCCTTGAAGAGATTAGAACAAGAATCGCCATGGCGAAAGTAGCCTTTAGCAAGATGAAAAACATTCTGACCAATAAGAAGATGTCAATTGAAACGAGAAAAAGAGTGTTGAGGGGATACATAGAGCCTGTTCTTTTGTGTGGATGTGAAACTTGGACAATGAGCAGTCAAGCTGAACAGCATCTGATGGCTGCAGAAATGTGGTTTCTGAGGAAAATGCAAAGAATACCATGGACAGACAGAAAAACCAATGACCAAGAACTACAGGAGACAAATGAACATCGTAAACTGGTTAGAGAAATTAGACGTAGACAGTCAAACTTTTTTGGACATGTTATGAGAAGAAATGGATTGGAGAACTTAGTGACAACTGGCAAGATCGAGGGGAACAGACCAGGAGGAAGACCGAGAGGAAAATACCTGGATGGCTTGGCCACATGGCATGGACGAGACAGGAACACTGAGCTGATCCACGACACTGGTGATCGAGTGAAATGGCGAGTCATGATCGCCCACGCTTTCCGGCATGGCACATGATTGATTGATTGATATTAACTAAACTGTTAATTGATATTTACAGCAATGGATAAATAGATAGTCATATACTGAAATCTGTATTTATAGCTATGCCCAAAACACAAGAAGCAATTGCAAGAAAAAAAAATTCGTGCGCTCAACCTCACAAACCATGTCACGGATCTTCAACTTAGAATTATAATCAGAACGACGAAAATAAACAAAAAACAATAAAGATAGAAATGGGCGAAGAACATGAGTGTGTGGACGTGAAACGAGCAAATAATGTATTATACATTTTTTTTTTTAGATATCCCTTACAGAACGTTGCATTCAACATCATTTTTTTTCAGCAGCTGTTGGTGTACTAGGCAAGATTACGCTCAGTAGTTTGCCATTGCTTTATGAGCGACCGGCTCACATACCCCCGTAACTTACCAACGCGGCGAGAACCGCTACCGATTCTCGCTGAGGTTACGTTACTCACGAGAATATGCGAGACTACTGAGAAAGACATAAACACCTAGGCCAGGGAGACCGGTTTATACATATTAGGAACACTAATAGAAAGTTCAATCGCGTCACATAAAAATCTATACCTTTATAGATACATCAAAGTATTTGATACAGTTAAACATGATGAAATAATCATAAATGTTAGAGGATATTAAAATTAATCGGAAAGATTTCAAAATGATAAAAACTATTTACTGGAATCATTAAACATTACTTTAAAGGGAAAATAAGGTGGGTAATTACGATCAAATAAGGCTCTGTGTCACCGGTTCTCTCTCTCTCTCTCTCTCTCTCTCTCTCTCTCTCTCTCTCTCTCTCTCTCTCTCTCTCTCTCTCTCTCTCTCTCTCTCTCTCTCTCTCTCTCTCTCTCTCTTCCTAGAATTATAATAACGAGAGATAACAAAGACAGATTATGAATATACGCTGAAGGTTTTGTATAAACAATTTCATCATCATCAAGTGCCGTGCCGGCTGGCGTAGGCGTTCATGGCTCTCCATAGATCTCGGTCTTTGGTTTTCTGGATCAACTCTGCTGCTGATATTCCTCCATGCCACCGTCTCAATCCATCCAGCATCATTTCTCTTGGTCTGCCTCTGCCTCTCTTCCCCTCGATCTTTCCAGTTGTTACGATGTTCTCTAATGCCTCTCTTCTCATCACGTGACCGAAGAAAGATGTTTGTCTCTGTCTTATTGTTGTATATAATGTTCTAGTTTCATTAGCCTGTTTCAGGCAGTCGTCGTTAGTTACTCTGGCAGTCCAAGGAATTCGCAACATTCGTCACAGGAACCACATCTCTGTTGCTTCTAATTTCTTCTTAATTTGTTCATTTACATTCCAAGATTCACTGCCATACAGCAAAACTGGTTCTATATAGCATTTCAGCACTCTCTTTCTTACATTCAGTGATAGCGACTTATTGCATAAGATACTCTTCATTTTCTGAAATGCGGCTTTTGCCTGCCCTATTCTGCTCCTAATCTATGTTGTACATCTTCCATCTGATGTTATAAATGCCCCTAGGTATCTACAATTATCCACTTGGTTAAGGATTTTCCCTTCTATTTCTATGTCACATTTTGGTGTCAACATTTTCTTTGATATTACCATTGTTACTGTTTTCTTGATATTCAAGGAGAGTCCTTTCCTTGCACTCTCTGTTACTACAACGTCTAATAATTGTTGTAGGTCTGTTGAATTATCCGCCACCAATACTGTGTCATCTGCATAGCGTATATTATTTATATTATAACCTCCAACTAGTATTCCTGGCATCTCTTTGATCTCTCTCATTATTACTTCGCTATGCAGGGAGAAAAGATCTGGTGACAAGACACACCCTTTTCGTACTCCTAGCTTTATCTGTTCGTAACTACCCTCTTTATTTCCCATTTTAATTGCTGCTACTTGGTTCCAGTAAACATTCTTTATTATTCTTAAATCTTTTCCATCAATGTTGATATCTTCCAACATTTTAATCAGTTCATCATGTTTTACTTTATCAAATGCCTTAGTATAATCTATGAAGCACACATATATGTCTCTCTGTTTCTCTATTGACCTTTCTATTAGTGTCCGTAATGTATACATTGCATTGTTTGTGCCCTTTCCTTCCACAAATCCATACTGTTCTTCATTAATTTCCATTTTTATTTTCTTTTTGGTTCTTCTCATTATGATTCTGAGTAGAAGCTTAGTGATATGGTTTATAAGGTTAATTGTACGAAAATCTTCACAATCAATTGTTCCTGGTCTTTTTGGTATAGCTATAAATACAGATCTCAGCATATCACTGGGTAAATATCCACTGCTGTAAATATCACTCAACATTTTGGTTAATATATCTACTCCAAATTCTCCCAATACTTCTAATTCTTCTATTGTGATTTCATCTGGCCCAGCTGTTTTCCCTTTCTTCATATGTTTCATAGCGTCAGCGACTTCTTCTTTCAGAATAGGTGGACCTTCTAAGTTACTATCGTCTGTTAATTCTTCCCTTTCTCCATCATATAATTCTCTTATATACTCATTCCACCTCTTCATTATAGCACCTTCCTCTATTAATATCTTTCCTTTTTTTGATTTCAAACACCTTGTATTTATTCTTATTTTTCTTCCTGTAAGCTCACTGATTTGTCTGTGCATATTTTTTGTATCTTTAATGGAATTTAATTCAATTTTTTTGCATTGCTCGTTTAACCAACTTTCTTTAGCCTTCCCACATTTATCTTTTATTTCTTTATTTATCTTAGCGTATTCTTGTTTGTCATGTTTATTCTGTTTCCTTTTGTCCATCAGTTTTAAGATTTCTTCATTCATCCATTTTTTCTTAGCTATTTTGCCTCTCTCCTGTAATACTTCTTTGCTAGTTTGATGAAGAGTCCCTTAACAATTCCCATTGTTCATTTATACTCTGTATTTTAGCTATTGCATTGTACCTATTTTTCACAGTCCCTCTGTATTGTTCTTGCATTTTTTTATCTATTTTCAGAACCTCTGTATTAAGTCTCATGTTCTTAACAATTTTTTCCCCTCTCTTTAATCTTACTTTTATTTGTCCACATAGTGGTACATGATCACTATTACAGTCAGCACCAGGCATTGTATTTACATTAATTAAAGCATTTCTAAATCTTTTATTAATTAGTATGTAGTCAATTTGGTTGCGTATTTTCTTATCAGGGCTTTTCCATGTGTACAGTCGTCTTTTATGGTGTTTAAACCATGTGTTTCCAATTATCATATCATTGATATTTGCCCATTCTATTAGCTTTTTCCCTCTTTCATTTCTTGTACCTAAACCATAATTCCCCACTACATCCTCCATTTTTCCCTTTCCTACTTTTGCATTAAAATCACCAAGTATTATTTTTATTTCTTGTGATCCAATTTGAGCCATCACCATTTCTATTTCATCATAAACAATTTACATTATACAAATGAGACAATATTGGTCGCTGAAATTAGAATAATAGATGCAACAATTATTGGGCGCTGTTGTAGTAGAGAGTACAAAAAAGGGCTTAACTTGAATATTCAAAATATAAAGAAAAGGTTTTATAAATGAAAAAGATACCATCAAGATGCGACATTACAATCATCATCATGTAACAGGTCCTTTGCAGAACGCCGCTCTCATCATGACGCGCTGGAAAACCTGCCCGTCTCCGGCCATTTCCCCTGCCCCATGCACCCTCATACAATAGCTGTCTGCAATGCCCCGTGTCCAGCTTTGTGATGGCCGACCCTCGCCTCTTCTTCCAGAAACGATGTATTCCATCACCGTGACCTATAATATTTTTTGTTGTTGCGTATCCCTTACGGGACGTTGCAGTCAACACCAGCATTTTTCAGCTGCTGTTGATGTACTAGGCAAGTGTTACGTTCAATAGTTTGCCATTGATTTCTGAACGACCGGCTCCCATACCAGCACGTTATAACACAACGCGACACGGTCTGCTGCACAAATCGGTCGCAGCTGAGCTTCGAACGCCTGGTACCCGGCTCACGAACCGCGTTCGAAAGTCTTTGGCCACGAAGACGGTGACTTATAATATGGCCAAAGTATTTCAGTGTCCCAGACATGATACTACTGCAATGGCTGGGGCATATAGAAAGAATAGAAGATAATAGGGAAACAAAACTCGCTTACAGTCAGGAAATAAATGACCGTAGACCCCCCGAGGTAGACCAAGAAGACGGTGGAGAGATAATATACATACAGA
Organism: Cepaea hortensis; assembly: GCA_963921405.1. Taxonomy (NCBI): domain Eukaryota; kingdom Metazoa; phylum Mollusca; class Gastropoda; order Stylommatophora; family Helicidae; genus Cepaea; species Cepaea hortensis. The sequence continues at coordinate 63,506,244 of OY992878.1, read as the reverse complement.
CCATACAAGCACTTGGAATCAGCGACTGGCAAGAGAAAGTTAACCAGAGAGACGAATGGAGACGGCTTGTATCTGCAGCAAAGAACCTCAATGGCTCGGAATACTGAAGACGAAGAAGACGAAGAAGAAGACATGATACTGTTTATGCAGCAATTTTCTTCAGTTTTCAGGTCTTGTGGAATTTCAGTAGTTTTCTTCTTTTTGATCCACGAGGTTTAAGAACTTGTTTTTAGCATTTGAGCTCAAAGTCCTAATTTTCTTTTTCAGTGATTGCGAAATTGTCCATGCCTCGCAACCATATGCCAACACAGGAAAGATGCGTGTCCTCAACATTGTTACATTAACTTGTTTGCTGGTGTTATGTCGTAGGTTCTTAACACTTTAATCTCTTCAGTGCTATGGCCTGCCTGTCTCTAATTTTTTTAAATATTGTTGTTGATTATGGAGTCACAATATTCACATACAATAGTAGTCAAATATCTCATATCTATTGGCACTGATAGAACCAGATGGAAGGTGCAACACAGAGATTAGCAGAATAAAACAGTTAATTGCATATCCTTTACAGGATGTTGTAGTCAACACCAGCATTTGTTGCTATTGTGATCGCTTGGAAAGTTTACGTACAGTACATTGCCATTACTTTCTGAATGACCGGTACCCATACCATTTCGTTAAAAAAAACAGCGCAAAGCGATCTGCTGCCAAATCGCCCGCAGCTGTTCCGAACGCGTGTATGCGAGATTACGAACTGTGCCAGTAAACTCTTCGCCACGGAGCCGGCATTAGCAGAATATGCCAAGCAAAAGCTTCATTTCCGAAGATTCTATTTCTTTTTCAAACATTTTAGGCGTCAACGCTAAAATATCAAAAAGAAACCAGCAGCCAACTCGAACTTGTTAACATTTCCATAATATTTGTCTTCAAACGCATCAGGTGTCGGCCAGAATAGTTGTCTCTGTCCTGCATATGCTGGACACTCTTGTAGCAAATGTTTAGTTGTAATTGTACCAATTTCGCAATTGCATTCATTGATATCAACAATCATTAGTTTATTAAAGAAGTGGTAATTTGGTGTGTTGTGTCCCGTGCAGAGTCTGATAATGTTACTTTTTAACGTCTGTTGAGTCTGTAATATGCATCTTCTTTCTGGTGACCTGGATACTCTTATTTCTACTTTCTTCTATAATAGTTCTTTATATATCTCTGCATCATTATGATAGGTTATGCCTATATCAAGCCTGAGGTAGTCTTCCACAATCCTGTGCCAGTCTGACAGCCTCTTCACTTCCTGATATGTTACAATGTATGAGGGACCGGTTAATGACAACCCTTTGTGTTTGTTGACAGTCGTAAGTCTGCTTGTTATGCACTGAATGTACTCATCGAGACAGAAACACTGAACTGATCCACGACTCTGGTGATCGAGTGAGATGGCAAAACATGACCGCCCACGCTTACCGGCATGGCACATGATGGATGGATGGTACTCATCTGTGTTGAAACAATAGACTTTACATCTGTTAAAAGAGCTTTGAGTGTATATTTATTTTCCTCTACCAACAGCATTTCTGCTGCAGTTTTCAAGGAATCAAGCTCATCTATGAAGCTGTTTGAAGATTTGCTAGTTGCCATTAACTGTGCTTTCTTTGTTCCATTTCTTTTAGATTAAGAGAATCCCTCCACTTCCATTTTCGCTGCGTTGTTTGTTCATACTGTGTATATGTATGAGCCCATGCGTTGAATGGATAATGATTTGTCCATGCAGTTTATAACTGCTTTTCTTCTTCCTGTTTCACTCTGAGCTAGAACATGTTCTCATTACCTGGAATGCTTCCTATCATCTCAGGCAGACGCTGCTGTCTCCAGGCAGCACACTTGTGTTCGTTGTTATTGAGTTTGGCTGTTGAAATGTTGAGTGAGGATGCGTTCATCTTTATTTTTGCAGATTCTACAAAGATATTTTAGTCTTTAGTCTTCCCATTTCAAGACCATTAAGCACTTTTATCTCTTTTATCTTGCATAAGTTGTAGACTAGTCTTTTCAAGTTTGATAATAGGCGTCGTTTTTATGCCTCCAGTTATGGTCTGCATTACTTGGTTTTGACTGTGATTACTTTGTTAAAGTGTAACCTAGCTGCTGTTGGCCAAACTAGAATATCGTGTACACGGACTGGCGTATGCGTCCAATAGCTAGCTTCTTGAGAAATTTGTCATCTGCGCTCTATATTGTTTGAGCAAGATTGTTCAATGACCGTCATCCTTTATCTTGCTCTTGTTCGATTTGTCTCATCGTGTTGTCTTCTATATAGACGATTATCAAAGGTGACATGTATATGGTTTTGATTGTCTTCCTGATGCAGTATTTTACCATTAAACAGTAGCGTTGTATGCTGTAATTTGGAAAAGAGAACGCTGTGTAGGTTTGTTTTCTCCTCAGTGATCTTCACTAACCATATGTTTTAACTATTTCCTAACTTTGGTTGTCTGGACATTTCTAATGAAAGTAGAAATGTACATAAATCTGTGAGGCATGTGGTGCAAGTCCATACTTTATACAAATAGATCAACACTCGACTGATGATGTGGTCAATATCTGGCCGTCTACCCGAATTTCCCAGAATATTTCCGCTTATCCATTGTGTTTGTGGTGTTCTTTCAATCCTCCAGCCTCTTTTTGTATTCTATTGTAAGCTATATTATTACATTTACCGGAGTTCACGTGGCTAGGTCGTCTGCATTTGGTTGTCCCAGGTATTTGTCTCTTTTTCAGAAGATTAAAAAAAAAGTATATATGTAGTAAGTCACTTTTATTAAATGTCAAAAAGTGACTGCTGTAATGTTACATAGAACATGGTCTGCTGTGTGGCAGTGAATCTTATAATATGAACGGACACATTAGGAAGAGTGCGAAGGCAATGGAGATGTGGTTTCTGAGACGCATGTTGCGAATACATTGGACTGTCAGGGTAACTAACAACGTTGTCTGGAAATTGATAATAAAAGTAAAACATGATATACAACTACGAGATAGAGACAAGCAAATTTTGGTCATGAAGTGAGAAGAAAGACACTGGAGAATACAAGTCGACTGGAAAGATAAGGTTTAGGAGATGCAGAGGCAGACAGTGAGATATGATACTGGTTGATCTGAGAGGTGGTCAAGGCAGATTATCATCATTATAACTAATCCAGCGCACCAAGACCAGACATCGCTGGCGATACATTGACGACTACGCTATTTGGCTTAGCACATGATGATGATGAACTTCAGATATTAGTTTACTAGTTAAATATAACCAATTGCAGAGACAATAAGCCTGTGCTCGTTATGTGACAGCCCGTGCTACGAGGATTGTACACAATGTTGAGATCACTCTTGAGTGATTTGTGGGAGGAGACTGGAGCACCTATGAAGTTATCCTTCTGAACAATGAAGATGATTCTCTACAGACCAACTCCCGTCAGTGTAAAAAAAAAAAGTTAGTTGCATATCCTTTACGGACGTAGCAATCAATTCAAGCATTTTTTAAGGGGGGGGGGGGGGGGGGGCTATTCGTGATTCCTGGGCAAGTTTACGTTCAGTAGTTTGCCATTGCTTTCTTAACGACTCTCCTGGCACCCATGTCATTTCATTTTTAAAAAACGCAGCTGTGTTTCGAACGCGGTATGCGGGATTGCGATTTGCGTTCGTAAAACCTTCGCCACAAAGCAAGCCCCGCCAGCGTACCTATATTTAAAAACAATTGATTGCATGCTAATTACAGGACGTCGCAATTAACCCCAGAATTTATGGCTGTTCGTGATTTTTTCTAGATAATTTTACGTTCATTAGTTTGCCATTAATTTATGTTCTTCCGACGCACATACCATTATGAAACTGAACGCAAAGCTATCTGCTCCCAAATCGCTTCCGGCTAATAAAGAATCCGGCATGTCGGGATTGTGAAACTGCGTTCATTACCCGTAGGCAGTAGGCACATGACGAGATGCAGCAAAATATGTCTGGCAAGAAATCGTGCATTCGTTTGTGGTTTAGTTTAGTTTAGTTTAGTCGACGGATCAACATCACGGCATACGGGTGTATCCCATAATGGCTCCGTTTTACTCCTAATTCAAGCCTGAGCCCAAGGAGTCTCAGCTCAGTGCACGAACTCCGGAGCACCGGCGAGTGTCCTGAAATACTTTGGGTAGATTTTTAACTCGAAATTGTTCCCGGGCAGCGCCGTTAGGCTACTCTTTTTTCGATTTCCAACAGCCAAGAGATTTTTTACGTGCGCAACAATACACACGGGCGTCCGATCTCACTACCCTGAGACCAGGGGAAATTTTATTACTAGAAGTCCGCGTGAAAAAATCCTGACCCTCGCCGGGGTTTGAACCCGGGACCTACAGCACTCGAGGTGGACACCATACCTCGAGACCACTCAGCCTCCCTCATTCGTTTGTGGCTTCTGTGTTAAGTGGTATGAACGTCGGACGTTTAGAGATCAATGACAAACTACTGAACGTAAACTCGCCTAGAAAATCACAAACAGCCAGAACATACTGGGGTTGATTGAGACTTCCTGTAAAGGACTTGCACCTAACTAAATCTTGCAGGAATTACCCTGTCGTTTTCCTAAAGAGAAATGTTAGACGTCATTCACATTACATATGTGTTGCTTAATACAAGCTTTGGAAATTGCCCTCCATACTCTTCGCACAAACACGTTAGGAAATGAATTAATTCGATTATTTCATTACTAAATGGATGAATGTTTGTAATTAATACTTCGATGATTTAATGCAATCTGTGCAAAACATTAGGATCAGAATAACTATCAGGTTGTAGTGTTAAATTAATCATGGAGACACAATAAATTGCTTTGATATTTTATAGTGACCTTTTTGCGCAATATCTAAGTGAAAAAAAAATAAAGGACCCATCTCCAACCTTGAGGCATATAAGGTATATGGTGCAAACCCCATGCATTATTGACCAATCAACATTCGGACAGATTGGCTGGGTCTATACCATTTGGTGGGTAATTTTTTCATGATAAGGCAGATGTGATCGGGAACCCTTTGAAATGTGCATAGTGCAGAAGAACAAATATATTATCACAGTTTGAAGAGAATGGTGCTTCATGGATGACCGGATGATCTTGCCGATACTCATGACTCCAAGGAAAGGTCAGACGGCCAAATTTTCAGATCACTACTAGAACCATTAGTATTGGGACTCTTCGCTGGCTGTGCAGATGAGGACGGAACACGTATTGGAATGTCCCGAGTGCTGTGATGTCGGTTCTTGACTGAGTTCAACTCAACATTCGACTGAAGTTGACGTGCTCACTCTTTCGCCGTCTACCTGTATTTACCAGAGTATGTCTTGGCATTCATTGGGTTTGTTTTGTTCGTTCAAGCCGCCAGTATCTTGAATCTGTCTATTAAATTGTGTTGCTAATGCAGTTCTATCCCCAGCAGTGGCTAGATATCATTAAAAGTTGTCAGATGAGGGGATAAGGAGAATGACACAACAGAACAATGAGGGGATTAAGATAAAGACACAACAGGACACACGAAGTTAAATTAACCATCTGGTTTGAGCAGACTGTGGAAATACGAGTATAGCGTGTATAGAAACAAACTTCTGTAATTAGAGCCTGCTCTCCCCGCCTATTTGAAATACTCTTCTCGATTTGCAACCGCCGTGGAATTGTAAACGAACGCAACAAGCCTTCATGGTGTTTCGCCCATTTATGTGAATCCCACGTGTGTTACAGATGTCCTTAAGGGGGAAACAAAGGATAGTAATAATGAAACCTAACATGCATGGCGTACGAGGGGACTAATGGAGGTTGGCGTGGGAGTGGATATTTTATCCCGTATAGAATACTAGCTTCAAATCCAATGAACCACGAAATATAAGGAAAGAATGATAACTCAGTCAATAGTGACCAATAATTCAGCCAATCGAGACCAATAACTCAATCAACTGAGAACAATACTCAGCCAATTGAGACCAATAATTCAGCCAATCCAGATCAAAGGAAGCTCTTCTAGTAAAAGTATGACTCGTTGCGAAGAACACTGAAAGGAGTTCTGACGCGGTGGTGTTTCCAAGGCACCAGGGCTGGGTTATATACTGGCCAAGACCTATTGAAGCGTCCTCGTCGAGCGTCCTGGACAACAGGTCCCTTCGGGGTCCTGGCTAAAGTCAGTAGGATCGTTGATTCCTCCGAAGTCGGAGAGTGTCTGCCTGTACGGCGAGGAACCACCAGTCTGCAAACCAATAAGCCAGACATGGGACAAAGGATACTCATGCAAACCTCAGGTCATGTATGACATCACACTGATGTTGGACAACAGGATGCGTTCATCCGACATAAAGGACTTCGCGTTGGAGCTCAAGCCAACGAACACAAGCAAGCAAGCAAGCACCGAAAGGAGTTTGGATCGCGTACTTACCCACTTTCAATTAGGAACACCACCAGAATTGACTACTTAAATTTTAAAACTTTGTATTAGCTGGGAATAGTGTACATGTAATGGTAGAACCGACATACGTCGATTATATGTTTCGTATTTTAAGAGACCCAAAATCCAACACTCAGAGAAGAGAATTAATGACAGGGATGAATAATTTGGTAGAGAACTGATACAGCTGCATGAGAAAGCAAAGGATGAGTGCCACGGAATAGATGGCGGGTTGACAGATGGTGCCATTAACACATGATTCGTATATCATAACAATTGTTCTCATTCGAAAAATTGTTTTCCCGTAGTGAATTTGAATAATGAAGAAACAAACAATAGATTGCACGATTTATTGCCTGACATATTTCGCTGCATCTCTTCAGGTGTGTCATGTGTTTTTATGTATGTCCATAGTATCCAATAATTCCACCAGTTCGAATGTATCTCTGAGTATTTTTGGATCGAAGGACTGTCGTACTAGCTTTAAAATTTAGGGTAGCCATCTCGCCATTCGGTGTTGTGCAGAGTTAACCATGGACAGGGTCGGTCTTAGCGGGATGCCGGGCTTGTGAAGTTCGGGTAAACCGTACATCTGGGGAGTTTGGGATCCACGCGGTGTGAACGTTTTTCCAGTGGCCTCACTGATGAGTCCCGCATTCACAAGTGACTGGATCTCTTTCCTCATTTTTGCATCCATTTTTTTTTCATTTTGAGTTTTGCATTTTTGCATTTTGAGCCGCAAGCACAATTTGAAATGTTGTTTGATCAAGTCTCTAAGTTACCATCTTCTTCTGCTTAGTCGATCGGGTGGCTGAAGGCCAAACTGGTAGATTTAGAACACCAGTATCGCACAATACCCTCTAAACAGACATGTCCGCTGACCAACGAATACCTTACTGCTTTAAAAGCGTTAAAGGCAGTATTGATGGACATGTCAGACTACCAGAGTAAAATGGAAGAGATATTATCAGATGATTCTAAACTCAGGTTAGATCAAAAAGTAAACAAGTCGGAGGACCTGGACTGCACACTTAACAAGTTTGACTATATTTAATTCCACAGTCAACTGTTACATCTCCCCCCCCCCCTTTTTTTTTTACAGCATTATAACGGACATTATTGCCTTCCCGTATAATCAGCATCTACCTTATTACTTACTACTCACGTTGTCATTTAACTAGCTAGTTGTAGTTTTTCTTGCTGGAAGCAAACAAAGAATATATGAAAGGTCAAGGTAGTCCTATGTGAAGAAATAGTGGTGTAGTGGTTAGCACGCTTGCCGGCTGATCAGTTGGTCGTGATTTCGAATCCCTTCACCCCCCCCCCCCCCCAAAAAAAAAAAAATAAAAAAAAAAATAAAATGGCGGCTTCGTGTTCAATTGACAAGGACTCACAGGTCACCCATCTTAAAATAGGTATCAGGGAATGTTCTGAGTATAATATCAGTCGGTGTAAGAATGACTACACCACTCATCCAGTGCTAATTGTTCTATAGAAATATGGAGCTAGTGTCAGATACCCAAAACTCCCCATGATGTGATTAAAGGTCATTACAATTGTTATATGCAGTTCCTGGACAGATACATAAAAGTGCACTAGATGTGTAATTAGTTTTATGCCACCCAACGAAACAACAAAAATACCTTTTTATTTTTTTTAACGTATGTGTGGACTCGTTAAATATGTGAATAGTGCGCTAATAATACATTAGCTGTAATCTTGTCGTTTACGTCCATCGCGTTCAGTGTATGCTGTTGAAAGATGAAAGCTCCGTTTTTGTAATAATTTGTTTGGGAAACAATAAGGTACAATTTTGTTGCTATGAATAGAGAGGGGGTGCCATTACAGCAATACTGAGTATCATTGTCATATTCATCAGAGAAGTACCACCGGCCCGGGATTTCGAGCCGCATCGGGGCGATTTCGGACTTTTACAATTGACCTAGGCTCCCACGTTGACACAGCCTAAAATAGATACCAAGAACTGACTTGGGAGGTAAAAGCTGACCACATAACGCACCGAGTACCGTCTATAAACAATTTTAGTCTAGCACCGTATGCCTAATGCTCCTATATGCGTGTAAAAGGGCCCATTCCTTTAACTTTACTTTACTTTACTTTACTTTACGTTACTTTACTTTACTTTACATTACTTTACTTTACTTTACTTACAAAAATAGCTATTCAATGAAGGGGGAAAATAAAATTGCACCCCTTTGTTATTCGACAGTCAGACAAACACGTAATGAATATTCGAAAATTGTATCACAGAAATTGAGAAAACAGTGGATGGGTTGTTGATTACTTTCTATTTAGAAAAACCGTACCTAAATTTACTGAACACATTATTTTATTCAATAAATAAAGACCTGTATTTATATTCAGCTGGAAAAAAATATGATTATATCAAAGAAAATGATGACACCTAAATATGAGGTGACAATAAAAGGGAAAAAGCTAACCAAGTTGACAAATCTGAATACCTTGAGGCAATTATAACATCAGGGAAAGATGCACTGCAGAGAGAAAAATAATCTACGTTCTATAAAATGAAAAGTGTCTTATACAATAGTTCAAGCAAATATCTGCATTCCAGAAAATGAAAAGTATCTTAAACGTTAAGTCACTGTCATTGAATGTAAGAAAAAGAGTCATGAAATGTTATATAGAACCCGTTTTGTTGCCTGGTATGGAATCGTGCAACGTTAATTAACAAATTAGAAAAAGATTGCAATAAACGGAGATGTGGTTCCTGAGACAAATGCTGCGAATATCTTGGACTGCCATAGTAACTAACAATTAATGACTGCGAATATCATGGACTGCCATAGTAACTAACAATTAATGACTGTAAGAGGCTAATGAAATTAGGACATTATATACAACTTCAAGAGAGAGGCAAACTGTATTCTTTGGTCATTTGATGAGAAGCGAGACATTAGAGAATATCGTTGATAACTGAAAAGATCCGTGGGGAAAGAGACAGGGACAGACCAAGAGAAATGATGCTGTATGGGCTTAGACGGTGGTATGGAGCAGTATCATTAACAGGTTGATTCATAGCACCATGGACCGAGATCTGTGGCAAGGCATGCGATGATGATGATATTACAAAGTGTGAGTGTGTATGTGTGTGTGTGAGTGAGTGTGTGACTCTGCATGACTGTATGTCCGTCTGCCTGTCAAATGTGGGGAAATGTGGGAACATCTGAACAATGTGATAGCATGTGACTAATAATGAAGAACGCAAGTAGTTTCAGGTGCCAACGTTCTTTATTTTTCAGTGAAAATCTCCAGAACTTGAACTTGAAATTATACAACTACGTATGCAATGGATAAAAACAGCATAATTTGTTTGGGAAATTAAATATTATAAGATTACCACTATGTGATTATGAGTAACAAGGTGAAATGGAGAATAGAAAGGGCTTCTAAACACAGGTGAAACAGTGCTGGCCTCAGGCCATACAGACGAAGATACCCCTCAGAATAAAGGCATTGTTCTAATGCTATCTAAAGAGACAGAGAAAGCACTAATAGAGCGGAAAGCAGTGAGTTCTATAATAATAGAAGCAACATTTAGAACCACAAAAAAGTAAGTAAACATGAATGTAGTCCAGTGTTACGCACCAACAAATGATAAGGATGAATCAATTAGAAAGGAATTTTGCATAAAACGTCTAAGTACTACAGACAATGAAAAACACTGAATTATCACTATTTGATAGGCGACCTGACGGTTAAAATAAAATCGGAGAACAAGAGTTATGCAGTGATCTTAGGGAAACAAGAACTTAAGGTAACGAACAAAACTGGGGAAAAGATTTCTTAAGAGCTCTATCCCGCTGTACTGAAATGAATCGTGGACGTTGAACAGGCTGGTGAGGAATTGTGTGAAAGCTGTGGAGATGTGGTTGTATAGAAGAACTGGTGAGAACACAAAGGACATATAACAAGCGTAAGGAAGATATCCTGAAAGAATTTAACTCACGGAGAGACATTGGGACTGGCATCAGTAGGAGACAATCCACTTTCTATGGCATATCATAAGAAGGGGAAAGCTAGAGTACTTAGTGAAAAGAGAACATTTGGACGGGAAAAGAAGCAGAGGGAGACCAACAAAATGCTAGACGGTTTGGCAATTATAACAAGGAGGAATCTTCTTCTTCTTCTTCAGCGTTCCGAGCCATTGAGGTTCTTTGCTGCAAATACAATCCGTCTCCATTCGTCTCTCTGGTGGACCTTCTCTTGCCAGTCGTTGATTCCAAGTGCTTGTAGGTCTGTACATGTATTATCTCTCCACCGCCTTCTTGGTCTACCTCGGGGTCTACGGTCATTTATTTCCTGAGTGTAAGCGAGTTTTGTTTCCCTATTATCTTCCATTCTTTCTATATGCCCCAGCCATTGTAGTCTATTAGCCTTCATGATACCAGTGATTAGCGGGGACTTAAACAGATCATAAATGTCTTTGTTACTTCTTCTTTTCCACTCTCCACTTTGTGTATCCCTAATGGGTCCAAAGATGCGTCTTAAAATTTTGTTCTCAAAGGTTTGTAACAAGGCTTCGTCTCCTTTCGTTGTACTCCAGGTTTCAGAGCCATACAGCACAACTGGTCTGATCAGTGTTTTGTATATTGTGATTTTGGTGTTACGAGATAGCGCCTTTGATTTTAGTAGATGTTGTAGTGCATAGTATATCTTATTTCCAGAGTTGATTCTAGTTTGTATTTCTTCCCTTATGATGTTGGAGCAGTTGAAGATCAAGGAGGAATGTCGGTATTTAACATTATTGGCAGTATGAGACAGAAGACCACGGACAGATATGACCACCAACACCGCACAGCATTGTACGAAGACAAAGAAGGAAGGGCATTAACTTCAATGTTACGTTAGCGTCGTTAGCTACTGTCAATCGTCGTAGATGGTCAAGTGATGTTGAAGACGCATGCCACTTAATCAAGCGCAGATGTAACTTGATATGAAAAGTGGCTCTGTTAGCTGGAACCGAATACCGCATTTTATGGCACACAGATCTGGCTATTGGGTCGATTTTGTAGTAGGAGATTTTATTAGACCTTTTATGTAGTCTGGTTTCTAAAAGTAATGGACATACACATGTCTGTGAGTATCAAATACAGCGTTAGGAAGATATTTCAGCGGGAGAAAATTGGACCCGCTATAAACTAACATCGATCTTGACAAAGGTCACAAGGTCTATAAAGATAATGATGGAAGGAAGGATAGACCTTGTCGAAGAAAGTAGACTGCAACATAGAATGCAAAAATAACGTGTAAGAGATCTTGTTCATGACGTTGCTGGCTTCTCTCCATATGATAGAAATGTTAAAGGTGACTGAAAATCCAGAAAAATAAGTGTACATTGAAAAAGATGTTCGGTACCTACATCAGACTGGCAGCAAGGGTTGCTTGGTGCCTAGGACACGTACGGTAGGAGCATATTCGAGTCTCCAATGAAGGGTATGTTTTTTTTTTATTTATCTGCCTGCTAGGTCGAACCAACCTATACTGGATAGCAGGAAATATTCTTAGAAATAAGGGTGGTCATATCACACAATAAAGTGCTGGCTAGTCTAGAAAGCTATGTGAATAAAATGAAATGCACATGTCGTCCGTGTCAAGGTCGCACTCGGACAACGGTTTGACACCTGCGTTTGTCGTCTCGCTAAAGTAGGGAAAGAATAATACCTTTCTTGTCTTTCATTTCAAACAACATCTGGCTGTTAAGTCACCGAATAGTCAGTGCATGTTTTTGATGTTTTCAAGAAAATTTATTTTAATTGTGGTGCATTACTAATTTAGCCTATTTATTTATTTATTTTAACCTTTTCTAACCTATTTTAGCCGGTCTCTCTGGCTGTGGGGTTACAACACTTTCTCTCTGTAATCCCGTTTATCACGCAGAGTCTCGCAGCGGAGCGAGAACTGAGGTGGTTCGACCCCCGCTCGTGACTTGCGGATACTGAGCCGGCCGCTCAGAAAGCAATGGCAAACTACTGAGCGTAATCTTGCCAAGAGATCAACAGACAGCTGAAAGATGCTGCTGTTGACAGCTAAGTCCTGTAAAAGGATACGCAAAAAAAAAAAAAAAAAAAAAACCTATTTTAACCTACATATTTTAACCCCGGGACTGCCACAGGGATCTGCAGTCTCACCGGTGCTCTTTAATGTGTATACGAGCAAGATTGCAAACCTAGAAGCACCAGGGGTTGGAAGAATACTAACATTTGCAGATGATATTCTTGCATATAGGCAGGGGAGAGATAGGGAGCAAACAGCACAGGAGCTACAGGCGACAGTAGACAAAGTGATTGACTGGTGCACTGAAATGAGTGCTGTCATCCACCCGGAAAAGGCGGCTGTTTTGTGGTGCTCTCTGGACAACAGGATTGTGAGAGCGGATGTCTCAAACCTCGCGATAGATGGTAGAAATGTCAGCAGAGAGAACAAACTGAAGTATCTGGGGATCACATTTGACAGCAGCCTATCCTTCAAGGACCATGTGGAGACGGTTGTGAAAAGATCTCAAAAGGGACTCAGTGCACTTAAAACTATGGCTGCAATGGACACAGAGCAGAGAATGCTTTTCACACTATATCAGCACTTGATCCTCTCAGTAATTGATTATGGATTAGGTCTGCTCACTGTCTCAGAGAGTCAGCTGGTGAAGTTAGAGCGCATACAGAACGAGGCTATGCGGGTCATTCTGGGATGCACTAGAGACACCCCAGTAGTGTGTATGCATTACATCCTTGGTTTGCCGAGTGTTGCTGGTAGGCTCAAGGTGATGCAGGCGAAGGCATACCTCAGAGTAGCTGCAGACACAGACCACCCACTGCATGAGGCGCTGGACGCAGTTAAGGGTCAGCGACTGTTAAGAGGGAAATCATGGATGGCTCAGGCAGAGGATACGATCAGACAGGTGTGCCCCTTGGGGAACATTAGGCGTGGAGAGGAGTGGGTCAGGGTGCCAGCGGAGCAGTCAGAATTGTGCAGAGTTATAATCACATTAAGCCGGGAGTGCAGGGAGTGGCCAGCAGGGGCCACGGAAGTTGATACATGACAAGGCAGACGTGGTTGCGGCCTTGTGGGAGCACGTGCACACCTCGGAGGAACAAATGGATTACCATGGTCTGGCAAGAATGAGACAGCGAGGAGTGACGAGGGGATCTGGCCGACGCTCAACGCTCAGATGAAAGGCGAGACGGACATATAATCAGATTGCTACTGGTACTATTAGTGTTGGAACTCTTCGCTGGCTGCTGAGGATGGGGACGGGGCGCTTATGGGAATGCCCCGAATGCTGTGATGTCGATTCCTAAATCAATCAATCAATCAATCATTTATTTATTTATTTATTTATTTATTTATATTTTTGCCTTTGTGTATTTGTCTGTGTTTTTCCTTTTTTTTTTTTTTTTTTTTTTTTTTTTTAAATCGTTTTCTTCTTCGACAATTTTATGTGTTTCCTCTTTGTCCATCAACTTTACGATTTCTTCAGTCATCCATTTCTTCTTTGCTTTTTGTCTTCTTTTCTGTAATTTATCGTTGCTTACATATAGATTGAGATTGTTTTTCAGCATTTTCCATTGTTCATTAAAGCTTTGTATTTTAGCCCAGTGGATTGTATCTGTTTCTCACTAACGCTTGCACCGTTCTTAAATTTCTTTATTTTCTCTTAAATTAGCTTTCTGTCATTCTTAACTGTTTTCGTCTCTTTTCAATCGGTCCTTTATTTATGATGACAATGAAAATTAGTTGCATGCCTTTTACAGGACGTCACAATCAGCGCCAGCATTTATTAGCCGCTTGTTATGTTCTAGAGAACGTTACGTACGGTAGTTTTAACTTGACGGTACATAACATCAGTCAGCCAGCCACACAGGAACCTGATCAGAATATTGCAAGTATCTTATTGCAGAGCAGACATTGCGGCCAAGCAAGAGAATTGACGATAATCTTTGTTCTCTGGTTACGCCAGACTTTCCACGTAATAATAGATACGCCTGTATCACGTTATGTATGTTAGTTCCTTCAAAGATTTTGCCCTAAACTACGTTCAGGATTGTAAATGTCGAAAGGGTAGTTTTTCATTGAATTGCGAAACGTTATAATTTGGATTCGGTTCAAAAGTTCAACAAAGTACCCAACTGTAAGTAATTGACGGCACTTAAAAAGTGCTTATTTGTTCTTTGTTATTGTCGCTGTATCGAATAGGTCTGCCTATATTTTGTCTTACTTTGTAATACAAGACACACACACACACACGCACGCACGCACGCACGCACGCACGCACGCACGCACACACACACACACACACACACTCAAGTTAGATTCATATCCTTTACAGGGCGTAGCAGTCAACTCCAGTTTTGGCTGTTTGTGATTCATGAGCAAGTTTACGTTCAGTAGTTTGCGATTACTTTCTGAACGACCGACAATTATACCATTGTATGGAAACCAACGCAATGACGCCTGCTTCCAAATCGCCAACAGCTGTGTTTTGAACGCTGAATGCGGGATTACGAATTGCATTCTTTGTAGTAATCCGCACTGCTAAGAAAGTTACAACTATCACAACATACACAATACATCACCTATTTTTTCTCCCTATTGCTAGAAAGCTGACAGAGCAACTATACAGAGAGCATCAAATCCCAGTGTGACAAAAGTAACTAACGGACCCTTCGAATGTCGTGAAGCGTGTTGGGTGTGTGATACTAACCCCATATTTCTAGACAGACACAGCTAAACACAAGTCTAGCCCCAGGATTAATATTATTAACACTCACGATCCTGGAAAGTGCTTTGAATTTTAACAGCAACTTGAAGACGCTTTCAATGATACATCAGAAAATTGTATAGTAAATGATAAATGGAGTAAACTTAAGGAAACTATTTATAAAACAGCGGTGGGGTTTACGGCACTGTGGATCATAAGAGGCAGGACTGGTTTGCGGCAAACAGCCAGATACTGCAGCCCTTGATTGATAAAAAGAAGATAGCTCTCTTAAGAAACAAGGAAAGACCAACGCGTAACACTCTGAGTGAGCTGAAGCAAGCCAGGAAGGATGTACAAAAGGCTGTCAGGCAGTGTGCGAATGACTATTGGATCAAGTTATGTGAGTCCATTCAAATCGCAAGTGATAAGGGAAACATCAGAAACATGTATGAAGGGATAAAGAAAGCCTGTGGTCCAATAATCAAAAGAAGTGCACCGCTGAAAACCTTGACTGGAGAAATCATCACTGATAAGAAACAGCAGATGGATAGATGGGTCGAGCACTATTTAGAGCTTTACTCAAGTGAGACCAAGCTAGCGGATGATGCCCTCAACGCCATAGAGGCCCTGCCAACTCTTGACCACCTGGACACACTTCCCACTATAACAGAAGTTAAGTGTGCTATAAATGAGCTTGCATCTGGCAAGGCTCCAGGTAAGGATGGGATTCCAATAGAGGTAATCAGGAGTGGGCAAGACACACTCGCTCTACAGATCCACCGGCTAATAGAGCTATGCTGGCGAGAAGGACAAGTCCCACAGGATTTCAAAGATTCAAACATCATAACGCTGTACAAGAACAAGGGAGATCGGAGCGACTGTAACAACTGTAGGGGTATCTCACTTCTGTGTATTGTTGGGAAAGTATTTGCCAGAATTGTCCTGCGCAGACTTCAAGTCCTGGGAGATCAAGTCTACCCCGAATCACAGTGTGGCTTCCGTCAGAACCGGTCTACCGTTGATATGATATTCTCATTGCGACAGATGCAAGAAAAATGCCGGGAACAAAATCAGCCACTGTTTATTGCCTTCATCGACCTCACAAAGGCATTCGATTTGGTCAGTCGTGAGGGTCTATTCAAAGCACTAAAGAAGATTGGCTGCCCACCAACTCTTCTGTCGATTGTGGAATCGTCCCACACAGGCATGAAGGGTATAATCAAGTTTGATGGCTCAACTTCAGAAGAGTTTGAAATCTAGAGTGGAGTTAAGCAAGGTTGTGTACTAGCCCCCACCCTCTTTGGGATATACTTTTCACTTCTACTGAAATATGCCTTTCGTGATCAGGATGACGGTATATACATTCACTCACGCTCAGATGGTGGCCTCTACAATGCTCAGAGATTGAAGGCCAAGACCAAAATTAGCAGGGTACTAATCAGAGAGTTGCTATTTGCGGATGATGCTGCGATTACTACCCACTCTGAGGAAGAATTACAACATCTACTATCTGCATTCTCCAATGCTTGTTCTGAATTTGGTTTAACAATTAACAAAAATAAGACACAGATTATGTCACAAGGTGCACATGGTGTACCATCAATCTTTATTGACGACGCCGAACTGGAGATATTAGACCATTTTACATATCTAGAATCAGAGGTAAATAGCAAATTATCCCTCGATCAGGAAATCAACATCAGGATTGGCAAGGCAGCAACAACAATGAACATGTTAGCACAAAGAGTCTGGGAGAACAGGAAGCTTACTGCCAAAACAAAAGACCTCGTCTACCAAGCCTGTGTCCCTAGTACTCTTCTTTATGGCAGTGAAACCTGGACAACTTACTCACGCCAAGAGAAACGTTTAAACAGCTTTCATATGCGGTGTCTGCGAAGAATACTTGGTATTAAGTGGCAAGACAAAATCACAAATACTGAAGTATTGGAAAGATCAGGTTGTGTGACGGTGTATTCCATGCTCAGTCTTCGTAGACTTGGATGGATAGGACACGTTAGGAGGATGAATGATGGTAGAATACCAAAGGACATCTTTTTTGGTGAATTACAGACGGGTAGGAGATCTCAGGGTCGGCCTCTACTACGATACAAAGATGTGTGTAAGCGGGACATGATTGATACAAGCATTGATAATGCACATTGGGAACACGTCGCCGCTGAACGTGTTGCTTGGAGGGCAACTATCAGAAATGGAATAAAGACAAAGTAGAAAATGATTGCAGATAAAGCACACACAGAGCGTGAGAGACGTAAGATGGTGCAAAATGGTGGAAATGACCATGTTTTCACATGCAACTACTGTGGGCAAACATTTTCAGCAAGAATTGGCCTTACCAGCCACACTCGCCACCGCCATGGATCGTAGTTATTAAGCCTTTTTGAAGCACAATGTACCAAACTATCGTCTGTCAAGACGGAAATGTGTCAATGTATGTATGTATATGTATGCATTTCTAGACAGATAGGCACTGAGATCGATATGGTGTAGCCAATATTACAATGGTCGCTTTTACTTCCCCGGAAATTTCTGGTACCTATATTTAGGCTGTCTACCTGGGAGCTCAGTTCAATGACAAAAATAATCCCCGCCTAGAAGGAAATTCGAACACATGACAGCCAGTCCGACAGACAAGCGTGTTAGCCAATTGCGCTACCGCTACTCCCCCATCACCGAGTATCTCTAAACAATTGTTCTGTTTTTATTTTATTCGCATTTTTTTACACGGATGTAGTCCACACTGGACTGATGATTGCGCATGGGCCAGCTTTTCCTATTATCAGTGTCACCCGTCATCACGCTAGCCCACTCTTCGGTTCTTGTCATTTACGTCCCCACGTCAAGGACGACAAGTCAATGCTCATGTCCAGCTAAACGGTGTACAGAGAGAAGCCCCTGACTCGCCGTCAGCGCACCTAGAGTTAAGAGCCAGCGTTCTCAACTGTTCAGCCACGTGAATTCAATAATCGTTCTGAAAATAATTTCATGAAATGGATTGGAACCTGATATATTTCAAGTAAGAGAAAGAGACGCACGGCATAATTCAACCCACTTCGACTCTAGTTATAACGTTAGACTAAAAGATGGTTTCCTTATCTATAGTATATCCTTATTTACACTATGTCCTTATCTATACTATTTCCTTATCTATACTATTTTAGTTGACTACTGTAGAAGACACGGAATAGGTGTGGGATTGTTCAGCGTGCAATGATGTTGGGTCTTGATTGCATATGTCATAAAGTATTATACTTATTTTTCGTTCCAATTCACACATATCATCGGCGCCCGGCGGCGATACTTAAGCCAAACACTACGACCAGACGACGACCGGCAAGGACAATCAATCAATCATGTGCCATGCCGGAAAGCGTCGGCGGTCATGACTCGCCATTTCACTCGATCACCAGAATCGTGGATCAGCTCAGTGTTCCTGTCTCGAACATGCCACGTGGCCAAGCCATCCAGGTATTTTCCTCTCGGTCTTCCTCTTGGTCTGTTCCCCTCGATCTTGCCAGTTGTCACTAAGTTCTCCAATCCATTTCTTCTCATAACATGTCCAAAATATTTTTGACTGTCTTCGTCTAATTTCTCTAATCAGTCTACGATTTCCATTTGTCTCCTGTAGTACTTGGTCATTGGTTTTTCTATCTGTCCATGGTACTCTTTGCATTTTCCTCAGAAACCACATTTCCGTAGCCATCAAATGTTTTTCAGCTTGACTGCACATTGTCAAAGTTTCACATCCATACAAAAGAACAGACTCTATGTACCCCCTCAACAGTCTTTTTCTCGTTTCAATTGACATCTTTTTGTAGGTCAGATTGTTTTTCATATTGCTAAAGGCTACTTTCGCCATGGAGAGTCTTGTTCTAATCTCTTTAAGGCACCTCCCATCAGATGTAATGACTGTTCCGAGATAATTGTATCGATTCACTTGTTGAAGAATATTCCCATTTACTTGTATATTACATTGTGGTACTTCGTTCTTCCTAGTGACGACCATAACCTGTGTCTTCTTACAATTTAATTCCAACCCCAGCTGCTCACTGTGTACAACAACCGCGTCTAGTAATTGTTGCAGATCCTGTGCATTGTCTGCAATCAATACTGTATCATCTGCATATCTAATATCCGGCAAGGACACAGCGTGGTAAAAGAGCAGGCGCACGCAGAATGCGGTTAAAATGTGACAGATTGGGCATCGGACACATTCGAGTACTGTACTGGAACTGAGCAACGCCAACCCATTCTTGAAAAACTGCTCTACGGAAACGATATTGTTGAACAAGAAATGATATTGTCATACAAGAAACACAGCTCGGCAACGGAACAGTCAATGTCGCGGGGTTTCAGGGCTTCTTTAACAGGCGGCACCTCGGACAGGCCATTCTGGTCCGTGACAACATACTGGTGTCTGAGATCGATATGTCCGCCTGGAACAGTGATGCCCTGCAAGTGCAGGCATTAAGAATAATGACGCCAGTGCAGCTTGTAATCGTGAACGTTTATGCGCGTAATGGGAAGGTCGACGTGCGACAATGGCAGAGTTTGTTAGATATGGATGAAAGGCATATCATCTACTGTGGGAACTTCAATGCCAGAGGCAGTCAATGGGAGAATAGCATGACCAATAGACAGGGAGAAGATCTGGAGGACGCCCTGGCATCTGCTGCCCTAGTCTGTCTGAATGATAGGAATGTCACTAGAATAGCCACTCGACCAGGTGATTCTGACAGCGTCATTGACTTGGCCCTGGTGTCGCCCACCATCGCACCAAGGTGCCCTTGGAGCACACTGGGATACCACGACATTGACCACCACCCTTGTGTCATCCTGATCCAGAAAGACAGGGCCAGGAGTCAAGGAAACAAGACAAATGCCTTACCGTATGACAACACTGGTCAGGGCGCCATAAGCAAGATAAGAAGATAAAAACTAACTTCCTCCCGCAGGAGACAAGAAAGATGGTTGCAGCCACCATGGTGGAATGGAGAGATCGAGAAGGCATGGCTGGGAAAGAGTCAGGCTGTCAAAGACTGGCGAAAAGCCAGAAAGGCTAACATGCCACAGGGTGAGTTGGCGAACCTGAAGACTGAGGTCTATAGGACGATGACTTTATTCAAATCCTGCGTCAAACAGGCCAAGGCCAAGAAATGGGACGAGTTCTGCATGAAGGTGTGCTCCGAGCGATCTTTTACGACATTCAGGAGCGTCCATAAGAGCATGAACGGTGCTGCACAGCGTAGGGGTGTTCCAGACTTTCAAGGCACAGACCTCACGTGGAAAATGTCGGATGCGGATAAAGGTAAGGCCCTTCTTGCACGCCACATAGAGCAGACTGACCAGAAAGACGAGCCCGCCAGACAGAGGCCCACAAAGACACTCTCTCAGTTGTGCGAGGGGGTCGGGACAGACGAAGAATGCGTAATCACAGCTGAGAGAATACGTGCGATGCTCAAGAGATCACCTAACACCGCCACAGGCCCAGACGGCATCCGATATAGTGACCTACTGGTGATGTCAGATGATTACATGGAAGAACTGGCCAGAGAATTCAACACCAGTATCCAGAGGGGTCAGATCAAAGAGGAATGGCTACACAGCTACTTGCTGCCACTACCGAAACCGAACAAAGACCATTCCAAGATAAATGCTACAGAATCATTACGATGCAGAACACTGCTGGCAAGCTACTGGAGAAAATTGTAGCACACAGACTTGCTTGTGACTTGGCTGCTTCCCGCCCACACTTGGGGGATACAGGGTTCACCACTGTCACCAGTACTATTCAACGTGTATACGGTGCCGATCACTGAACAACAGTTAGACGGGAGGGGTAGGACTCTGTCATTTGCTGACGACATTCTCGTGTATCGACATGGCCGAGATAGACAGGCGGTTGCCAATGATATGCAACCCTGGCAAGGAATGGGTGCCGTTGCCTCCAGCTTTTAAGTGCACTTTCTCCTGCATTATCACACTCGACAGACGGTGCAGATTGCAGAACCCCTTCCGCTGTCAATGTAGAGGTCAATGCGCTCATCTATGAACATTCAGATAGCCCCGAAGTGCTAATCTATACAGATGGATCTGTTGTAAAGCAACAGACAGAGAAGTGCGTTGGCATCTACAGCCCGTTTAGCGATCCGAACCGTTCAAGAATCCAGTGGTGCCTACTCCATGACCACGAGCAGCACGACGATGGAGGTGATGGCAGTAACACAGGCTTTCATATGGCTAGAATCACAGCATTATACCAACGTGTGTGTACTAAGTGATTCAATGAGCATGATTCGGAAGGTCGAAGCTGGATCTCTCGTAGACAGTGGACTGAGTCGCTGCGGAAGTCTTGTCCGTAAAGTCACCTTCATCTTCGTCCCAGGACATGCGAGAGTTGAGAGAAAATAACGAGCTGATAAACTGGCTGGCTCTGCACCCCCTGCAGATGGCCAGCCCATGGATCGTGCCGATGTTATTAACGTCCTTAAAGATATGTCGAGAATAGAGGATTTTGACGTCAGTGAATCCACATCGCTGTCCAGGATGAAAGACTTGGGAGTAAGAATTGGCACGGCCAGACACGAGAGGTACATCGGGAAAACGAGATGCCTCGTCAACCAACATAGAACTGGCACTATTAGCCACCGAACGCTGATGCATATGCTGGGGGAGGATCTGAGCACCTATGGACCTGTCCGGAGTGCAATGAAGATACCTCAATTGATAACTGATAACTGATAACATCTGTGGCTTAAATCAAAACTTTGCCTGCCGGTGACCTTATATGACATGTGATTGAAGGACAATCCAAGAAACAGTTAATTATTTTCAGTACTCATTTTATTGGCATTACAAGTCACAATCTCCCAATCTAATAAACGCAAACGTGCTAAGCCTTATCGATTGTGATTTTGTTTTCCCTGAAAGTACATTTTTTAATGCACTGTAATCTTTTCAAATCTCTTTATTGGTTATGCAAAAATCGATGTCGTAATTGGCTAGGTTAAATTGGTAGAAGACTCGGCAACAACCAGGTGAGGGAACTGGGGTTTTGCGACTAGAATTTGATGACACTGGGAAATGGGGGAAAGAGATGATTAGAAAGTAGTTTGGTGCTATTTGGAGATTACGGGAAATTTTCCTACAAGTCGCAGGGCAGCACGTGTTGAGATTTAATCGCTTTAGAATGACATGGTGTCACATAAATAATACAGCCTGCCGGTGCTATCTCCGCGTGCTGCCCAATGAATGACAGTAGAAGAAGCTTGGGGATTTTACTTTTAAATTCAGTTGTATGTGAGACTGTCGTCCGTGTGTTACCGGGAAGCAAGGAATAGAACCACTGTAATCTGCACTGCATGGCGGGCGTGGTGGCCAAGTTGATATCTTGTGGTGTTTGTCCTTCAAGAATAATGATGACCATTCATTTCATCCAGTGGTGTTGAAAGTTTGGAGCCGTGAGTTCTAAGATGGCTGGTAAGGCCTATTTTGGCTCGAAATGTTCTTTGACAATATGGGCAAAGAATGCTTGACGTTCCAGGCAGAGTATCTCCTGCAGTTGTTTTTTATCCAGCCTTATTTTCACAGCTCTTTCAGTTCTGTTTGCTTCACACGTGACCACACCCTTGCGTACTGATGTAGGCCACGACTTTCGGTCTTTGGCAGACTACATTACTAATCTACACTGCATGTATTAAAGGGAGACTACGTGTTGGCGTGAGACTGGCCTCGTCATCCCGTCGAAAGTGTAGCCGTAATGTGCAGGAAATCATGAACAAGTATGCAATGGGCTTGGCTTGTGTTCGTTGAGGGCCTGTGTTCCATTCGGGAGGTGATAAGAAGATTATGAAGATGGAGGAGGATGAGGAGAAGGAGGAAGAGGATGAGAAGAAGAAGAAGAAGAAGAAGAAGAAGAAGAAGAAGAAGAAGAAGAAGAAGAAGAAGAAGAAGAAGAAGAAGAAGAAGAAGAAGAAGAAGAAGAAGAAGAAGAAGAAGAAGAAGAAGAAGAAGAAGAAGGAAAAGAAGAAGAAAAAGAAGGAAGAAGAAGAAGAAGAAGAAGAAGAAGAAGAAGAAGAAGAAGAAGAAGAAGAAGAAGAAGAAGAAGAAGAAGAAGAAGAAGAAAGCGGAGGAGGGGAGGAGGAGAAGGAGCGGGAGGAGGAGCAGGGGGGGGGGATGAGCAGGAGAAGTAGCAGGAGGAGAAAATATACGACCATGGCAAACCTTAGATGCTCCACACACGTATCTGTTTAAAAGTGATTTGAATGTTTAAAAACACGAATCAAACATGAATGTGTATAAATGAGATAGGAGGCTGTGAAAATGCACGACGTCGCATTCAACTTCAGCCTGTATTGACTATTTGTGATTGTCTAATCAAGTTTGCGTTCAGTAGAAGCGTTGCTTTCTGAACGGCCGTCGCTTATACCATTGTGAAAATCAAAGCAATGCGATCTACACCCACGTAGCTTGTGACTGACGTCGAACCTGGTATGTCAAGAATGTAAAACTGCATTCACTATTTCTAAGCCATAGACGCCGATCACTGTAAATAGAAAACTGTAAATAGCTTTCTTCTCTTATAATATAAAAGTGTAAATAGCTTTCTGCTCTTATAATATAACACTGTAAATAGCTTTCTTCTCGTATAATATAAAACTGTAAATAGTTTTCTGGGGTTCAATCTCCAGCAATGGGGTAAATTTTTTTTTTCGAGCAGCGCCGACATGAGGTCAACTTAGCTTCGTGAAATTGGTACCAAACAATTTTCATATTTTTCAAGGGAATAGAGGCGATAAGAAAGATTACTGCTCACCCCACTTCATTATAGCGTGGCCTAGAATGTGTGAAGAGCTAACATCTCTCAAACAGACCGGCAGTATCTGTCAAGGGACTACATATAACTTCATTTGACATCTACTAGCACCTCTCCGTAAACTGACTTTTATAACAATGTAGTTAAGTATACAGCATATCAATATATATATATATATATATATATATATATATATATATATATATATATATATATATATATATAGGTCGGTCATCATCCGTGGTACCCACTGTGAACACACCTTCCGATATTGCAGTTTCTTACGAACGACCTTTTCAGTTGTCCCAGTTGACACATCAAATTCTTTCGCTAGCAAACGTATGCTTCGACAACGGTTCATCTGTACTGATGCATCATTTTTGGCGATTGTTTTTTTCTGTTGTAACAAAATGCGCTTGACCCGGCCGTCGAAGATCCGTCATGAACTGACGTCCTTTCCGAAACATTCGTGCCCAGTCTGTCACTGTTGTCTTCGACACACATTTGTTACCGTACACTGCCTGCATTCTTCGATGAATGTCTACTGGTCGACATCCTTCAAATGAAAGAAACTGAATCACCGCTCTTTGAGCTTCTTTGGACAGATTTTGGATCAACCTGGCCATTTACTCAACGGTCAGAAACAGAACCTATGCATCATGTGACGATAAGCACGTGCTCTTTTATTCATTGGTACTTATCACATGACTATGACATGATCATGTTCAACGTACTGTGTGTGGGGGGGGGGGGGGGGGAGGACAAATTCGAATTTTAAAAATTTACCTGGGATACCAGGTCGACCCAACGTAAAACGGGTAAGTTAGTTGCATATCATTTGCAGTCAACCCCAGCATTTTTTGGCTGTTCGTGATTCCTTGGCAAGGTTACGTTCAGTAGTTTGCCATTGCTTTCTGAACGAGCGGCACCCATAACATTTCATTAAAAATAAAACCGACATACTGCTGCCAAATCGTCCACCAGGACCAACGGGTATCAAGACATTTGTTGGGAAGAAAAGGTGGCAGGCGTAATACTGATCACATAACTCAACGAGTGTCAATTGGTCTATAAAATTAAGAATACGGCATCCTATACCAAGTGAACCAAAGGCGTGCATGTAAAACGGACGTTAAATTTTACATTTTACTCTATATTCGCAGATTCTGTTTCCCCGCTGTTTAAAACAATACTTGTCCTCCGCGGGAATCCAGATAGCGAGAACTCCTATGGGCGTAATGGCTTTTACGCTGTCAAATTATGCACATAAAATGACTCACAGTATCATATCAGTTATCGCCACACATCAAAGCAATTATATCCATGATCAAGCATCGTGGCGGCAATTAACTGCAGCTTCTTGCGGGTAACACACAACCAATTTGTTCTAAACCGGAATAATAATAGAAACCGGTCCACAAAATTGTTGTATCATGCTACATCGTATTACCACTTTGCCAGTAACTTCGGACAACGGCGGCAAATATCCGGTCTCTGAAATCAGTTTCAATATCTCCTCTTTTAGTGGCCGGAGTGATACTGACCAACCACTGACCGAGTGCCAACTGTCTTTAGAAAGATGGGACTAGCACCACATAACCCATACGCCTTTAGGGTCCTTTACTTTACTGACTTTCTTCTACACCTGGCGGATATAATAAAACCTTATCATCCTTAGCAAAAAATGCACACTGGAATGCGTACGTATTCATAATGTCACTGCACATTGCTTCTCACATATAAAATGATTATTATTATGCAACAATGAAATGATTATTGATATCAAACCGTGAAATTTTTTATTAAAATCCAAACATTAAATGATTATTTTTACCCAAACATGAAATGATTATAGCTACCCAAACATGAAATGATTATTGCTACCTAACCATGAAATGATTATTGCAGCCTAAACATGAAATGATTATTGCTATCCAAACATGAAATGATTATTGCTACTGTCGGGAAATCACTGTAATTCAAAAATCAGATGATAAATATAACAGCGACAGGCTGTATTCGCCACTACTAGTTGTTTACTACGGGGAGTCGGTGAGATCAAACAGGACAGTCGTCTTTGAAAATTACCCACAAGACAGAAAATTGTAGGCTTGTTATTGTGACCCGATTGGGAGAATGCAGGAACTCGCTAGCTTGTTTTGATTGTCGAAACAAGGGAGAAGACTTTTGCATTGATTAAATAAAGGGGAGAGAAGAATTCTGAAATGGATAGTCTGCCCCTGGAACCATCTGATGTATTGACATCAAAGAACTTCACGAGAACACTCCAAGGCTCTTTGACAAAAACATAACTTGTTTACAGTTAGTGTAGACAAGAAAGTTGACTTGAGCTGACGTGTTTCTGAACCGCTTTTAGGAATTCGGAGAGCATCTACAGTGTTAGATTTAATTAAAGATTAAATAACATGTGTCTTTATGGCAAATTGTAGAGGCCATCCAGGAGTGATGCGGTTTTGCATAAGGTATTACATATAGTGTATTTAGGCCTAATTAATATAGGCAGTAGCCTTGTTAAAACTAGCTAGGGTGAGGAAATAATTAGCTCTGTTAGTTGAGAATAGAGTAGTGAAGTGAGAATTTGCTCTGCTAGTGAGAATAGTGTAGTGGGGTGATATTTGGAGAGATTAAGGATGGGTTTGGGAGATGGGGAAAGTGTCCCATAGTGGGATCTTTCAGTGGGGTGCGCACTGGGGTTCTGCACTCTGTTTATTGGTCCTTGTCCTTGTCATAGCCTGATTCGGACCTAGGTGATGAGCTCATCTGCTCTATGACAGAGTTTAGTTCGCTGATAAATATCTGAGCGAGGTCGTAGGCCTACACTCAGCTGGTAGGATCAGTGACTAGTGCTCTCACCAGGTGTGTTATTTCTCTAACAGGTTCCCTGCCAGTTACGAGGAAGCTCTACACTCGTTTTGAAGTAGTTTTACTCCGATTGGGAAGAACACCATTTGAACAGTCAATGTTGTTTTTACGGAAATGAATAACGTCCGAGAAGAAAGTCTGGACAATAGTGTTTACGCTGGGCCCATGATCAGGAGGGTCCACCATAACATGGCTCAGAAGAGCAAAACCATATAACGATTCCTGTGTGATAAGGTTCACCTAGGATGGGTGATGTTTGTTGATACACCACATATCATACGAACAATAGTAACTAAACGAGAACTTTAAATGTAACATTCATATGGTGTGGTGGATTCCAGTGAAATATTACAAGGGACATTGTAATTGAGACAATATAGACAATAGATAGGATCAAGCCTTTTACCAACAACAGTGATACTTATTTTCACAGTACAGAGATTTGTACATTTTAAGAACTATGGGGATTATAATGTGCAGTGTGCAACCGGTCCATGATAAGTGGTAAATTATATACTGTATCTATTTCGGATGATCATGTACATGGATTACCAGATAGCTACAGAAGGAAGTCAGTGTCTGGCAGGAGAGATACATCACTGGGTGAGGTTGTCTTGTGCTGACCTAACGTGCTGTGGTGTGTCCTTGCAAGGATGAACTGACTGGGCTATTGATCTGAGGGTCCGATTCTACACACATTATAGAACACGTCACACATTCTTCGCATACGCTTCTCACATACATTACACTTTTCTTTTAATAAATTAATTGTTATTAATTTTTAGAAGCTAGAGTTGTTGAGTATGTTGCGTTGGGGAAGAATGAGAGGGGGCATGATACAGCAGTGATAGAGAGAGAGAGAGAGAGAGAGAGAGAGAGAGAGAGAGAGAGAGAGAGAGAGAGAGAGAGAGAGAGAGAGGTGTCCATAAACTGACGGAGTTTTGTAGACGGATTCTAGTGGTTTCTCCAGGATAATGATAAGGGGTTAAAATAAAATGTGGGTGTTGATTCCTCTCACTCCAGGGACGACACTTTAAACGGATACACGACATTATTGGGGGCTCGTAAACGGGATCTTTGGACAGTGGAATCTCTCGTAAACGAGATCTTTGGACTGTGGGATCTCTCGTAAACGGGATCTTTTGACAGTGGGATCTCCCGTAAACGGGATCTTTGGACAGCGGGATCTCTGGTAAACGGGATCTTTGGACAGCGGGATCTCTCGACAGGGGGTATCTTTTGACATGGGATTTCATGACACGGGATCTTTAGTTACAGGACGGAGATATCATATTAGTGAGGATCCAGCTAGAGTGAATGTGGATAAGGGTTAAGACACATATCTTACCTGTTCACACTTCACACGTCTGCATAGGTTTGTGGTCCTGATTCTACTCTTGTCAATGAGTGATTGTGTTGTGTTGTGCTGGGTGTTATTAAATATATAGATTTATTGTACATGTTCATATATCTATATATTGGTTTTCAGTTAAATCACACTTTACCTGCTGACTTACCTCTCTGAAAAATGGCCACTCCTAAACTAGATTTGGCAGAACTAAAGGCAACGGGGGAAGCAATGGGATTGTCGGGGTCTGCACTAACAGATTACATACAGGAGGTGGAGAGGGATTTTCGCCAAGCAGAAAGGGAAAACCGGAAGGCCGAGATGGAATTGAGAAAGATAGAGGTAGAAACCAAGAGGATGGAAGCAGAACAAGCTGCGAAGAAATTGGAAGCAGAGCAAGCTGCTAAGAAATTGGAAGCGGAACAAGCTGCTAAGAAATTGGAAGCAGAGCAAGCCATGAGAAGGCTGGAAATTGAAGCTGAGCAGGCAGCTAAGAAACTGGAAGCTAAGCAAGCAGCTAAGATACTTGAGGTTGAGCAAGCTACTAAGCAACGGGAAGCTGAACAGGAAGCTCAGAAAAGGGAGCACGAGTACCGAATGCGGGAACTCGAGCTTAAGAGGCAATCTAGTGGGGAAACTGAGGGAGCAGTGGGAGGTTCCTCTCTCCCTGGCTCAACACCAGTAGGTGGGCATAGTTATCATGCTATGAAGTTCCCTCTAGCGATCTATGAGGAGGACAAAGAGAAGATTGACCAGTACCTTCAACGCTTCGAGGCCATGTCTGTTGCTATGGGTCTGGATCGTGACAAATGGTGTCTTAAGCTATCCCAGGGATTACGCGGGACCGGCTACGAGGTTTATTCTCGCCTGCCACCAGGACATGAGAACAATTACGACGAGTTGAAGACGGCTCTGCTGAAACGATTCGAGGTTACGTCACATACCTACCGGAAAAAATTTCGAGGAGCAAAACGAGAACCGGGGGAGTTGTTTGCCGCCTACAGTTTGCGTCTGAAATCCTATCTCCATAAGTGGATAGATTTGGCTGGGTTCGCACATGACTATGAGAGTCTGGAAGAGTTCATGGTGGTCGACCAGCTGAAGAAGCAAATGTCGAAACCTCTCAGGACATTCCTGGGAGAACAAGGAGCGGAACGTATTGACCTCGTGACAAAATTAGCAGAACGGTTCGTCGAGGTACATGGGGAGGCAGGGGAAAACCTTTCCACCAACACCAAAAGTCAGGAGAGACAGGACAGGAAGAAGACCAAAAACTCGGGAACCAAAAAGGGGGAACCTTATGTAAAAACTTCAGAGGATAGTTCAAAGAAGACGAAGGAGGGACGCAAGACGCAAGAGCACTTCGAGCTCTACACCAAAACGACCGTGGTCGGAGAAGTGGTGTTCAATTTGTAAGTCACCCTCTCACAATACGAGGGACTGCAAATCGAAGGCTAAGAGCCCTCACTTCGCAGCATGTCAAGTGACGTCCAAGGAGGTTGTCACGGAAAATGCCAAGGTCAACAAGGAAGCTCGCCACCAGGAAAGCTCACTCAAGTCCGGCACTAGAAAATCTAGGACAGGGGAATGGTGCAAACACTGCAAGTCAAACACACACAATGCTATTGACTGCAGGGGAAAGTCAGGAGATTCTCAATTCATCGAGTGCCCCGGGAAACCTTAGGTAGAGCCCACCAAACAGGTCGAGGCCGAGGAAGAGACTCCAGACCAGGAAAAACCACCTGTAGTGGAATTGGTAGAGGTTAACGGTCGTCAAGTGGAGTGTTTGTACGACACAGGACTGGACGGGGAGTCCGTGATTTCTGCGGATATGGTACACCCAGAACAATTCACAGGTGAGACCATGGAGATACAGCCTGCACAGAAGAGCACTGTGGCCATGAAGTTGCCCATTGCTAACTTGGAGATTCGGTCAAGATATATCACAGGCACAATCAAGGCCGCTGTATTGACCGATCCCATTTTTCCAGTAATCCTCGATTGCCGGTATGCCTTTCTGGGAATGCCCAGGGAGCCAATCCATATGGGAGAAATACAGACTCGCTCTCAGACGAGAACGGATGAGGCAGAAGCAATTGTGACTAACCCACTGCCGGGGGAGCTACGAACAGCCCAGAGTGAGGATGCTACTTTACGTCCTTGCTACAAAAAGCTGCAGAGAAGTGCTGATCCACCAGGACGGGGGCAGTACTACAGGAAGAATAGGATACTCTACAGGAGAGCAGGAAGGGGAGACAACCTATACGGTCAGTTGGTCGTCCCGAAGGCTCACCAGTCCCAGATTCTTCATATGGGGCATACCATCTTCTTTAGTGGGCATATGGGTATTGCCGCCACCATGCAGCGAATTTCCTGCCATTACTGTTGGCCGGGAATGACAGATGATGTGCGTCGGTATGTGAAGTCATGCCCTGAGTGCCAGAGGGTGGCACCGAAACACTGGACAGCACCGGTGGTCTTGGGTGAGATGCCCATCATGAACTCTCCTTTCGAGAGGGTAGCCATCGATATCGTGGGTCCACTTCCTAGGACTAGGAAGAGGAACATGTATATACTCACAATAGTGGATTGCTGTACAATGTGGGGTGAAGCTATACCGTTGATCACGATTGACTCGAAAAGAGTGGCGGACGCACTGATGGAGGCCTTTACAAGATTAAGCTTCCCTGATCAAATTCTGACGGACAATGGGTCCCAGTTTTGTGGAAAACTCATGGAGGAGGTATTTAGGGTGTTCCACTCTAACCACATACATACCAGCCCTTACCACCCCCAAGCCAATGGACAAGTAGAGCGTTTCAACGGCACGGTGATGACAATGCTCAGGAAACTGGCACAGGAAAAACCTGATAGGTGGGATGAATATATCCCAGCAGCACTCTTTGCCTATCGGGAAGTTCCTCATGGCTCAACAGGACTACCACCCGCTACTTTGCTGTTTGGTCGTCCAATCAAAAGACCGTTAGAAGCCATGTTGAGGAGTTGGACTGAAGAGGGGACGTCAGAAGAAGTGATCTCTTCCTATAAATACGTGGAGGAACTGAAAGAAAAACTCCACAAGGGATGGACTCTGGCGAATCAAAACTTGAAAAAGGCCAGAAAAAGACATGCGGCTTACTACAACCGTAGGTCTAAAGACAGATCTCTAGAGGTAGGAGACAAAGTTTTGTTGCTACTCACAACAGGAAACAAAAAACTGGAGATAGGTTGGCAAGGACCATTTCCCGTGGAAAGGGTGATATCCAGACCAACTATCAGATCCGGATCCGGGGAAAGTCGAAGATTTTCCATCTCAATCTCCCGCGGAAATACGAGGAGAGACCCGGAGACAAAGCAGCTCACCTCATGGCAATGGCAGTTGCAATGGAGACTGAAGTGGGAACCAATGAGGGCAGGGAATATCCCTTGGTACACCAGGAAACCTATAATGATGTGCAAGTGAACCCTGATCTGACTTCCCAGGAGAGTTAAAAGATTACCCAGGTTCTCGAGTCTCATAAGGAGATACTGACTGATTAACCAGGACGAACGAGGGTGGTGGAGTTCGAGATGACTTTGACCACACAGGAGCCTGTTCGCCAAAAGGTTTACCCAGTGCCATTCTCTAAAGAAATGGCCCTGGAGGAGGAAATACAGAAACTGCTGGAGGATGACGTGATTGCGCCCTCCACATGCCCATACAATGCGGGGGTAGTTTTGTTACGCAAACTAAGTGGAGAACACCGGTTGTGTATAGATTACCGACTTCTGAACAGTCATACACAATTTCAGGTGGAACCTTTGCCGAATCCAACTCAGTTATTCGCTAGGCTACATAAGGTTCGGTACTTTTCAAAGGTGGATCTGAGTCGGGGGTGCTATCAGATACCAGTCAAACCGGAGATTCGACCACTGCTGGCTTTCAGTACACCCAGTGGACATTACGAATTTAAGGCCATGCCCTTTGGACTCAGCAATGCACCTAGTGTGTTTACGCGCATGATAAGGACTTTACTAGATCCCTTACAGGATCAGTCCATTGTATCATTCATGGATGATATTCTGATTTCCAGTGACAGCTTGGATGACCATTTGCAATCCTTGGAGAGAGTGTTTAATATACTAAAGGAAGCAGGGCTTACAGCTCGTCCAACCAAGTGCATGATTGGTTACCAGACTCTGGCATTTCTGGGTCACACCATTACTCGAGGACAAATCGTCCCAGAGCAAAAGAACCTAGAAAAATCAGAAATGCACCAAGGCCAAAATCGAAGAAGGATGTGAGATCCTTTCTCTCGTTATGTGGGTTTTACCAAAAATGTATCCCACATTTTACTGAAATGGGAGCTCCATTGACGGAAACTTTGAAAAAGGAATTCCCGGACCAAATCATTTGGACACCAGAATGTGAGACTGCCTATAGTCAGTTAAAGGAGGCCTTGGTCAGCAAACCTGTGTTACAGCTACCTGACCTTTCCAACCCATTTGTGTTGAGAACGGATGCGAGTGGGATTGGAATTGTGGCAGCCTTGTTGTAGGAGGGGAAAGACGATGCTTCGGTTTTAAAACCTGTAGTATACGCAAGCAAGAAACTTCTCCAGGCTGAGAGGAATTATTCGACCGTCGAGAGAGAATGCTTGTCTCTCGTATGGGCCGTGGAAAAATTCCAGCCCTATTTGTATGGAGTTCAGTTTCGGGTCCAGTCGCATCATCAGCCCCTGATCTTCCTGGCTACTTCTCAGAAGCTCAACGACCGTTTGATGCGGTGGTCGTTTTTACTTCAACACTACAATTTCACAGTGGAGTATATACCTGGGAAGGAAAATGTTGGAGCAGATTTTCTCTCAAGACACCCAGCTCCTGATGAGGACGAATAAATCATCTGGATCGAACTTACAGTGGAGAAGAGTGAGATGGACTACTCTCTTAAGAGGGGGCCTATGTCGTGAAATCACTGTAATTCAACAATCAGATGATAAATAACAGCGACAAGCTGTATTCGCCACTACTAGTTGTTTACTACGGGGAGTCGGTGAGATCAAACAGGACAGTCGTCTTTGAAAATTACCCACAAGACAGAAAATTGTAGGCTTGTTATTGTGACCCGATTGGGAGAATGCAGGAACTCGCTAGCTTGTTTTGATTGTCGAAACAAGGGAGAAGACTTTTGCATTGATTAAATAAAGGGGAGAGAAGAATTCTGAAATGGATAGTCTGCCCCTGGAACCATCTGATGTATTGACATCAAAGAACTTCACGAGAACACTCCAAGGCTCTTTGACAAAAACATAACTTGTTTACAGTTAGTGTAGACAAGAAAGTTGACTTGAGCTGACGTGTTTCTGAACCGCTGTTAGGAATTCGGAGAGCATCTACAGTGTTAGATTTAATTAAAGATTAAATAACATGTGTCTTTATGGCAAATTGTAGAGGCCATCCAGGAGTGATGCGGTGTTGCATAAGGTATTACATAAAGTTTATTTAGGCCTAATTAATATAGGCAGTAGCCTTGTTAAAACTAGCTAGGGTGAGGAAATAATTAGCTCTGTTAGTTGAGAATAGAGTAGTGAAGTGAGAATTAGCTCTGCTAGTGAGAATAGTGTAGTGGGGTGATATTTGGAGAGATTAAGGATGGGTTGGGAGATGGGGAAAGTGTCCCATAGTGGGATCTTTCAGTAGGGTGCCCACTGGGGTTCTGCATTCTGATTATTGGTCTTTCCTTGTCATAGCCTGATTCGGACCTAGGTGATAAGCTCATCTGCTCTATGACAGAGTTTAGTTCGCTGATAAATATCTGAGCGAGGCCATAGGCCTACACTCAGCTGGTAGGATCAGTGACTAGTGATCTCACCAGGTGTGTTATTTCTCTAACAGGTTCCCTGCCAGTTACGAGGAAGCTCTACATTCGTTTTGAAGAAGTTTTACTCCGATTGGGAAGAACACCAGTTGAACAGTCAATGTTGTTTTTACGGAAATGAATAATGTCCGAGAAGAAAGTCTGGACAATAGTGTTTACGCTGGGCCCATGATCAGGAGGGTCCACCATAACATGGCTCAGAAGAGCAAAACCATATAACGATTCCTGTGTGATAAGGTTCACCTAGGATGGGTGATGTTTGTTGATACACCACATATCATACGAACAATAGTAACTAAACGAGATCTTTAAATGTAACATTCATATTGTGTGGTGGATTCCAGTGAAATATTACAAGGGACGTTGTAATTGAGACAATATAGACAATAGATAGGATCAAGTCTATTACCAACAACAGTGATACTTATTTTCACAGTACAGAGATTTGTACATTTTAAGAACTATGGGGATTATAATGTGCAGTGTGCAACCGGTCCATGATAAGTGGTAAATTATATACTGTATCTATTTCGGATGATCATGTACATGGATTACCAGGTAGCTACAGAAGGAAGTCAGTGTCTGGCAGGAGAGATACATCACTGGGTGAGGTTGTCTTGTGCTGACATAACGTACTGTGGTGTGTCCTTGCAAGGATGAACTGACTGGGCTATTGATCTGAGGGTCCGATTCTACACACATTATAGAACACGTCACACATTCTTCGCATACGCTTCTCACATACATTGCACTTTTCTTTTAATAAATTAATTGTTATTAATTTTTAGAAGCTAGATTTGTTGAGTATGTTGCGTTGGGGAAGAATGAGAGGGGGCATGATACAGCAGTGATAGAGAGAGAGAGAAAGAGGTGTCCATAAACTGACGGAGTTTTGTAGACAGATTCTAGTGTTTTCTCCAGGATAATGATAAGGGGTTAAAATAAAATGTGGGTGTTGATTCCTCTCACTCCAGGGACGTCACTTTAAACGGATACACGACAGCTACCCAAACATGAAATGATTATTGCTACCCAACCATGAAATGATTATTGCAGCCTAAACATGAAATGATTATTGCTACCCAAATATGAAATGATTATTGCTACCCAAGCATGAAATGGTTATTGATATGAAACCATGAAATGATTATTGCTGCCCAAGCAAGAAACATTCATTGCTACCCAAACATTAAATGATTATTGCTACCCTAATATCACTTGGTTATTGGAAATGAATAACATGTATCATATAACAATTACAGTCGAGAACCCTTTCCTGCGCATCGGGGCGCATTGGGTAAGAGGTGCTAGCCACATAATTTCATAGACCTATCGGCACCTTCTCCCCCCCCCCCCTCTCCTCCCTATGTGTTACCAGGAATCCAAGAAGAAGCCAAGACCAGTATCACTGCAACCTACCACGCATGTATTTGGCGACTAAGGGGAATACCTTTCGTGTGTTACCGGGACCCTTAAGGGGAGGACAGAATAGTATCACACTGTAGCCTACCATACATGTCGTACGAGGCGACGAAGGAGGTTTGGGCTTGGGGCTGGCATTCCTCATTTAGCTACAAAATCTATCTAATCAGGATCAAGTCCAAAGACATAAAAATTCACGGAGAAGAGAAGAAGACACGGAAATGAACAATTCATTCATTCAGTAGCATGTCCTTTGCAGAGTCTCGCTCCCATAACAACCTCCCGGAAAACTTCTCGGTTATAAGCAACATGTCCCTCGTCTGATACACCCATCTGGAGATCATATGCCACATCCTGCATCTATCTTCTCTTTGGCCTTCCTCTTCCTCTCTTCCGCGCATATACCCCTCCATTATTGTTCTCTCCAAACTTTCAGGACGTTTCAAGTTAACAAGATATTCCTATTTTCTTTGTTCTATCGTGTCGAGTAATCAATCTTCTTCAATATTCAGCTCTTGTCGTATTGATACATTTGTTCCTTTCTGTCTGGATTCAAAGATGTTGAAGCGCTAGAATCCCCATGTTGTAAATTTCCCAGTTATGCTAATGTCCACAGCGTTCTAATGAGAGTATGGCAAAAGTGTAACCCCGAGAGTACAAAGCAAAAAGTTATGATAAAAGTCACATGCCTGGAATCACAAGGGGTTTGGAATATCCGTCCAATTACTGGCCTCTCATCAGTTAATAGTTAGGAGCCTGAACAGCCTCTTTTTAAAATTGTAACATTTTCAGTCATTTCCTGTTGGTTAGATCTTGCGCAGAAGCCGCGACACGCTTAAAATCAGCTGACGATCTGTACATGTGCTGTCTATATAGGTTCAACAAGACAGAGGGAAACGGAATACAACCTTGCGGTACTCCGAATATTATGGTGAAGGGTTCTGAGTGTCCTCCGTTTGTTCAGAATGCTTCACCATACGATCCGGAGTACCACAAGGGTATGTGTGTCCTATCCCACCTCTTGTTCATAACCTATATAGGAAGCACATGTAAAGAAACCAGCCAAACAGAGACCACACAACACAGCGTGAAGACCAGAACACAGAGGAAAGAATTCCTATTTGCGGACAATTAGGCACTAATAGCAACATCAGAAGCAGAATTACAAGTCCATATAAGTAGTCTAAACGTAGTATGTAAGGAACATACATGAAAATTAGCATCGGTAAAACAGAATTAATGACAATAACCAAAGAATGAGAAAAACAATAATGATTCATCATTGTTTACACACCCGTGGTGGATAACTTAGAAAATTGTGTGATAACAATAAAAAGAAATCTACACATGTAACTATTTGTCAATAAATGTGAAACAGAAAGATCAATGTTCCCATATATGTGTCCCTTGATGCTCATTCTGCCGGGGGACATGGCTCCAATCAGTCTATGCTGATTGTTCTGTCTCCAGAATGTTATCCAGTGCTGGCGACCTTACTAATTTGATATGTGTGTGGTTAAGTGAAGTGGTATGACATATCTTGTACGAAAGCTCATTGACTTGTGGGTTGCTGGGTGCATTCTATCATGGACTGCCATTTCCTTAGACACTCTATCAATAATATTGGAGGGTTTCGTAGTTATAAACATGAAAAGGAACTGCGTAAACATTTGTCAAACCGATAAAATGTCCAAAAAGAAATCATAGTTATAAACATGATGAAACCAGGACTTTTCAACAAGGAACTGTGTAAACATTGTGAAACCGATCAAATGTCCAAGAAGAAATTGTAGTTATAAACATAATGAAACCAGGACTTTTCAACAAGGAACTGTGGCTACAACAATGGCCAGACGAAGTAAACTGTCGTAGATGACAACTAACCAAAGTGGTGGCTCTTGATAACCTGCCTGTGTATTTTCCTAACTAATTTATTAACTCTTAAATAGAATGTGCTCTCCAAGCCTCTCTCCAAGCCAGCGTAGTGCATTGGCTAGCACACACACCTGGCCACCTTGGTGGCTATACGTTCGAATTCCCATCAAGACGGAATTTATGTTCATATTTGACCTAAGCCGGTCTCCCTGGACTAGGAGTTTACGTCTTTCTCCGTAATCCCGTATATTCTCGTGAGTAACGTAACCTGCGCGAGAATTGGTAGCGGTTCTCGCCGCGTTGGTAACTTACGGGGTATGTGAACCAGTCGCTCAGAAAGCAATGGCAAACTACTGAGCGTAATCTTGTCTAGTACACCAACAGAAGCTGAAAAATGTTGATGTTGACTGCAACGTCCTGTAAGGGATATGCAAGGGGAAATAAAGTGACCTAAGCTTGCAGGTCGACCCAGCCTAAAACACGTACCAGGAAATTGCCACTTTAGTAAAGGCGACTGGCGTGGTTTTTACCCCGTCATCCATCGCATGCCAATTTATTTATAAAAATATGCGAATAGCTCCATGTACTCAATATGCTTCAAAGAGTGTAAAAGGATTGCTTGCTTTCTTTACTTATATCGTGTGCCATATGAAGTGGCTCAAAAATAACTCAAATGTGTCAAAATTAGTGTGGTTTTAGTAGCTGAGACTAACAGTAAATTAAGTAAACTTTACGGCTCATATTTCATGTCTGTTCCTTTTGTTAATGAGTGCTGACAGGTGATGAATTTTAAGTGGTAAGTTGATCTGGCCGTCTCCCTGGTCTAGAGGTTACACGACTTTCTCCGTAATATCTATACTCTCGTGAGTAATGTGACGTACGCGAGAATCGGTAGCGGTTCTCCCCTCGTCGGTAACTTGCGGGGTATGTGAGCCGGTCGAATCAGAAAGCAATGGCAAACTACTGAGCGTAATCTTGCCAAGAAATCAACAATCAGCTGAAAGATGCTGATGTTGACAGCGATGTCCTGTAAAGGATATGCGGACAAAAAAAAATAAGTTGATCTGAGGGAATAGCTTTAAACTACTAACATTCATAACCAGACATTAACCATCAACAATATAACGCTATTTAAGCTTGTGCTGTAAGACTTATTGCTCATGTAGTTATTACTCCTTTTAATGAACTGCGATATAACTTCAAAACAGATGATCAATCAAGTGCCGTCTCCATTTTTAAAGTTGGTTGGAGTGGTTTTTTTTCTCTCCAAAACTGTCGACTGTCGCTCTGGTAGTACATTCTGGCAGAGTGCTGTTCAACCTTCTCGTTATGTTGTCATGCATTGTTGTCTACTATGTGTAGATTTAATTTATAACATAATTTCAAAGTCGTAATGTTACTAGCGGTACTCTCTCTCTCTCTCTCTCTCTCTCTCTCTCTCTCTCTCTCTCTCTCTCTCTCTCTCTCTCTCTCTCTCTCTCTCTATCTCTCTCTCTCTTACTTTCTTCCCTCTTTCCCTCTCTCTCACTGATTTTCTTTCTCCCTTGCGATTTATCTTGCAAACACCTCTCTCTCTCTCTCTCTCTCTCTCTCTCTCTCTCTCTCTCTCTCTCCCTATCTCTCACTGTTTTTCTTTCTCTCTTGCGATTTATCTTGAAACCTCTCTCTCTCTCTCTCTCTCTCTCTCTCGCTCTCTCTCTCTCTCTCTCTCTCTCTCTCTCTCTCTCTCTCTCTCTCTCTCTCTCTTTATCACTATTTCCTTCCATTTTGTTATTGAACTCTTTCGTCCCCTCTCTTTCTTATTTTGCTTTCTTTCTCCTACTCACTCTCTCCTTCTATTTCTCGTTCTCTCTCTTTTTCTTCCTCTCCAGTTTATCTTTTCGTTATGTTCTCCTCTCTTATCTTTTTCTCTATCTCTTTCGTTCTTGCTCTCTCTTTCTTTGTCTCTCTCCCTCTCTCGCCTTCTTTTGCTCTCTCTCCCTGTGTGTGTGAGAGAGAGAGAGAGTGCGTGCGTGCATGCGTGTGTGTGTGTTCCCCCCCCCCCCCATATCTCTTATCATGAGTGATATAATAACTCATATGTAAGATAAAGTCATATACATTACTACTTGATAAAAAATGTAAATACCACATTTAAATATCCGACCTTCCCCCACATTTTAATGCGAAACATCGGTTTATGAAAGCCCCACACTTGGACAACAGGCATAACAAATTTATCATTATCGAAATGATGGCGTAGTTAAATTGGTCGATTGGTTAATTTGATGCAAATAACTTTCATTTTAGCAACCGAAAACATTCATTAGAGCTCAGATCGCATACGTTTTAGATTATAATAATGGAGGTCAGCATGGCAGAGTAGATAAGCGCGCTGGCTTTTAAACATACAATGTGCTGATTCCGAAGTAGCGGGTTCAACCCCTACACCAGTCAGTGGGAATAAAATGCTGACGTCTCTTCATTGATTTGGGGATGTAAATTACAATTAACTCTGAAGTCGGAGTGAATTCGCCTGATACCGAGGGGCACTGGAAATAGGGAAAGCTAATCCACACACAAAAATCAGTCTAGTGCATAAGAAGTGGTAGCACGTATATATATATTGTTGTATTCCATATGGCTCGGTCTCTTTCTGCAGTGCGGCCTGCCGAAAGCGTCGTACAAAGCACGAACTCCGTAACTCTAGCGACGATCCCCGGGGATCTCCGAAAAAAAACTGGGCTCGTGAACCGAACGACGTAGCCCGGAATCGAACCCACGACATTTGCAGCGCCAAGCAGGCGGCATAACCACTAAGAGTCCCTACTAACATTATAAACGAAACTGCAGATATCCAGCTTGCAGAAGTGAAGTTGGATATCAGGTGTGAAACTGCTCCGTGACAAATTCTCCATTGCTGTTATTGTCAGTTCCTGGGAACATATTAAGCAGAATTATTCTGGAGAAATTTAGAGATGTCATTAGCAAACGAGTGTTGGACGAACAGGCCTGTCCTGACCAGATAGCCACATTAGGCATAATAATAGAACAACGCACCAAACTCATCCCGGGTTACTGGATTTGTGGGCTATGAAAAGGCCTTTGTCAGCAATGATAGGGAATACTGACAAATGATGGAGGTACTATGGGATCCCAAAGAAAATATTTAGCTTAATAAAGGCAACATATGGTATGAACGACCTAACGAACGAACGAAATTTATTTTCAAAGGGTCACACATTGAGCTCGCAGGCGTGTCTTGCATTCGGTCTTTCCAATCACTCATCTTTCGTACATCAATTATCTATTGCGCATGTTACATTAACATAGAAAAAAACATTGTCAAATGAATGTTGCGAACATAAACAATGCATATTATCTTGTTATGAGACAAGCAGGCAGACAGACCCACATGGACACGCAGATACTTACATATGCATAAAGACATAATACATACCTACATACATACATACATCATAGAGACATGAGAAGAACGTTCTCTATGAATAAAACATGTAACAGAGACGTTTTAAATAAGAACAGGAGAGAAACGGGATGCCTTTTGTCACTGTGTTATTCTTACATATTATACACTAGATTATGAGGGAAACAATATCTACCGCTAGAAATGGAATGACATGGACTCCTCCGACACAGAAATTTGATTCATCATCTGGACTTTGATAATGATATTACCCACTTGCCCCACACATGAATTCAGGTGCAAGATAAACTAAACACATTGGATGGGAGGTCCCAACAATTAGGTCTATAAATATGTAGCTGAAAGACAAAGATAATACACGGTGAAGTCAATACGTAAGCCACAAATGGCTGTAGAAAAAATAACTAAATATGATAACAACTTGAAATTGGTTTATTTTTATACATACAGTGTCCCATTATTTCTCAACATAATTTCCACCAACAATGATCCAATTATCCCAGCGTTTTATTAGTCCTCCCAAACCGGCTGCATAGAACTGCGTGCTCTGTTTTCTAAGCCACGTTTTCACTTCAGATTCAACTTCGGCGTCATTCGCGAAATGTCTCCCGCCAAGGTGGGTTTTCAGTGGACCAAAAACTAGAAATCGCTAGGGGCTAATTCGGGGCCGTAAAATGGTTATTCCAGAACTTCCCACCTTAGTTGGTTAATTTTCTCCTGAGTTAATCGAGCCGTATGTGTTCTGGCATTGTCATGGGTACCCACCTTAAGCACACGTTCTTAAATTTCAATCTATCATGCATTATGCTGTATGCTGAACCATGTGAGCACCCTATTGCAGATGCTACAGAGTCCATGGT
Organism: Cepaea hortensis; assembly: GCA_963921405.1. Classification (NCBI taxonomy): domain Eukaryota; kingdom Metazoa; phylum Mollusca; class Gastropoda; order Stylommatophora; family Helicidae; genus Cepaea; species Cepaea hortensis. The sequence continues at coordinate 63,464,538 of OY992878.1, read as the reverse complement.
TACTCGCCTGTCACCTCTAATCATCTCCTCCACCCGCTGTGCGGATGCTTCTGTTGCAATCTCAACAGGACGACCAGATCGGATTTCATCAACAATTTTAGAGCATTCTTGAGAAATTTTTTCTACCTAGCTATGCACCGCTTTACGGGACAAACAGGAAGCATTTTCTTATCAATGCCCTTTGCAGGCACAAACACCACCCCGTTGCTCTTTAGTTGTATACTCCGTAAGTACAGACCCCATTTTGTTTATGCGCTGCGCGTGCACATGAGACACCTGGCGCCACCCGACGAACGGGAATATAAAGTTCGATGTTACTGTCACCTAATGACACCTGTAGAAAACACCAACTACATTTACCTGCCATCCCACATAACTGTGTGACTTACTTATTGACTTGCCCTCGTAATAATAAATAAAGTAACTGATAACCTTCCTTTTATATGAAACCTGGTCTCAAGCGATGGAGCAAACATCTATTTGTGTAGCAATGTAGCCGAAGATCGGAGGGAGAAAGTAACAAAAATAATAATAAAAAAAGATTGCAAAAGGCAAGTGGAGCTTTCGTGGCAAAAGAAAATCTTTGAATTTGAAAAGAAATTAAATTTAGCACCTACGACGTTGCAGACTTGGCAGACGAAGAAAAATGGAGTTACACCTCTCCACAGCACAAAGCCTAGGCTGAATTTAGATATCATGTGTTGCCTGTGTAGCATGATCCGTCTCTCGCCCTGCCTAGTTTACTGGAGGAAAGATAACACCAATATGTCTGAAGAAGCTGCCAGATCAGCAAGGCAATGCTCTTAACTGTCCGCCTGTCGGAGCTTCCATCCTAGACTAGTTGCTGACCATGGCTTAGGGCCTGGTCTGCCCTGCCATGACATTTAGTCTTTATGTTGCATTTCATCGTACATCGTACCTCCCAATTGTGCTCCTCCGTCCATAGCAATGTGGGATATCGGGTGGGTGAGCGCCACCCAACATTCAGCGCTAACAGAAAGCAGGTAGTACCATATATTGTTATACGGTAGCACAGTCATATCTGACTACGATCTGAGTTTAAATTTAACACTGAGTTTAGACTATTTAACTCCAACGTCAGATGAGCACTACATTGTGGATGCGAAGCACGGAGAACTACTAACTAAAACAATCATTCATAAACTACAAACATTCACTAAGTGGTACCTGTGCATAACTGAAGGAGTAACATAGTATTACACATTAATCAAAAAGGAACGTATGGGGGGAACTAATCAAATGTCAATGAATCGAGAAGTCAGGAAAAGACGCTGACGCTAGATATGACACTTTGAGAAAACATGAGAGTAGTATAACCAGAACTAGATAGTCATGTGACTGGAATCAACAGGGCAACAGAAATAGTCATTAAGTAATGTAAAGGACCTTGTTACCCGCCCTAGGGCGTATCGGGCTTATGGTAAAGTAATGTCAGTAAAGGAATATGTTATACCATTAAGGCGCATTGGGTATGTGGCGCTAGACCCATATTTGTAGAGACCTAGCAGCACTCCAGTGATGAAGTGTAAATATCAAGCCCACATTCCTTCAATTCCCAAGACATTTCTTGTACCCACTTTTGGTTGAGTTAATCAGCTTTTAAAATCCGCATCGATGTTAATTTGAATCCATGATCTCCAGGCCGAAAGGCAAGCGTTTTGACCCTACGTTACTGCATTAACCTAATGAAATCAAGGAGACATAAAAACACACGTAGAAGAGAATTAAAGACAAAAATGAATAATATGGGGATGCCATGTACGGAGCTGCATGGGGTAATAACAGATATCACGGCTAAAAGTGAGATGGTCTACGCTGCAATGGGAAATATCGGGCAGAAGAAGAAAGAAGAAAGGAATAATGGGAAGAAGATAGGCAGAGGGTGCCGGAGATTCATTACAGACGACCTTGAATGGAGAGATGACGCTTGATGACGACGATTAGTGTCTATAATTATAGCATGATCTATAACAAGATGGTTCCATGTAGTTATAGATTACACAGGACAAGAATCGTCATGCAATATCTGAATGTTAGCTTCATTAAGCTACATTATAATGAAACATTATTTATTCCGTTTAAGTAACTAACAATTATAGAACCATTCTATACGTCTTGAAGAATATTGGGTACATGGTGCTAACTCCAGTTGTATAGACCAATCTGCACTCGACATGCGTAGTGGTCAATGTCACAACGGTCGCCTTTACTTCCTAGAATATTTCCTGGCACCCATTGGGGGTGGGGGGGGGGGGGGTGGGGGAGGTGTGTGTGGGGGAAGGGAAGGGGGAGTTCGACCTGGCAGTCCAGGTCAATTTTGTAAAAATAATTGTCCTCAATGGGGTTTCGAATCCATAACCTCAGCGCGACTGGCAAGCACGCTACCCACTACGCTACCGCACCTCTCCGGCCGGCTCTATTTCCTAGTACATATCCTGGTACCAATTTTAGGCCGGGTCGACCTCAGTGCCCAGGTCAATGAACCCAAATCCCCGTGGATTTAAAGTATTAAATTCAAAAAGCCTCGAAACATCCGTGCATTTGGCAAATTGAGTGTAATCTTCTTACAAAAACATACGAAACCGCTTCAGAAACAAAGACATTTTAATACCGCAAGCTATGTTCATTAAAGCCGTTCATTTAAGCCTTTGTTTTGTTGTCATGGAATTAATCTGAGAAAACTCACATTGTAATCTCATTTTACTGCTTGCTTTTATATACTATTCTTTTGCATTGGCCAGCTCCGTGACAAAGGGGTTGACGACGCAGTTAGTAATCCCTCATACCTCGTTCGAAACACAGCTGCGAGCAATTTGGCAGTAGACTGCCTTGCGTTGTATTTTTTTACGAAAAGGTATGGGTGTCGGTCGTTCAAAAAGCTATGGCACACTACTGAACATAAACTTGCCAAGAGATCACACACAGCGGAAGAAAAAATGATGGTGTTGACTGCGACGTCCTGTAAAGAATGTCCAGCTAACTTTGAACTTTTGTAATGACATTTCTCTTTCACCATCACATAATTAGTCTTTCTTAGAACGTGCTCTACACAGAAGACAATAAAGGGTAGGGGTCCTTCGCCAGTTCTCCTAGATCACGCATTATTATGCCCATTAATGTCTTCAAAGATTCAGAATTTATGAGAATTGGATGAACACTTGTGTCTTATAAAACAAATATTAAATAGAAACTATTTAAAACAATGTAGAGTATACAAGTATCTGGGCAGTGTGTTCACAGAGGATGGAAAACTAGATAGAGAAATAGAAACGAAAATTCAGAAAGCAAACAACATCAGCTATCAAACAGCATCTATTATAAAACATCCACAGATCAACATGCATGCAAAACAGCTCACAGATGCTTTATTCGTCCCAGTGCTGTCAATGCTAGACATGGACAGTTCTAAAAACACTCAAGAGTGTAATTACATTATGTGAGATGAGATGCATAAAAAACACAACGGGGAAGAGAAGAAGAGAAAGAAAAACAAATGGAAAACTAAGAAGAAGTGTATGGACAGCATCAAAGAAGGAAATGGTTCTTACATTTAACAAGATCAACAAGCAGCTAGAGCGTTATACAGAAGAACATCGGGATACAAGGTGAGAGGACCACCCAGACAAAGTTGTCTAAATGGAGTAAACGTTCTCTAAAGAACATAGTCTACACAAACATGTTAGTATGATAGTTAGTTAGTTAGTTAGTTAGTTAGTTAGTTAGTTATTTAGTTAGTTAGTTAGTTAGTTAGTTAGTTAGTTGGCTGGCTGGTTGGTTGGTTGGTTGGTTGGTTGGTTGGTTGGTTGGTTGGTTGGTTGGTTGGTTGGTAGGTTGGTTGGTTTGTTAGTTAGACGCGGTTCCAACTTCAAGGCAACGGGTCGTCCCCATTATGCCCTGTTCCTGTGCCAGTGAATATCACACATCATGCTCATCACTGCCCAGTGTGACAAATGGAACAGACGGGAGTCTCGGCAAGCCAACAGCCCGCACAGGTACACATAATGGCGCCTCAGAGTGTCAACACAAAAGTCCACTACGAAAAATACAATTCATCGTCGATGGAAGCGGCAGTCACTAGAACGACTTCACTGACCAGGGTTTTATCCCATATGGCTCGAGCTCTTTCCGTACGGCGACCGTCGAAAGCGCCACACAAAGCACAAACTTCGTAGCTCCAGCGACGACTCCTATGAGTCTCCTGAAAAATGCACTCGTGTACTGAAAAGGCAAACCAGTCAATTCAGCGACAGTAGGCCACCATCGTTCCTGACATTCAGTTCACGTTACAAACAACCACGGACAGATGCAAAAACCTTCCACATGAAATTCACAGCTCACAGTGTCGCGCCACGCACTCACTCAGTAGCAGGGCGACGGACTCATGCACTACCAGTCCAACATGAGGAAAATGTGAAAACAAACTTTAGCCACAAGCGTAAACACTCCAGAGGCCTTAACGGTTCAATTGCCTATCCGTCATATTGGAGACCGGAAGTCCATACAAACAAGTTTAGGAATATAGTCACAGATATTGTAACTATTGTTCATGTACCTCGCACATAAAGACGCATTGTGTGACAGTTAGGACATTGCACTGCTAATAGAATGGTTGCGGTAGGACAAAGGTTCGATGACAGCTTTCGTCGTTCGCTATGGAAGGAAAAGCTCATAACCCGAAGCAATTTCCTGCCACGGGTCCGTGAAATGATAGCGCCATCACATTTTGTAGGCCCTAAAGCAAGGAGGAATAGGTGGTCAGTCTTTCTCTCACTTTGGCAAGCGAAAATCCCAGGCGTCGAATACGTGTCCTACAGTGCTCATGACATTAACAGTGCGGTTGGTTATCGACTTCGCTAGCGCGCCGGTCTGGGAGGGAAAGCATAGCCACATATTATTCTTCCATCCTTCCAGGCCTATACAAATGTGATGGTTCTAATTCTTGACATACACGGCAGGTTTCTGTTACTTTACGTTTCTATTATTATTATAATATAATAATTATTATTACTATTATTATTACTATTATTATTACTATTACTGTTGTTGTTGTTGTTGTTGTTGTTGTTGTTGTTGTTGTTGTTGTTGTTGTTGTTGTTGTTGTTGTTGTTGTTGTTGTTGTTGTTGTTGTTGTTGTTCAAATCACACCTTGATGCCGAGATGAAACCATCTCTCGAAGTATGAGTTACTGACTTATAATTTTCTGGATATATACTCGTAAATCGGGGACATGTGACGCAGCAAAAAAGATGAGTACAGTCGGTAACAGAGAGGCAGTCTGCTTGAATTAAGGTCAGCAAACCAAAACTGCCCGAGACTCTATTCTGCCTGCATGTAATGGACCTCAAGATAGGCTACTCTAGTCGACAGACAGCCGGAGCGACCGCAGTTCGTATTCCCGCATTTCGCGTTCGATACACAGCTGTGGGAAATTTGGAAGTAAACCGTCTTGCGCTGACTTTCATAGAATGGTATGAGTTCCAATCGTTCAGAAGGCAATTGCAAACTACTGAACGTAAACTTCCTAAGAAATCAGAAATAACAACAAAATGTTGGGGTTGACTGCGACGTCCTCTACAGGGTAGTCAGAGTAGGGATCGAAGAGGCTAGAGTCTAGTGGGGAGAATGGCGATCGATTAGGAGTCTCTGTGGCGAAGTGGTCAAGCCGTCTTACTCGAGCTCCGAAGGTAGGGGGTTCGATTCCGGATCGCGTCCTTCGGTATACGAGTGCATTTTTTCGGAGACTCATGCGGGTCGTCGCTGGAGCTACGGAGTTCGTGCTTTGTGCGACACTTTCCGCACTGCGGAAAGAGACTGGGCCATATGGGATAAAAATCCCGGTGCAATGAAGTCGACCCTGTTGACTTTTAAGCGACTTTTTAAAGAGATCGATTAGGGTAGTTATAGCAAATCTTTTTTTTTAAATGACGTGGTAAGTTGTATGTGTCAACCACAAGATGGCGACACTGCAACCTTGTTGTAGACTGGCACAACCAGCGTTCTTATAAGGGCGACCAGAGAAGAAAATATACTAAGGTTATATAAACCATTACACCAAACCAGAAATTACAATGATACTTGTAGCACACCATTCGGCAAGTTGCACTCTCTTAATAAGTTCAAATCTGTCTACATGTGATTAATTGCTTAAAACCAAGCGTGTGGGTTATTCATTAAAGACAATGAAAATCCATGTATTGTTAAATCGGTGCATTACAACGTGTATGTTTTCAGTGTTTCGTGTCATACTAACATAGTGTCTTCTGTCTTCTCGCAGGTTAGATAACACAGTACATCACCAGCCGGTGTTACAGAAGGCAGTGGTGCCACATCGTGGGCATACTGTTGATGACTTAGAAATCAACCCTGCACGACATTTAAGAGATCTGTGTCTCACTGTTTGATCCACACTCCCTATGTAGGAGCAGAATGATGACATGAATCTTGGGAAACACTAAAAACTGTAATATATGCAAAGACAGCTGTCTTGAAACTGTTTCCTCGCGTTACCATAGCAGTTCACTGTTAAATATTTCATAATTAGTGTCATTGCTATCATCATGTGTGTCTTTCTGGTCAGAAAGTATATGAATCACTATGCCAACATTGATTTCAAAGCATGGAAGAGCAACACTTGGGGCCTCTATTTTCAAGTTTCCTTGACATTTGGCAGTATGTGTGACCAGGAACTTTCACCGAATATGTCCTTCCATAAGACCTGGTCTTATATTCTACAAAGTTTTACAACTGGAGTTTAACAACAAATGCCCACACACTCTAACCTTATATGAAAACTTAAAGTGACCAAAAAAATGATGCACCAAACATGTTAAACCTGCACAGTTTTTAACATTTACAAAACGATGTAAAGTATCTCTACACTTCAGTTGATAAGGGAAAGCATATATTTACAGCGAAAAACTAAAAGGCTGTTTAATACAATGTTACTATTTAACGACATTCTGCTGGTTTTGACTTTGTGAGCCGCCTGATGTCCTGCTGCTATATGAACGTACATTATATCGGAACCATAATGAAGACCTGTTGATTTATGCACTACGCAATATACGACAAGTGAAAGTTTCACACCTACTGTATCAATGATGGCATTGCATCGACACTCAAGGCCATCCTTTGTTACCGACAAATGATATTTTACCAGCCGTAACGTGTAGCAGAGTATCGTTTGCAAGCTGCATCGGTTATCGTCAAGATAAGCTGAAGGTCTTTCAATTTTCTCTAGAACGAGTCTTACTGATTGGTCTTTCATGGGGCTGCAATTTAACGAAATATTCAAAATGATCTCACTGTAGTTCAGATCTTAAACCAGGATTGTCGTGTCACCTAAAATTGTTCTATTTAAAAGCCAAAAGTTGAGATGTCGAGCACAGTGGCCTATGTAAACAGCACAAACTCCAGTGATGTTGTGATTGTGCGAGACTGGAAGTCCTTGTATCACGTTCTAGAGCACCTGGCGCCCTTCTCGTTGACGGTGGATCGTTACGTCACGCCCATCTGGTGTGCCATCGGCGTGCTGGGAAATCTGGTGAGCTTCGTGAATTACATAATGTCTTGACATATATATTATAGGTAGACAGATCGATAGGATATCTAATTGACAGACAGACAGGCAGACAGTAAAGATAGGTAGGTTGACCGACAGACAGACAAACAGACAGTCAGACCGAAAAACAGATACAGGATGGCTGGCTACCTAGCTAGTTAAAAGCCAGAAAGGGTATAAGATGAAAAACAGACAAGCAGTCAGGTAGGCTGGCTGACTATCAGGCAATAAAATAGACAGACAGACAAATAGACAGACAGACAGGCACACATGCAGGCGGTCAGGCAGACAGACCGATTGAACGAACGAACAAACTTTATTTTAAAAGGGTAACAAATTGGGCACGCAGGCCCGTCTTACATTCGGCCCTTTCAATCACTCATCTTTCATTCATCAAATGTGCATGTTACATTAACATAGGGGAAAAAACATTGTCAAATGGATTTTATAAGCATAAACAATGCATATTACGCATGATACATTCACATGAGAAAACCAAAAAAAAACATCAAATGAAAATTGTAAACATAAACAATGCATATTGCAATGTTGTGAG